>JAPVLO010001064.1:0-205442 GCA_027257055.1 Cephalopachus bancanus
CACTAAAGGAAACCAGAGCCCCTTGGAGAAATGGCTGATTTTAGGGTTGGACAAGAAAAGCATAAGATGAGCCAGGAACATCTTGTGCTAGAAAGTGAAGAGGTGCCCAAAAAGTGGTGGGGAGTATGTATTAAAAGGAACAGCAGCCAGGCTTGGTGGCTCAGCCTGTAATCCCGTGCTTTGGGAGACTGAGGTGAGTGGATTGCCTGAGTCCGCCGGTTCAAGAGTCGCCTGAGCAACTTGGTGAGACCTCATCTCTAAAATAAATAAAAAATTAGCCAGGTGTTAATGCACGCGCCTGTAGTTCCAGCTACTTGGAAGGCTGAGGTGGAAGAATCTCCAGAGCCCAGCAGGCTGAGGCTGCGGTGGCCAGGAGGGGCCACTGCACTCCAGTCTGGGCGACAGAGTGAGACTCCAACTCAAAAAAAAAAAAAAAAACGGACAGCAATTAGCTTGAAGTGGCTACCACTGGCTGAATTGGTAGAGCCAGGAGACATTTAGGGCAGTAAAACTCTCCTGTTTAATGCCATAAATGGTAGATACATGACATTATATGTTTGTCAAAACCCAGAGAACATACAACACCAAGCATGACCCCTAATGTAAACAATGGGTTTTAGTTAATAATAAAGGTTTATAGCCAGGTATGGTGGTGTGTGTCTGTAGTTCCAGCTACTTGGAAGGCTGAGGCGGAAGGATCGCCTAAGCCCAGCAGGTCGAGGCTGCAGTGGCCGTGAGCATGCCACTGCACTCCAGCCTGGGCAACAAGAGTGAGACTCCAACTCAAAAAAAAAAAACAACAGGTTCAACAATTGTAAGAAATGTACTGCCAATTTAAAGACAAATTATGTATTTTTTGCAGAAGATATTTACTGACCTTTTCTTTAACATGTGATTCTGACATGTTTATGTAGCAGATATTGAAAAAACAAAAACCATTGAATCCCTTAAAACTGTTTTTATAGTGAAAAAGCAAAGTCAATAAAAACTATTGCATGTTTAAGTATATTTGGAAATATTTCCATTTGGATGCAATTTTTGTGGCCCAAAAAATGTTTGTGCATCTAAAAAACTCTAACTGCTCACTAGTGAAAGTGGAGAAAGAATATCAATGTGTTTAAAAATCTTTCAAATGAAATGTTTAAGTCTTTTTAAGCTCATTGTTATACATATAAACATGCATCCCATTCCAAATAGTTTGCAAGTACAACAGGAAATGGGACAGAAGGAAATGGAAATTTAATTAAAACATGCAAAGGGTAGTTGGAAAGGCTTTTAAAACAAGTATGATTTATTAAGTTCAGCTAGAAATTTTCCTCTTTTATTTGGACCCACTTATCTTTGTAGGGTATTTTTCCATCTACCACATCGTTAAAACACAATACTGACACACTGAGAATCAAACACCCAAATCACAGAATCATAAAGCAATAACTCCAAGTTTTAAAATCGAGATCTAAAAACTGGACAGATTTACTAAAAATCATTGTTCACTCAAAACAGGTGAATTTCATACTATGTAAATATACATATCCCATTGTGTTGTTCTTTACAAATATTCATTTTACCTACAATTGCTAAATAGTTTAGCTGTTATAATTAACAACTAAGTATTTGATTGCTTATTTCATCTCTCATCCTGTACATTTTCTTTTGCGTGTTTTCATAATGTGCATAATTTATTATTATAGCCATAAAAAAAGAATAAAACCATGATCTTTGCAGCAACATGGATGGAGCTGGAGAACATCATCCTAAGTGAACTGACTCAGAAATAGAAAACCAAACGCCGCATGTTCTCACTCATATGTGGGGACTAAAGGGTCACAAGGATGGAAATAACAGACACTGGGGACACCAATAAGGGAGGAGGTGAGTCAGGTTTCAAAAACTAGGTACAGGGCACAATGTTTACTCTGGGGAGTGTGTCACCTGAGATCCAACCCCCAGCACTACACAATATGTCCATATAAAGAAGACGCATGTGGACCCCTTGAATCTAAAATTTATATATATTTTTTTAATCGATTATTAAGATGTTTAATTACATAACTATTTGAACGGTGGACTCAACGTGTTTACTGATAAAGATCGGTGAGCAAACAAGCGTAGAGATCAATGTTCTGCCGCCCACGTCACGCCCAGAGACCTGTCACCGTTCCTTCCAAGGGGCCCGCGGGCCCTTCTGCCCCGAAAACAAGCGCGGGGCGCGTCCCTGCTCTGCACACCCCCGCCCTTCGCTCGCTGCACTTTACACATGGGAAGCAGCTCCTGCTCGCTCAGGGTCTTCTCATTTCGGCCTCCTTTGGTCTACAAGATGCAAGATACCGGAAATTCCCAGCACCACTTTCCAAGGCTGCAGGGTGAGCGAGAGACCAGGGCGGGGTAGGGAGAGGACGACGAGCCCACCGCCGTGATCGCGGCTGCACCGGCGCCCTCCAGCGGCCCACGACGAGAAAAGGCGGTCGGGAAAAGGTCTGCGCAGGCGCACTGGCAACACGCAGAGCTCCAGCGCGGGTCAAGGCCTCCGAGCGACAGGCGGGCTTCCGGGAATGGGAGGCGGAGGCGCGCTCGAGCAGTCACTGGCCGGAAAGAGGGGGTGCGAGGAGGAGGAGGGGTGGCCTGTCGATTTCCTAGGCTCGTGCCTCGGAGGCGCGGCCTGTGCGCGGAGGTGGCCTGTGCTGCGGAGGTCACCGAGGATGTGACCGGCGGGACCTGCGGCGGCTCGCGGACGATGCTGGACCTCCTGGGCGCGACGATCCTGGTGCTGGTCGCTGGGGCGCCGTGGGTGTGGCCCTCAGCTGCAGGTGAGAGACAGGGAATGCGGCGGGGCGCGACGCTGGGCGGCGGCGGCGGAAATCCCCGCAACTGCGAGGGGCTGGAGGAGTTGGGGTGCAGGGAGGACAGACATACCCCCGGAAAACCTCCGGACCCCAGTGCTGCTGTGGTTTGGAAGCCGTAGCCGCCGCCCTCAGATGAAAACCGTCTTAGGCTCGAAAACCGCAGGGGAGAGAGTGGGGTTCAGAGCCCTTCCACGCCGCCTGTTTGGGACCCGGTGTACCAGTCCCCGGGCTGGGGGCGCACTCCCAGCCTCGAGGTCTCGGGCCGCGCACCGGCTCCCGTCCCCTGGAAGCTGGCAGGGCCGGAGCCTGGTGTCAGGTTTGCCTCTTTTCAGAAAAATCCCTCAGCTCCGCCGGCCTGTTTGATAATAAACAAAGCAGCGCCTGGAATTCATTTCCTTAATCGAGTACACAGATGCCCCGTCCCACGTGGGGGTGAGATAATTGTTGCCAGAATTTCTCTGTTTGACTCAGGATTCGTGCAGTTTTATAAAAAGTGACAACCGAAATGAGTGACAGGCATGAGTCCAATCATCGAAGTTTATCAAGCCAGATTTACGGTTTTCGGGAAAAACACGAGCCGCAGACACGTCCGCGACTTTTTCTGAAGGGATTTTCAGGAGGTTTAGTACTTAACACATTTCCTTAAGGTGCGGGGAAGACATGTAGGACGACAGGCAGGTAGGCGGTAAGGTGAAGAGAGACTTTAGGTAGTTCCCAGTAAATCTACATAAGAGGAAAGGGAGTGAAAGAAGAGTCAGTCATGCAGATATTTCTGGGTAGGTATGGAGGAATGATTCTTGTCTTTATTCTGCACTTGAAAAGATAGACATTGCCTGTGTTGGAATCCATCGTCAGTGTGGAATCTTAGGAGCTAGACTTAGGTTATAGACCCAAAGTTAAATTGACATGTCCTTGTATATGGGAGACCAGCAAGGAATTTGCTTATGAATGAACTGTGGGACAATTCTTCCCAAGCCTTTTCCCTTTCCATGGAGATCTGGCTGATGCATAATGTTAGTAACAACTTTTGGTTTGGAAGAGGATATTGCAGTGACTCAGCCTCCAGGCTTAACCTTCCCTTTTGCATAAGAAGTTTAAGGGATTCTGAGATTTTTTTTTTCCTTTACAAAAATAAGAGAAAAATACAAAGCCAAAATACGAAGGCAGGAGGACACCAAGCCAGTTTACTGTGATTCTTAATACTTAGCCAGAAATGAGTGGATTATTTGACCCACTACAGAAAAGCATTTCAAAGGGGCTGGTATAGTTTTAAAACAGAATTTATTAGAGCATGAGACAGACAGACGTACATACACATGCCTGACTGGCACAGGCATTTTTGAAAGAAAGACCATGCTTTTGCTTTTTACAAGAGGCTTGATATAAGTACACAGTCATTATGCTAAAAAGAGTGGGCTACAAGTATCTGATTTCAATTATGGTCTTCCCACCTTTGATGAGTGTTAGAACATACACCCATCAGGGCCTCCAGAATGTTAGGTCAGGCCTGTTGGGAGTGTGAGTGTCTGGTGTGTGATCCGATGCCGCATGAAAGATGCAAAGAATTGCGCAGAAGTTGGATTAGAAAATATAATTTATTTAGAAAATAAATTGGAGAGAGAAAGAGGAGATTCACCTCCCCAAGGTAGCAGAGGGGGCCAAAGCTTAAGAAAACATGGCCTGGCCATAGCTTAGCAAGGCAATAGCTGTGTCAGTGGTGACTGGTTGCTGATGGATGAGTCCTTTTAACCCTTTCCTTTGATGGGGGTGATCATTAAGTTGGTTTGCTCCTTGTCATTGTAAGCCCAGATACTGACATCAGGTGATGGACAGCTGGCAGATAGGTGGGTTAATCATATGATTGCTGCCATGGTGGTAGGGTCTGCCTGTGTAATGAAGGTCACTAAGGCTGATTCGGTTAACTTGTGTCTTATGGGTGGAGGCAAATACTTGAAATAGAAAAGCTAATTGGTACAAAACAAGCTGGGATGGGGAGTTGTAAACAATTGTCAATAGCTATCTCTGAGAAACCCGTTCTGTTCTTGGCTAGTAATTAGAGGGCAAGTTAAGTGAACTACTAGAAAAACATGAGATTTAAGCAATGTTAAAATGGCCGGGCGCGGTGGCTCAGCCTGTAATCCCGCGCCTTTGGGAGGCTGAGGTAAGTGGATTGCCTGAGCCCACGGGTTCGAGATCCACCTGGGCAACTTAGTGAGCCCTCATCTCTACAATAAATAAAAAAATCAGCCAGGTGTGGTAACGCGTGCCTGTAATTCCAGCTACTCAGAAGGCTGAGGCGGAAGGATCGCCGGAACACAGCAGGTCGAGGCTGCGGTGGCCGGGAGCGGCCACTGCACTCCAGTCTGGGTGACAGAATGAGACTCCAACTCAAAAAAAAAAAAAAAATGGCTGCTCACTGGGTATATTAAATCCATGTTATGTCCTTTCACTGACCAAAGACCAGTCTGACTTCTTCCTGCTGCCAGGGGACATAGTTAAAGTTGGAGTTAGGCCCAAGATAAGAGGAAAGAAACTGCTTTGTAATTGTCTACATATATTCGCCAATCCTGAGCTGGAGTCCCAAGGTTTGCATGACTAAGACATTAGTACCTGACTTAACAATGTCCTAGGATACCCATGAGAAGAGCTCAGAAATTTTCTGAGCTCTTCTCATGGGTATCCTAGGACATTGTTAAGCATAGCATCTGTGGTAGAGACTTGATGTAGCCTTACAACTTATTGGGAGATTTTTGTCTATTCAAGATTCAACTTCTGAAGTATCTGTATAGGTGCAGCAAATGACATTTAAATTGCACAGACCCTCTTCCCTTGTTAGCATAAACTCCACAGTCAGGGACCAATATCCCTAGAAGATTCTGAACAGATGTCCTGGCATCCTCCTGGTAGCTCTCTCCTTAATCTATGGGGAAAGGACCGAAGCATTTCATGATTTGAACGGGTAGAGGAAGGAGTCACAGAGTGTCCTAATAAACAAGGGCCTTCTATGTTAGCTGCTCAGACAGTGATGGGCCCATCCTTGTAAAGGAGGGTTTGACCCCATGCCATAAACAAAGTAAACTCAGGGGGCATATAGGTAGTGCTCCCAAGGGTGCATTCATCAATAGGCTCATTTGTAGGAAGTGTGGACTATATGAACTTAAGCCAGGAAAGAATTTAGTATTCAGTCCAAATTATAGAAAATAACAAATACTCAAAAATGGTGAACAAGAAAATCTAATAACAGGGGTACTGTAGTTTCTTTTGAAGCATAATTTTCTCTCTCAACAAATCAGGGTAAGACCAATTTATTCACAAAATTAGTTTTAGTGTTTTTTTTTTGTTTTTTTTTTTGAATTGGCGTCTTACTCTGTCACCCAGACTGGAGTGCAGTGGCCGGGAGCAGCCACTGCAGCCTCGAACTGCTGGGCTCCGGCAATCCTTCCGCCTCAAGTAGCTGGAACTACAGGCACGCGCTACCATGCCCAGCTAATTTTTTTATTTATTGTAGAGATGAGGTCTCGCCAAGTTGTCCAGGCGGGTCTCGAACCCGCGGGATGAGGCAATCCACTCACCTCGGCCTCCCAAAGCGCTGGGATTACAGGCTGAGCCACCAAGCCTGGCCGTTTTAGTCTTATATATAGCTTGATTATTTGCATAAAGTATAGCAAGAATAATTACTTGCCATATAGGCGCTTTTTAAACTGACTTTGTTGGAACTGTTTCCATATGGAATCTCAGATTCGATTTTTTTTTTTTTTTGAGTTGGAGTCTCACTCTGTCACCTAAGGTGGAGTGCAGTGGCACGCTCATGGCCACTGCATCCTCAACCTGCTGGGCTCAGGTGATCCTTCCACCTCAGCCTTCCAAGTAGCTGGAACTACAGGCGCACACCACCATGCCCAGCTAATTTTTTTTTCTTATTGTAGAGATGAGGTCTCAGCAAGTTGCCCAGGCTGGGCTCAGGCAATCCTGTCACCTCAGCCTCCCAAAATGCTGGGATTATCAGGCATGAGTCACCATACCTGGCCTTGATTAGATCTTCTAAGGCCTCTTGAACCCAGCCAATGATTTGAGCCTGCAGATGCTTGTATGAATTGGATTAATTTCTCTCTTTGAGGTCCCAAAATAACTTGGGGTCCTGGACCTGTCAGAGAGCAAACTTTTACCACAGGTTAGGAGCCCTGTAAAGAAACTGACAAGGTACAAGGCCAACCTTTCCAAGGGGCTTTTATTGGCTCTTTATACTTCTGACTCTCAGTTCTTCAAAGCAGTCTGCTCATACCTGAAGATGTCATTCCAGCCAAAGTCTTGGTAAAATAGCCAGTGTTTCCAAATGTATCTTATTTACAAAAGAAAAGCAATTCTTATTGAAGTTATATAACAATATTGTCATAAATCAATACTCACAGTTTCAAAATTCTGGAAAATCAAGGGAGAGAAAAAGAAACATGCTTCAAATTTTGTTCACAAAAGCATGCTGTATTCAGTTGTCCAAAAAACTGTTAATAGCTCAAAAGAAAAAGTTATCTTGACTCTGAAAAACAAAAGAATCAGCAATACTTCAAATAAAAGTATATCCATCCTCTATTAGTTCAATCCATGCAATTAATCACTGTTCTGCTCTATATTGAGTCAATAATCCTTGTCAACACATCAGCTCTCTAATAAGAGTCCTGGAAGCGTCCCTCTTTTTTTCTCTCTCTAGTCCAATCATACAGTCTCTAAAGTTAGCAGAGACCTGTTTTGAAGAGCACCTGTCAGAGCCCAGTAGCTGAGTATAAATCACCTTTGAAAAGGATCAAAGTAAAACAATATTGGTGGATGACAAAAGCCTTAGGACAGCCTTGGTCAAAGACAATTAACAGGAAAATTTGGTTATTTCTGTGGATACAACAGTTTAACCTAATAATCGTTACTGGTAATGTACTAAGATATATCAGAATTATAGGAATGTTATACAATTTTGGAACACATACTAATGACACACACACATATATATATTACCCAATGAAAATTAAACATTCTTTCATATTTGACAGTGCTTCCTGTGTAATTTCAACATACCAAATGAGCCAAATATGTCTCTCTTGGACTTCAGGAAAACCTAATATTGAAAAAAATTTTAAAAGCCAGAAAGACTGAATTTAGAACTAGTATCTAAAAGTGAATGAGGTAAAAAAGACTGAGCTCAGAGCTTGAAATTTTTTATTTTGGAAGTTTGTCAAATATCAAAGGTTCCAAAACATTTGATATTACAACACAGGATCACAGGATACTGTAAAGTCATTCGTTTCGCTAAAATGATAATTCAAAGATTTTAGAAACAAAAGCTTTTACTTTTTGATAGAGGACACTTATTTTCTTAATAAAAACAAGAATTCCTGGGATGCAGGGCTGGTTCAACATTCTCAAGACCATAAATGTAATTCAGCACACTAACAGATATAAAACTAAGAACCACAAAATCCAACATACCTTCTTGACAAAAACCCTTGAGCACTTAGGCATAGAAGGAACATGTCTCAAAACAGTAAGAGTCATCTACAATAAACCTACAGCCAACATTTTGCTCAATGGGCAAAAGTTGGGAGCATTCCCCCTAAGAATAGGAACAAGACAAGGATGCCCACTCTCACCTCTCCTGTTCAACATAGTGCTGGAAGTCCTAACCAGAGCAATGAGGTAGAAAATCGGAGGAATTCACATAGGAAGAGAGGCGGTTAAGCTTTCCCTCTTTGTGGACTATATGATTTATACCTTGAAAATCCTAGGGAGTCTGTCTAAAACCTTGTCACACTGATAAATGACTCTGGTAAAGTCTTAGAATACAAAATCAATGTGCAAAAGATAGTTACATTTCTATATATCAGCAACAAGCTGGCAGAGAACTAAATAAAAAGCACAATCCTGCCTGAATGGTGCATATTTGTTTACCTAACCCTTAACTGTACCCCACAATTTTAAAATAAAAAATATGAAGCCGGGCTCGGTGGCTCAGCCTGTAATCCCGCGCCTTTGGGAGGCTGAGGTGAGTGGATTGCCTGAGCCTGCGGGTTTGAGACGCACCTGGGCAGCGAGACCTCATCTCTACAATGAATCAAAAAATCAGCCGTGAATCAAAAATGAATCAAATCAGCAATGAATCAAAAAACATATATATATATGTTTATTCGTGACCCGCCTGGGCAACTTGGCAAGACCTCATCTCTACAATAAATCAAAAAATTAGCCGGGCGTGGTAGCGCACGCCTGTAGTTCCGGCTACTTGGAAGGCTGAGGCAGCAGGATCGCCGAAGCCCAGCAGGTCGAGACTCCAGTCTGGCCGACAGAGTGAGACTCCAACTCAAAAAAAAAAAAAAAAAAAATGTTTGGGGGAAAAAAAAAAAGCATAATCCAATTCACAATAGCCACACACACAAAAAAATGGTGGCTACTCAGCCAGAGAAGTGAAAGACCTTTACAACAAGAACTGTAAAACTCCACTCAAACAATTAAAGAATGACACAAACAAATGGAAAAACATTCCATGCTCATGGATTGGAAGAATCAAAATTGTCAAGATTTCCATCTTATCCTACTCAAGGCAATCTACAGATTCAATGCAGTACCCATCAATTTACCAACATCATTTTTCTCAGGCCTAGAAAGAACAATACAGAAGTTCATATGGCAACAAAAAAGAGCACAAATAGTCAGAACCAATCCTCAGAAAAAAGAACAAAATGGGAGATATCACACTGCCAGACTTCAAACTTTATTACAAGACTACAGTAACCAAAACTACCTGGTGTTGGTTCAAGAATAGGCACATAGACCAATGGAACAGGGCAGAGATTCTGGACATAAAAACATAGTCTCTCAACTAACTCACCTCTGACAAAGCCACCAATAACATTCACTGGAGAAAGGAGACCATATTTAGCAAATGGTGCTGGGAAATCAGGCTGACCACATGCAGAGGAATGAAACTGTACCCCATCCTATCACCATATACAAAAATCAACTCAAAATGGACCAAAGACCTAAACATAAAACCTCAAACTATAAGAATCCTAGAAGAAAACATAGGAAACACCTTTATGCATATCGGAATAGGCAGCCAATTCTTGTCCAAGTCCCCAAAAACGAATGCCATAAAAGCTAAGACAAGTGGAACCTCACCAAACTGAAAAGCTTGTGTATGGCAAAAGAGAGTAAAGAGACAACCTACACAATGGTAAAAAAAAAAAAAAAATTGCACATTGTGTATCCAACCAAGGCCTAACATCCAGGATCTACAGGGAACTCAAACAAAATGAAAGGGAAAAAATAGCCCCATTTACAAGTGAGTAAAGAACATGAACAGACATTTCTCAAAAGTCTACATACAAACATCCAACAGATACATGAAAAATGCTCAGCCTCACTAATCATCAGAGAAATGCAAATCAAAACTATGAGATACCACGTAACTTTGATAAGGATGGCTAATCATTAATAAGTCAAAAAACAACAGATGCTAGAGCGAGTGTAGAAAAAAGGGAGCGCTTCTACACTGCTGGTGAGAGTATATAGATGGTTCAACTTCTATGGAAAGCTGTATGGTGATTCCTGAAAGAGCTAAAAATTGATCTTTTATATGTTCCAGCAGTCCCTATCCTGGTAATACACCTGGAGGAACATAAATCATTCTACCAAAAAGACATTTGCACATGCTTGTTTATTGCCACACTATTCACAATAGCAAAAACATGGAACCAACCCTACCACCCATCGAAAGTGAAATGGATAAAGAAAATGTGGTACATAAACAGGGTTATGTACCTGGTTGCTCCTGCCTGGTTGGTTGCTCTTGACATGGCAGCAAATTGGTTGGAGTTGGAAACCATCATACTAAGTGATGTATCACAGAAACAAATAACTGAGCACCCCATGTTCTCGCTCATAAGTAGGCCCTGAGTATTCGTCACATTGGCACAAGGGAGGGATTAGCAGTTGCTGGGCACTTCTGGCGGGAGGGAAGATGGCAGGGGCACACATGACAACACAAAGGGTACCTGGTCTAATACCAGGGGGAGTGAGGGCCAGTTAGAAGCCCAAACTTCACCCGCATGTAGTCTACTTTTGTAGTTAATCCTCACTTGTGTTCCACATCTCTACAATAAAATATAATTTAATTCAAAAAAGAATAAAAAGAGTGAAGTTTTAGATTCAGTAGGTTAAACTACAAACTTTTTTTTTTTAGTTGGAGTCTCTCTCTATTGCCCAGGCTGGAGTGCAGTGGCATGCTCACGGCCACCGCAGCCTCAACCTGCTGGGCTTAGATGATCCTTCTGCCTCGGTATTCCAAGTAGCTGTAATTACAGGCACATGCCACTATGCCTGGCTACTTTTTTTTTTTTTTAATTTATTGTAAAGATGCGGTCTCTTCAAGTTGCCCAAGCTGGTCTCGAGCCTGTGGGCTCAGGCAATCCTCTCACTTCAGCCTCCCAAAGTGCTGGGATTATAGGCATGAGCCACTGCAGCCAATCTAGACTTTTAATTACCTGTTTCATTACTTTAGGCAACCTTAAGTTTGTATTTTTAAAGAGACAATTTTTAGGTGAAACAAGATGGAGAATTTTTATTTAAAAGCACAAAATTAAGATGTCAGGTCTGAACGTTATACCATAATTTGCTTAAACTGGAAAAATAGTATAAGTTAATGTCCAGTTAAAACAGCCAGGAAAAGCACTTTAGACAAATGTATGACTTAAATATTTAGAACCATGCAAGATAGAGCAGAAACTTTAGACCTGAGAGTAATCTATGTGCTTCCCATTCTTTGGGTGCCATAGGAAAAACAGAGGTTCCTCCTGGAAAGGAGTCTGTGACACCTTTTCTGTTTTTCTTCAGGGATCTCAGAATGTCAGAAATTATCTTAGTTTCTCTCATTAAGGATAGCAAAGGGGAGACAAACAGAAGCAAAGCAAATGGAAAAATAGACAAAATTTAATCGACTGAACTCCCAGAAGTTGGATTCAAAAGAAAAAAGACACAAAGGCCTTTTAAAATATACATTGGTTATTAGCCTCTGATTAAGCCAACTTTTAACCATAGAGCTAAAAAAAACCCCCCACAAACTTTCAAATGTCATTAACTGGGACAAACAACTGACATTTTCTGGCTTGGAGAAATTTTCTTTTTTCCTTCTAGAAGTATCCTCCTACGTGCTTTAACCCAAAGTTATGACTTTACCATGATGTGCCTCCAGAGAGGTGGCAAGCAACTTTATAAGATCAGAATCACCCCTCAAAAATAGCTCAGAGAAAGGGAAATTGTGTTATCCATAAATGAAGTACAACCCACACTTTTATCTGACTATATTCCCTAGTCTCAGCTTCTCAAATGGTCACCTACAAACAATGACTGGAAGAACGTCTGTCCCCACAGATGGGACACAGGAAATCACAAGCTATCCAAGAAAGGGAAAATGGTTAATGACCAAGCTCATATAAATACCACACCAGAAAGGATTCATTTCATGGCCAGGAACTGAACCCAGGCCCTTGCAGGGAAAGTATAGAACATTATCCACCATACAGAAAAATTGTCTCCAGGTCTTGTCCCAGAGCAATCTAGAACTGGCATTTCTGAGCTGGTAAAGAATTTGGTACATCTACTTACTAAAGTCCACAGAGAGAGAGAAACGGAGTTTGACTGGTAAGAAATTCTTACCCTTTTGCTGACCTCCCAGATTCCTGTGTTTCCCTTCCTGTGGTCTCCAGAAGAGAAGCATGGCTTTGTTGACCCACTCACTTTGCGGCACCTGAAGGAGGTGCAAAAAGCCTCCTAATTTTGCAAGATGTAGCCCAATATGGCTTTACAGGGAACCAAATTAGCATTTCCCATTCCAGTTGAAGAGACATAACACAATTATTAGCCACCCTACTCCAGGCCTGAACTTGCCTTCAGTTTGACTTCTACCATCTTTGATCCACTCAAGGTGAGGAGGGATGACCCCCCAGCTGGGAGTTCAGTGGATAGTTTCCAAGCAAGATGGAAGAGCAGATAATCACTCTGAGTTAGACCCACTGAGCTTCTATCACCAGCTCCTCAGAACTCACCAAATGTGACTGACCAGACAGACAATATAAATGTATACACCTTCAAACCAGAGGCAGACCAGAATCAGACCAGAAATGTTCTTCTCAACAAGTTCCTGTTCTCCATCCATATGGAGAGATCACCTCACCTGAGAGCCTCCCTTATACAATCTAGGAGACCCGACCAGAGCCCACTAAAGGGTCACAGTACCTCCAAAGCGGGCACCAGACACCTTCCTTGTTACCTAAGGAGAGCCTACCAGATAAGGAGAAGGAAGGGAGCTGTTAGTAGCGCTTTCAACACTTTACCCAATAAGCTGTCTTCTGTTTCTGGAAACTGTTTCTCCACTGTAATAAAATGTGGCATTGTAGGTTGACAATGCCTTGCTGAGGAGGAGGCATCAGAGACAACCCTCAGTTCAAAAATCTGTACGGGACCAGGTGAGGTAGCTCACACCTGTAATCCCAGCACTTTGGGAGGTGAAGCAAGTGGATTGCCTGAGCCCAGAGGTTCGAGAACAGCCTGAGCAACATAACAAGACCTTGGCTCTATAATAAATCAAACAGTCAGCTGGGCATGGTGGCACGCACCTGTGGTTCCAGCTACTTGGAAGGCTGAGGCAAAAGGATCCCCTGAGCCCAGCAGGTCAAGGCTGCAGTGGTGGTGATCATGCCACTGCACTCCAGCCTGTACGAGAGTGAGACTTTGACTCAAAAAAACCCCCCCAAAATCTAGATGACCGCCTAGGCATGTTCTGAATCTGCCCTACGGACAAGGGGTCTGCAAACCACAGGCAAATGCCCTAATATATAGGGCCAATCCAAGATGAGCCCTAAGTTTGTTACAACCTGACCAGGTTCCTATTCCTGCTGCCTTGAAGAACTAAAACTGGCACAGCTATTACAATGTATAAAGAGTTTAACACAGTAAGTCCCCTACATGCAAAACTTCAAGTTATAAACTTTCAAAGATGCGAACGTGCATTCACATGTTTAGTCACCTAAGTTAGTTCATGTGTCTGGCATACATTGTCATATGCACGCATCCTCTACAAGTGGTTGTGCTTTTGTGTACCTTACTGTATAATACTGTATAGAGTACAGTAGTACAGTATCTTTACTTCAAGTCCAGGATGTCTGGAAGCAAGTGTAAAAGTAATGGTAATGGCCAGGCGCAGTGGCTCACGCCTGTAATCTCAGCACTTTGGGAGGCAGACGCGAGAGGATTGCCTGAACCCATGGGTTTGAGAGCAACCTGGGCAACATCGCGAGACCTCGTCTCTACAATAAATCAAAAAATTTGCCAGGCATGGTGGTGGCACATGCTGTAGTTCCAGTCATTTGGAAGACTGAGATGGAAGGATCACCCGAGCCCGGCAGGTTGAGGCTGCAGTGGCTATGAGCATGCCACTGCACTTCAGCATGAGCGACAGAACTCAAAAAAAAGAAAAAGAAAAAAGAAAAAAATAGTGGCAATGTAGTTGTACTATATAACCAACTAAGTTAGTTGGGTACCTGGACTAACTTTATCAGACTTACAAATAAATTGGACTTAAGAACATACTCTTGGAACTTGTTAGTATATAGAGAACTTACTGTATTGCGGCTCAGCTAAGCAAGGAGGATGAGAAAAATTACTCAAATCTGCCTTCTTGAAAACTCAGAGAATAGGGTTTTTAAAGGGAACTTGGCAAGCAGAGGGATAGGGGCTGTTGATTGGTTGATGATGTCATGGGAGGGAGTGTCACAACTGTCTTCCTGGTAACCACAGGATCGATAGAGGACTTCCTGGTGTTCTGTGCCTGGGTGGTGGTTTGAGTCTGCCAGAGTACAAATTCTGAAAAATATCTCAAATAATGCCTGATGCAGTGATTTATGCTTGTACTCCTAACACTTTGCTTGTAATCCCAGCTGAGTCAGGAAGATCGCTTGAGGCCAGGAGACGGAGACCAGCCTGGGCAACAAAACAAGACTGTGTCTCTACAAAAAACAGAAAAATTATCTGGGCATGGTGGCACATGCCTGTAGTCCCTGCTACTCAAGAGGCTGAGGCAGGAGGATCACTTGAGCCCAGGAGTTCGAGGCTGTGATTAGTCTCAATCATGCCACTGCACTCCAGCCTGGTGACGGAGTGAGACCCTGTCTCCAAAGAAAAACACATCCAAAATACCATTCTTGGGTTTTACAGTAGATGCTATCTATAAAGCAAGTCCCATGATCGTCAGGTATTATCCCTGGACTTCAGCCATTATGGAGGTAGTCTGGGAGGAAGGTGTGGGGGTAGAGGTGTGTTCCCAGGAGATTGAGGCCACTTTGTCTTTTAACTACAATTTTTGTCCTCAAGCTGGTTTAGATCCATTTTTTAAAGAGATAATATGTTAATCAGCCTTGTCCCTCTCCCAGGGGTGAGAACATGAAGAAAATTTCACATAGCTAATTTCATATTCTGAACAGGATACTGCAAGGAAATGCTATCAGATCTTTTTGTTAACCCCTGTAAACCTAATTGCTGCCCTCTGGCTTCACAGAATCTATAAATTCCAGCAAATGGGATGGGAATCTAGTTAAGAAGAGCAGAATAAGAGAATATATTCTATTCAGGGATGAAATTTCAAAGAATTTGAGTGTGCAAAAGAAAATTGAGGTTGGGAGACCTGATGGGTTCCTCCTTAAATTTAAAAAAAAAAATTGAGAAAATATTTTCTGAGATCTCTCCTTTTGACCCCATGCTGTAATATCTATCTGCAAAGTAGGAGAAGCAGTCCCAATTATGAAAGTTCTATACAAAGACTCCTGCGATAGAAAAAGTCTGCAAGGAGATAACACAATTGCCCTAAGGCAGAAGTAAAAGCTAGAAATATTTTAGGAGCAAGAAATAGATGTAAAAGCTGATCTTTAGGAGTTCAAGGCTGCAGCAAGCTATGATAGTGCCACTGCTACTCCAGCCTGGGCAACAGAGTAGTCTTTAAATAAATAAAAGCTGATCTTTAAAAAATTATAGCAGCTGGGCTCGGTTGCTCAGCCTGTAATCCTGCGCTTTGGGAGGCTGAGATGAGTGGATTGCCTGAGCCTGCAGGTTCGAGACCCACCTGGGCAACTTGGCGAGACCTCATCTCTACAATAAATCAAAAATTAGCCAGACGTGGTAGTGCACACCTGTAGTTCCAGCTATTTGGAAGGCTGAGGCGGAAGGATTCCCAGAGCCCAGCAGGTTGAGGCTGCAGTGGCCGGGAGCAGCCGCTGCACTCCAGTCTGGGCGACAGAGTGAGACTCCAACTCAAAAATAAATAAATAAATAGATAGATAAATAATTATAGCTTATCAAAGTGAAAGATCAGCCCTTTGTGATATTTCAGAAAAATGAAGCTTTATAGACTGCCCTTAAAAAATTTGCAGTCTGGCTGGAAATTGTGTTTAACACAAAGAAGCGGTTTCTAAAAATACGTCTTTTTAGGATTCTAGAAAGATGACAGAATAGAAAGTACCCAGAATCTGTCTCCTCACCTAAACAATGATTACAGTGGCAGAATCTGTCCAGTTAACTATTTTGGAACTCTGGAATCTATTGAAGGTTTTCAGCTTCCAGGAGGAAAGCTTGGATGGTAAATTACAATTAATTTTAGTCTATTACAGCTGGTAACACAGTAGCAACTGCCTATCTCCCACCTCCCAGCTGTTGGCAGGCCACTGCGCACATGTTACTAGAGCAACTGGCACACACTTACAGGAGCCAGGTGGGCAAAAAGAAACCACCTTTCAATCTCAGGGATCTGTGTTCCAATTGCTAATTGCTTCTTGTCACAAAAGTGCAGACAAAGAGATGGGCAGTCACTTATATCTTCCCCCATTGCTGAAAGCCCTCCCACACTGAGGATTTAAAGGGCTGGCACATGCACACATCCCCTTTTTTTCTCTTTTTTCACTTTTAGAAGCCAGACATTAAGGACTGTAACATTCAAAAACAACTACACATATAGGGAAAATTAGAAAGTGACCACACACACCTAGGGAAAGGCTCAGAAAAGACCATCAGTTTACACCTCAGACTGATTCTTGGCACAGAGACATCCTATAACAACTAAAAAAAACCACATTGAAGTAGTCTGCATTCATTCCCCTCAAAAAGACAGCCAGAACCACAAATAAACAACGAAATTTTAACAAAACTGAGAGAGGGTGCTGGAGTACATCAGTGAAGTAACAGAAACCCTGGTAAGCAGAGAAATGTAGAACAGCCACACAGAGAACAGAAGGAAATGCCAGGCCTCCAGTATTTCATACCCCAACTGGTATCACCCTGGGAACCAGGAGGAACTTCTTTTCATCGGAGGAGGTAAACAAGAAGATCCTAGCAACCCCCATCAGCACCTTGGGCATAAGTCCCACCACTAGAGTCCCCTATGGTCCTCATAGTAACTAAGTCTAGCTGAGGGAGCTGCCTGCAGTCTGTACATCTGTGCTCCCTGACACAAAAGGAGCCAACGATGTGCCCTGCTTGCTGTGGCTTGTATGGATGCTGTGCTACACCATCTTGGAACTGGAACTACTGTTAGAGTGTGTCCTGCTTGGGAGCTTCTAGCCATGGCTTCCCTTCATCCCCGAAGCTAGGCCTCTACTGAACCACCCCAGCCTGGTGGACTATTGTTCCCAAGCTGAGCTTTGAGCAACTGAGCAGCCGTTACACCCTTCCTGTGGGGTCAAGAAGAGGTGAAGCCACTCCACCTATCTTTCTTATCTCCTCAGGCTGAAGCTAAAATGGTACACTGCCTCCTGGGAAAACAGTACCTTGACCGCCCAGAGTAGTCATGCACCCCAGGGTCTATACCGAAGTGGCATCCCACATCCAGGGAAACAGTGCCTGAACCACCCAGAATAGTCATGCCCCATCCCCAGGCCTGAGCTACAGGAGCACTTCCCACCCCTGGACCAAACTGAGCAGCTGTGCATCCCAGGACTGTGCTGACACAGTACCCTATATCCTGGAGAAGCAGAGCAATGGCCGAGCTGAGACACCCTGCCCTACAGGCCAAACAATTCTAGTGTTCTTCTCTGGAGCTGGACTAGCCTCCTAGAGTCTGAGCTGCTGAGACACTCCTCCCCCTGAGGAGTGGAGTCATCACTGTGTTGTTCCCTGTCCCACCCCAGCAAACAACAGCTGTGCTTCACCATTCTGGGGTGTTTGCTGCTGCCATACCTGGCCTCAGTTTGGGATACTGCTGAGCCCCAATATCCCAGGGTCTAGAGGCAGTATTATGTGATATCTCATCCCCTAGGTTGTGAGTCACCATTGAGCCCTGGTGGCTCAAGTTCCTACATTGTAGTCATACCAGGCTCCCTGGTCCCAAACCTCCAGAAAACCACCTCATCCCTATAGTTAGGCCAAGTCACATATAAGGCCCCAGGGTTAGAATCACAGTTGCAACCTGGCTTCCTGGGCCTGAACTGCCAGGTGGTGCCTCAGAGTCATAGATCCTGACTTTATGGGCAACCTACTTCCAGGCTGCCACAGAGAGTGAACTTGCACCCTAATAATTAGGTGCTACAATAAGTTTGTAAGCCTCTGAGCCTAGAACCCTAGTCCCACTGCCACTCCAAGCACCTGCACCTGGAATCTAGAGCTACCATAGCTGTCTGTAGCCCATCTCAAACACCAAGAGAGATCTTGTCTAAATCTCCCCATTGTGGGGAAAATAAGACTAGAAGGACCCCAAAAGCCCTAGACACTGAGGACATTACCGACGTATACTGCCACTGCCATAAACTTCTATAGCCTAGACCACCAAGGCACCCACTGACATTGAACACAAATGAAGAAGCTGTATAGAGACTATATCACTGCATCTATCTGAAAACAGTCATCACATCTGTCTTGAGACACCACACCAAAACCAACTGCAGGGGAAAGTCTTTTCCACTCTATAAGGTTTTTAAGAAGTGATTATTCTGCCAGATGCACAGACATCAGTGCAGAGACAAATGAAACATGAAAAGGCAAGGAAATATGACACCACCAAAGGAACATAATCACTTTCTAGTAACAGACCACAATGAAAAGGATATCAATAAGTTGTTGAAAAAGGAATTTAAATTAATGACCTGAGGGAGACTGAATAATATATAAGAAAATACAGTTCAAAATCAGAAAAACAATTCACGGTATGAAAAATTCAACAAGGAAATAGAAGTGATTTTTTAAAAACCAAACAACTCCTGTAGCTGAAGAACTCAATGAATGAAATAAAAAATGCAAGAGAGCTTCAACGGCAGACTTGATCAGGCAGAAGAAAGATTCTGAACTTGAATATAGACCATTTGAAATTACTCAGTCATAGGAAAAAAAGAATGAAAAAAGTGAAGAAAGCTTCTATGATGTAGGAGATACCATTCAGCGAACAAATGTTCATATTAGGTAAGTTACAGAAAGAGAAGAAAAGGTAAAAGGCATAGAAAACCTACTTAATGAAATAATAGCTGAAAACTTCCCAAGTCTGGGGAGAGAGATGGACATTCATATCCAGAAAGCTCAAGTTTTCCCCAAATAGATTTAACCCAAAAGGGTTTTCCCTGAGGTATGTTACAGTCAGTTATCAAAAGTCACAGTGAGAACTCTAAAAACAGCAATAGAAAGGCATCAAGTCACATATAAAGGGCCCACCAATAAACTAACATCAGATTTCTCCACAGAAACTTACAGCCAGGAGAGAATAGAATAATATATTCAGAGTGCTGAAAGAAAGAAAAAATGACAACCAAGAATGCTATTCCCAGCAAAGATATCCTTCAGAAATGAGGGAGAAATAGTCTTTCCCAGACAAGCAAAAACTGAGGGAATTCATCTATTAGACTAGCTTTATAAGAAATCCTCAAGGACATGTATCTAAAAGTGAAAAGACAATGATCTCTATCATGAAAACACACAAAAAGTTAGTCATGGTGGCTCACCCCTGTAGTCTCAGCTCTTTGGGAGGCCAAGGTAGAAGGATTGGCTTGAGCCCAGGAGTCTGAGACAATCCTAGGCAACATAGAGAGACCTCATCTGTACAAAAAAATTTAAAAATTATCTGGGCACGATAGTGAGTACCTGTACTCCCAGCTACTCAGGAGACTGAGGCAGAATGATCACCTGAGTCCAAGAGGTCAGGGCTGTGGTAAGCTGTGATTGTGCCACTGAATTTCAGCTGGGGCAACAAAGTAAGACCCTAACTCAGGAGAAAAAAAGAAGAAGAAGAAGACACACAGACACACAAAAGTACAAAGCTTACTGGTAGAGCAGATAAACGAAGGAGAAAGAGAAGACTCAAATCTTATTACTACAGAAAACCACCAGCTGGTGCGGTGGCTCACACCTATATTCCCAGCACTTTGGGAGGAGGAGGCGAGAGCCCAGGGTTCAAGACCAGCCTGGGTAACTTGGCAAGACCTCATTTCTACAATAAATCAAAAAATTAGCCGAGTGTGGTGGCGCATGCCTGTAGTTCCAGCTACTTGGAAGACTGAGGTGATAGGATCACCTGAGCCGAGCAGGTCAAGGCTGCAGTGGCTGTGAGCATGCCACTGCACTCCAGCCTAGATGACAGTGAGACTCCGATTAAAAAAAAAAAAATTAACCAGGCATGTTAGCGTGCATCTGTTGTTCCAGCTACTTGGAAGGCTGAGGTGGAAGGATCACCTGAACTCAGCATGTTGAAGCTGCGGTGGCCGTGGGCGTGCCACTGTACTCCAGCCTGTGTGACAGAGTGAGACTCCAACTCAAAACAAAAAGAAAAGAAAGAAAACCACCAAACCACAATAATAAACAATAAGAGAGGAAGAAAGACAAAACAACCAGAAAACAAATGAAATGCTGTGTAAATCCTCATCTGTCAATAAAAACCTTAAAAGTAAATTGATTAAATTCTCCACTTATAGAAACTGGCTGAATGGATTTTTTTAATGACTCAATTGTATGTGACCTACAAGAAATGCACTTCATCTCTAAAGACATATTTAGACTGAAAGTGAAGGGATGGAATAGTTACTCTACAGAAGCCAAAAGCCCGCAAGAGTAGCTATACTTATGTCAGGTAAAACAGACTTTTTAAGTCAAAAACTACAAAAAGAGACAAATAAGACAAATATAATGATAAAGATATCGATTCAACAAGAAGATATAACAGTTTAGACATATATGCATTCAACCCTGTAGCACCCAGATATGAAAAGAAATTATTATTATATCTAAAGGAGGAGGTAGACTCTAATGCAGTTATATTTAGGAACTTCAACACCACACTCTCAGCATTGAACAGATCAATGAACTCCAAGTAAAATGAACTCAAAGAGACCCATACCAAGACGCGTTATAATAAAACTTCTGGAAAGCCAAGACAGAGAAACCACTCATCACATAGAAGGGATCCTAAATAAGATGATGAGCAGATTTCTTATCTAAAACTTTGGAGGCCAGAAGAAGTAAGCCAGTCTATTCAAAGTGCTGAAAGAAAACAAACTGTCAAGCCAAAATCCTACGTCCAGCAAAACTGTCCTTCAGAAGTGAGGGGCAATTAAAACATAAAGCTAAGGGAGTTCATTACTGTTAGACCTGCCCTGCAAGAAATGCTTAAGGGAGTCCTGATAGGTGAAATAGAAGCATGCTAGACAGTAACTCAATGCTGTATGAAGAAATAAGGATCTTGGGAAAGGAAAATACATGGGCAATTATAAAAATTGTTATTATTTTACCAATATTCTGAAACTTCTACTACATGATTTAAGAGGATAAAACATTTTAAAATAAATAAATTTTAGTTTAAAACTATTTATTTTAAAATGTTTAAGACTTTTTTTTTGAGTCATAGTCTCTGTTGCTGCCCGGGCTGAAGTGCAGTGGCTATTTCAGGTAGGGGATATTACACCATGATTGAATACTGTTGGGTGGAGTCATAGCCACCACAACCTCGCCTGTTGGGCTCAGGTGATCCTTTCGCCTCAGCCTTCTAAGTAGCTGTAACTACAGGCATGCGCCACCACACCTGGCTAATTTTTAAATTTATTATAGTGATGAAGTCTCATCAAGTTGCCCAGGCTAGTCTCACTCAGGCAATCCTCTCACCTCAACCTCCCAAGGTGCTGGGATTATAGGCATGAACCACCACGCCCAGCCTTTTCCTATTTTCTAATTGTAGAGATGAGGTCTCACTAAGTTGCCCAGGCTGGTCTCTAACTCATGGTCCCAGACAATCCTCTCACCTCGGCCCCTCAGAGTGCTGGATTATAGGCATGAGCCACCGTGCCTAGCCTAAAAACATTTTAAAGTAAAAATTTTTAGTTTGTTATTCCACATTTTGTTTTCTACATAATATAAGAGATCAATGCATTTAATTATATGTTGGGTTTATACGTTTGTAAAAGATGTTAATTTTGTGACAACAACTGAAAGGGGTGGATATGGCTATGAAACAGCAGGGTGTGGGGTGTTATTAAAATTAAGCTGGTATAAGTGTAAATTAGAGTATTATATAACCTTAAAGTGTCAAACGTAATTCCCATGGTAACTACAAAGAAAACACCTACAGAATATACAGAGGAAATGAGAAAAAAATTATAACTTTTACTACAGAAAGTCAACTAAACACAAAAGAAGACAATAATGCAGGAGATGAGGGACCAAAAAACTATAGATATTTAGAAAATAGCAAAATAGCAGAAGGAAGTTCCTCATTATTAGTGATGACTTTAAATGGAGTAAACTGCATTCAAAAGGCAGATTGACACATGGATAAAAACACATGGTTCAACTATATTCTGTCTACAAGAGATTCATTTTAGACAGACAGATTGAAAGACACAGACAGATAGAAAAGTGAAAGGATAGAAGATATATGGTATGGAAATAGTATGAAAATATAGCAGGGGTGGCCATACTAATATCAGACAAAATAGACTTTAAATCAAAAAAGGTAACAAGAGACAAATATTTCATATATTAATAAAAGGTTTAATACAGCAAGTAGATGTAACAGTTACAAACATATATGCTCCTAATGACAAACCGTCAAAACATGTGAAGCAAAAAACTGGCAGAATTCAAGGAAGAAGTAGACAATTCTACAATAATCATTGGAGACTTCAGTATCCCCTTCTCAAAAATGAATAGAAAAATTAAATAGAAGATAAGCGTGGAAATAGAGGACACTCTCAACAAAATAAAAGGGCATCTCACAGAATGGGAAAAATATTTGCAGTTTGTATGTCAGATAAGGGACTAATGTCCAGAATACATAGAGAACTCCTAAAACTCAACAAATAAATTTTAAAAACCTTATTCAAAATGGGCAAAGAACTTGAATAGACGTTTTTCCAAAGAAAACATACAAATCAGTAAGCACATAAAAAGATGCTCGGCATCACTAATCATTACAGAAATGCACATTGAAACTACAGTGAGATACACTTTACTCTCTTTAGGATGACTACTTTCAAAAAAATAAAATAAGTGCTTGTAACAAATTGGAACCCTTGTGCACTGTTGGTGGAAATATAAAATGTATAGCTGCTGTGGAAAATGGTATAACATTTCCTCAAAAATGTAAACATAAAATTACCGTATGATCCAACAATTCCAATTCTGGGTAGATACCCAAAAGAATTAAACAGAGTCTCAAAGAGGTATTTGTACATCTATGTTTATAGCAGCATTATTCACGGTAGCTAAATGTAGGAGCTAAACGGGGGAGCTTAATGGATAAGCAAAATATGATATATAAATATAAAAGAATATTCTGCCTTAAAAAAAGAAAATTCTGACATTTGTTGCAGTATATACGAGCCTTGAGAACTTTATACTAAATAAAATAAGTCAGTCCCAAAAAGATTTTATGATTCCACTTATATGAGTTAGTTAACATGGTCCAAATCATAGAGACAAAGTATAATGGTGGGTGCCTGGGGATAGGGGAGGGAGCAATGGGAAGTTATTGTTTAATGGGTATAGAATTTCAGTTTGACAAGATAAAAAAAGTTACGGAAATAGATGGTGGTAGTGGTTTAATACCACTGACTGTATGCTTAAAAATTATTAAGATGGTAAATTTTATGTCGTCTATTTTACACAATACACATAAAATTTAAAAAGCTACATCTTGCATTCAACAAGTATGAGAGCTGAGTACATCTACTGTGTGAAATTGAGTGGTACAGATTAAATGATACCAACTGTAAGAGAACAGCAAGATCACCATGAGATTTTCTAAGAACAGCCAAACTTGAGTCAGATCTTGGAGGATTTGGGTGGTCAGAGAAGAACAGAAGTGCATTGCAGGTTGTGGGAAAAATGAGGAAGACTGAGGGGGGAGGCAATTCAACTGGGAGAAGATGTGTGTTATGAGTAGAAAGAAATAAGGTAGCGCCATAGATGGACGTCCTTAAAAATAAACAGAAGCTTTCAGACTTGACGTGGTCAGCAGTCAGATCTTTGTAGGTTTCTGGAGGACTTACTAAAAACAAGTATTCATACTTCTCTCTTTCGATTTTGTTATGAATATTCTGTTCCTGTTAACAGCTGAAATCACATCTGTTCAGTTCTCTGTCAGTATATGAAGTACACATGGTCCCTAACTTATGTTTCAGCTGATAATTTTTTGACTTTACAATGAATTTATCAGAGTATTAAACACATTTTTGGCTTACAATATTTTTTACATGCAGTGGTTTTTATAAGGACTTAATGCCATTGTAAGTCAAGAAGTCTCACCAGGCATAGAGGTTCATGCCTATAATTCCAGGATTTTGGGAGGCCGAGAGGGGAGGATTGCTTGAGCCCAGGAGCTTGAGACCAGCCTAGACAACCTAACAAGACTTTATCCCTACAAAAAATAGCAAAATTAGCCAAGTGTGGCAGCACGCACCTGTAGTCCCAGATACTTGTGAGACTGAGGCAGAAGGATCGCCTGAGCCCAGGAGGTCAAGGCTATGGTGAGTAGTGATCATGCCACTGCACTCCAACCTTGGCAGCAGAATGACTGTTGCCTGACTCAAAAAAAAAAAAAGAAGAAGCATCTGTATTCTCTGAACTCAGAATGTGAAACCAAATTGAGGCTGTTAAACAGATGAACCCATATCCTCTTTACAGCAGTATAATTTTTTTTTTGAGTCGGAGTCTTACTCTGTCACCCAGGCTGGAGTGGAGTGGCACACTCACAGCCACCGCAGCCTCAACCTGCTGGGCTCAGGTGATCCTTCTGCATCGCCCTTCCAAGTAGCTGCAACTACAGGCATACGCCACCACACTCAGCTAATTTTTTAATTTATTTATTGTAGACACCAAGTCTCGCCAAGTTGCCCAGCCTTGTCTCAAACCCATGGGCTCAGGCAATCCTCTCGCCTACACCTCCCAAAGTGCTGAGATTACAGGTGTGAGCCACTGTGCCCAGCTCATCAGTATCACGTCTAAGACCAAAAATAAATTCTATTTTTATACAGAAACAGTTTTTATGTTTTAAAAAACTCTTCTTTATAGATGAAAAACCTTAACATTTTTTCCAGGTCTCTCAGTGGCAAAAATATAATTAGCAGCCCTTCTGTGCTGAGAGCAATCATTACATTTTTTTGATTTTTAAAATATACTTTAGCATATTTCACTGTATGCATTCTTTAATCAGAGACATGAGGGGAAGAGTAGCATTTAGAATATCTGTACAGTGTATGTATAATTATCTTCTTTCTTGTTGCCTTTATAGGTGGAAAACATCTAAAATCTCCTCAAGATGTAGAAGTTGACATCGTAGATGACACCTATGTCCTGAAGTGGAACTGGAGCAGTGAGTCTGTCAGGAATGTGACTTTTTCAGCAGAGTATCAAATGTATGGAATTCTACTTATTGATTTGCCAGAGTTACCTGAATAATTTTAATATTTCTAGCACCATAATTTCTTTTTTTTTTTGAGTCGGAGTCTCACTCTGTCACCCAGGCTGGAGTGCAGTGGCACGCTCCTGGCCACCGCAGCCTCGACCTGCTGGGCTCCAGCGATCCTTCCGCCTCAGCCTTCCAAGTAGCTGGAACTACAGGCACGCACTACTACGCCCAGTTAGTTTTTTATTTATTGTAGAGATGAGGTCTCGCCAAGCTGCCCGGGCGGGTCTGGAACCCACGGGCTCAGGCAATCCACTTGCCTCGGCCTCCCAAAGTGCTGGGATTACAGGCTGAGATACCGAGCCTGGCCACTATAATTTCTTTTCAGATTTGGGAAGCATTTGATTTTTCCATTTTTTAGAAATTTTATGTAACCTCATTTTTCTAGAGAATTAGTCAAATTCATCTTTCGGTGTTAAAAGCAAAAAGAGATTTGGGGATCAGGACAGTAGGGAGCTTTCCACACCCACAGCCATACCTTCTGCTCTAGATGTTTCAGCTTCATTCAAGATAAATTGGGGTCTGAACTAGAGCATGTCTTGAGGATATGTCTCCCATATCCTCGAGTACCCCAAAGGCCTTGGGAAAGGCCACCAGGCTTCCAGTAGTCAGACTTTTCCATTATTTTCATCATATACCCTATTTTAATTTTAGGTACAATTTATAAACATCAGTGCATTTCCAAAGATGTAATGTCCCTGGATTTTCAATGCCTTCCCCTTCTTACTAATTTTCTACTTAGTAATTCAAGAGAATAGACAGGCAAGGATTTACAGAAGAAAGGAATAAGGAAGGAAGCATTTTGCCTTCTAGTTGAGCGTTGGGACCCCATCTGCTAACCAACAAGCAGGCAATGAAGAAATAAGGTCTTAGGACCTCTCAAACTAGCATCCCACCAATTCAACCACAGTCATGACACTATTATTCTCCAATTGTGTCTTAAACTAGGGTATTAATCTCATAGCTTCTGTAGTCATATGTGTATGCATATGAGGGGAGATCCCCCCCAAAAAAAACCTGAAATTTATTTATTAAAAATGGTGTATTTATTCTTACGTGTTTAAACTTTAGTCACCTTCAAAGTACTCTCTGTTTGATGGAATATACCTATTGAGACACTTTTTCCACTGCTCAAAACAGTTTTTTGAACTCGCCAATTTTGATGCCTTTTAGTGCTTCTGCCGTTTTTTGTTTTACCTCTTCCACATTGGTAAAATGTTTCCCTGTGATAACTTTTTTCATAGAGAAACAACAAAAAAAAAGTCACTTGGAACAAGGTCAGGTGAATAGGGAGGGTGGGGCATAGAGGTTATGCCATTTCTGGTCAAAAATTGCTGAACACTCAGCACAGTGTGGGCAGATGTGTTTGTATATCACTCATCATTAAATGGGCAAAATGCGTTGAAAGAGTCTCCAAAAAAAAATTCACTGAAGCCAAACACCTCTCACAACAATGCTAGCTAGTACACTGATGCTGATGGGTTCCTAAGGTGGAGAAGCCTGTACTGCAAGGGGCCCACCTTCCAATATATCCCTCCAAAATAGCTTTTCTCCGAATTTATTGTTTAAAATTTTTTATCTCTAGAGATTTTTTTTACATTGAACTTTGAATTTTGTTACCAATTTTATTTGCCCTAGTTTGGAATTTTTTATGAACAACTAACTATTTTAAGTAGAGCAAGAATTATTTCAGATACCCTTATTTAAAGTTACCCTTATAGAAGGGTTTAATATTTAGAATATACAGGAACTGAAACAATCAACAAAAAAACACAATCCCATCAAAAACTGGACAAAGGATATAAATAGACATTTTTCAAAAGAAGACATACAAATGGCCGACAGGTATATGAAAAAGTGCTCAGACTGAGCACAGTGGCTCATGCCTATAATCCCAGCACTTTGGGAGGCTGAGGTGAGAGAACTGCCTGAGCCTACAGGTTCAAGACCAGCCTGGGCAACGTGGCGAGACCTCATCTCTACAATAAATCAAAAAATTAGATGTGCGTGGTAGCGCACGACTGTAGTTCTGACTACTTGGAAGACTGAGGCAGAAGGATTGTCAGAATCCAGCAGGTCAACGCTGGGGTGGCCGTGAGTGTGCCATTGCACTCCAACCTGGGCAACAAAGTGAGACTCCAACTCAAAAAAAAAAAAGAAAAAAGAAAAAAAAAAACGGTATGGAGATTTGTCAAAGAACTAAAAACAGAACTATCATTCGATCCAGCAATCCCACTGCTAGGTATCTACCCAAATGCAAAGAAATCATTATTATCAAAAAGATACCTGCACTCATATGTTTATCTCAGCACTATTCACAATAGCAGAGATAGGGAGTCAATCTACGTGTCTATCAGTGGATAATTGGATAAAGAAAATGTGGTATAGGCCAGATGCAGTAGCTCACTCCTGTAATCCCAGCACTTTGAGAGGTGGAGACAAGAAGGTTACCTGAGCCCAGGGGTTCGAGAGCAGTCTGGGTAACTTGGTGAGACCTCATCTCTACAATAAATAAATAAAAAATTAGCCAGGCTTAGTGACACACACCTATAGTTCCAGCCACCTGGAAGGCTGAGGTGGAAGGATTATCTGAGCCCAGCAGTCCAGGCTGCAGTAGCCATGAGCGTGCCACTGCACTCCAGCCTGGGCAACAGAGTGAGATTCCTACTTAAAAAAATAATAATAATTAAGAAAATGTGGGCAAGGCGTGGTGGCTCAAGCCTGTAATCTCAGTACTTTGGGAGGCCAAAGCAAGAAGTTTGCCTGAGCCCAGGGGTTTGAGACCAGCCTGGGCAACATAGTGAAACCTCGTCTCTACAATAAATCAAAAAATTAGCTGGGCATGGTGGTGCATGCCTATAGTTCCAGCTACTTGGAAGGCTGAGGTAAAAGGATCGCCTGAGCCCAATAGGTCGATGCTGCAGTGGCCACGAGCGTACGTGCCACTACACTCTAACATGGGTGACAAAGTGAGTCTCCAACTCAAAAAAGAAAAGAAAAGAAAATGTGGTGTATATATACACAGTGGAATACTGTTCACCCATAAAAGAATGAAATCATGTCTTCAATAGCAACATGGATGGAACTGGAGGCTATTACCTTAAGTGAAACAGTCCAGATACAGAAAGACAAACATCGCATATTCTGACCTATTAGTGGGAACTAAGAAATCTACACACGTGGACATAGAGTCAGGAAACAGACTGTGGATACTCAGAAGTTCGAGGAGGTGGAAGGGGGTGGATGATGAGAAATGACTTATGGGATACAATTATGTTATTCAGGTGATAGATACCCTAAAAGCCCTGAGTTCACCACTACACCATCTATGCATGTAAATTGCACTTTTACCCCATAACTTTATACATGTAAAAAATAATAATTTAAAAAATAAAGAATAAACAATTTTTAAAAATAAAATAAGATCACCCTTATAATAAAGAACAAAAAGCCACAGACAATACTCTCACACTCATGTTCCCTCACACATTATTGTTTATACTAAATTCTCCAAACCTGAGTAATCTTTTCTATCCTTCCATTATGACTTTAACATTAACTGCATCATTTCACTGTGTCCGTCCTTCCTTCCTTCCTTCCTTCCTTCCTTCCTTCCTTCCTTCCTTCCTTCCTTCCTTCCTTCCGTGCAGTGGCACACTGCTCACAGCCAGCCACTACAGCCTCAACCATCTGGGCTCAGGTGATCCTTCTACCTCAGCCTTCCAAGTAGCTGGAACTACAGGCATGCCACCACACCAGGCTAATTTTTTGATTTATTGTAGAGACGAGGTCTTGCCATGTTGCCCAGGCTGGTCTCAAACCTGCAGACTCAATCCTCTCGCTTCTGCCTCCCAAAGAGCTGGGATTACAGGCATGAGCCACCACGCCTGACCCATTGTGTTCTTACTTTATTTTGTTCTGCTAGCTTTATGAACAATTGCCTTGCAAAAGTAAGGCATGGCAGACTGCAAGTTTGTAGTGTTAGTGTAGTGTATGGACTTAAGGCTGACTGCTTGTATTTAAGTCCATTCTCTGTGTCTCAATTTATCTATTAAATTAAAATGATAACTAATATGGACACATAATTTATCATTCAAACCAGGATACTTTTGAGGTTTTGGGGGTTTTTTGTTTTTTAATTTTTTTTCAAATCCCTCTCCCCCTGTTTTGTTTTTTAACATGTGGGGTACACTTCAGGGTTAGGTATACAAATGTTCATTATGCAGGTACCTTTGTTGATGAGGTATGCCCCTCCGCCTCCTGGCAGTTTCCCACTACTGCCAGTTGTGCCCCCACCTCCCTTGCATTTTCCCACTGCTGCCAATCCAAACCAGGATACTTTTGAAAGTGAGAGAGACACTTAAATTTTAGATATGCTGGAGCAACAAGCTTAAACCAGGACTACCCCAGGCAAACTGGGATGGGACAACCCAGTAATAAAATATCTAACTCAGGTGTTCTGAGTATGCATTAATTGTATATTAAGTGCTCAGAAGAATGACACAGAATAAGTGATCAGTTGAAGTGTAATTAATAGCAGCAGCAGTATATTTTAGCATAATGTTCTCAGAACATAGGACATATATCACTGGTAATGAATGAAACAGATGAAGAAATAAACTATTAGGATTCCAGTGCCTTTAGGACATATATGACTTCAAATACCAGTGATTATAACTTACAACTAAATTTTATTATGATGTTTGTAATGTGTAACATCCATTCTTTCATTCAACAAATATTGAATTTATTTCACACCACTCTTCTGGTGTTTTGAATACCTCAGTGAACAGGAGAGACAAAGATGGCATGGAGTTATATTATGAAACTGGTTTATGAAATGAATATGATACTCGTTACATATTCATAATTCTAATTATTCTGTTCTGAGCTAATCATTGCATGCGATAAAGTACTGTGGGTTTTTCTCAGAAAATATAAGAATAGCTTCCACTGCAATAGCTTAATAGTAGTCAAAATCAGTTTTAATGAAGCTTGCATCTGCAACTCCCAGAACAGGAGGGCAGATGTCAAGGGTGAGGTTGGGTGGAGATCCTACTAAGTTTTAAATTTTGGGTAAGGTTTTCTGTTCATAATGAGGGTTTCTCATTATGAAAAATCAATGGATTTTTAGAAACAGATTCCTATGGGGGATGTTTTCAGTCTTAAGGTATTTTTAATACCAGCTGTAATCTCAGACCTCAGATAGGTAAAATGGAAGTAGAAACTGACCAAGAATTAAGTGTTTCATATGCTAGTGTATATTTTTGGTAATTTCTTTAAAATGTTTCCTTTTTGAAAAATAAGACAGACCTGTGTTTGAGTCAACACAAAAATTATTTTGATACCATCTCTGGTTTCTAATATCTAAATAATCTTTAAAATGACACCTATGCCGGGCTCGGTGGCTCAGCCTGTAATCCCGCGCCTTTAGGAGGCTGAGGTGAGTGGATTGCCTGAACCCGCGGGATCAAGACCCGCCTGGGCAGCGAGACCTCATCTCTACAATAAATCAAAAAATCAGCCGAGCGTGGTAGCATGCGCCTGTAGTTCCGGCTACTGTAGTTCCAGCTACTTGGAAGGCTGAGGCGGAAGGATGGCCAGTGCCCAGCAGGTCGAGGCTGCGGTGGCCGGGAGCGGCCACTGCACTCCAGTCTGGGTGACAGAGTGAGACTCCAACTCAAAATAAAATAAAATGACACCTATACTATTATTAAAAATAAATCATTTATGCTTAACAAAAATGACACCTATACAATTATTAGTATACTATTATTAAAAATAAATGATTTATGCTTAACAAAAATGCCTTCTCAGAGGAGAGCTTCTCTGCCTGGTTTAAGTCAATGAGCAAACATTTTGAAGTCTTCCACGTTAATTTTCTTCCACTGTCCTCTTCCCCCTTGTAGCAACGGGCTCCTTCTGCTTTGGGTACTCCATGCTCACTTGATTTCTTCATCTGTTTGCTCTCCTTTCTAATATCAATCACTTCAGCTTTTTGATTGACCAGTTCCACTTTGAAGAATGTATTTGCTTATGTAAACATTTTACATTTTTTGTTTTTGGTGATATAATAGAAGAAATTAGAGATTATGGAGACTAGCAAGAAGTAATGGCTTGGTTTTGGAAAAAGCAGAGGAAACCCTGAAACCATTCTGATTCTAGATCTTTCTTAGGGAAGTAATTGTATTCATGGGAGGAGGTCAGAAAGGAACCATCCAATCCAGTTCCCAAATTTTCAGTAAGGAAATAAGATCCAGAAACGCAAAACAGCTTGTCAGAAGTTACACAACTTTTTTTAAGAAAACCAGGCTGGGCGCCGTGGCTCATGCCTGTAATCCCAGCACTTTAGGAGGCCAAGGCAAGAGGATTGCCTGAGCCCACGGGTTCGAGACCAGCCTGGGCAACTTGGCGAGACCTCATCTCTATAATAAATCATAAAATTTGCCAGGTGTGGTAGCGCACGCCTGTAGTTCCAGCTACTTGGAAGGCTGAGGCGAAGGATCGCCTGAGCCCAGCAGTAGGTTGAGGTTTTGGTGACTGTGAGCATGCCACTGCACTCCAGCCTGGGTGACAGAGTGAGACTCCAACTAAAAAGAAAGCCAACACACTAAATCCACTTTTACCTCATGAGTTATTTCTTTCTCTGCTGTCTTGATATCATCATGCAACTACCCACAAAATTATTTTTAAAGGACTGTATATTTAAATTCTACTTTTTTATGGGCTTCACAGCAACTTGGATGGATTTAGAGTCCATCATACGCAGTGACCTATCACAGAAACAAAGAACTGAGTACCACATGTTCTCACTCATAAGTGGACCCTGAACATTTATCATAATACTATAAGAAAGGGATTGGCAGTGGTGAGAAACTGCCAGGAGAGGGGAGGGGGAGCACATAACACTAATAAGGATATCTGATCTCAAACCAGGCAAAAAGAGGACTAATGGGAGGCCAAACTTCACCTGTACAATGCCCACTTACGTTACTAACCCTGAATTGTAACCCACATCTTTAAAATTAAAAATATAGCCGGGCATGGTAGCGTGCACCTGTAGTTCCAGCTACTTGGAAGGCTGAGACGGAAGGATCTCCGGAGCCCAGCAGGTCGAGGCTGCGGTGGCCGGGAGTGTGCCGCTGCACTTCAGTCTGGGCGACAGAATGAGACTCCAACTCAAAAAAAATAAAAATTGAATTAAAAACAAAAAAGCTTATACTGAAAAAAAATTCTACTTTATATATAATAACTTGGTTTATATGCGTTGAAAAATAGTGAAAGGTTGTATACTAAAATGTTAACAGGACAGTAACTCAAATAGAAGAAATAACGACTTAGCCTAGCTTTATAATATTAGTAAATTGAAAATGTATTGAATGTTCTTTTGTGCTTTTGCATATGCTCATTTATTCATTTGCTTTTTTACTTTAAAGATCTAAGACGGATAATTGGATAGAATTGCCTGGGTGTCAATATATTACTAGTACCGAATGCAACTTTTCTTTACTAAAGCTGAAAGATATTTATGAAGAAATTAAATTGCGTATAAGAGCAGAAAAAGGAAACAACACTTCTTCATGGTATGAGGTTGACTCATTTATACCGTTTCAAAAAGGTAAGAAAAAGTTGCTAGCTGAAATACATTCCTTAGTAAATAGTGTCAGACCAGTTCCCTTTCCAAGCCGTTCATTTGCATGATGTAACATCTTCCATTAAAAAAAAGATTCCAGCCGGGCTCGGTGGCTCAGCCTGTAATCCCAGTGCTTTGGGAGGCTGAGGTGAGTGGATTGCCTGAGCCCGCGGGTTCGAGACCTGCCTGGGCAATTGGTGAGACTTCATCTCTACAGTACATCAAAAAAGAAAATAGCTGCGCGTGGTAGCGCGCGCCTCTAGTTCCAGCTACTTGGAAGGCTGAGGCAGAAGCATCTCTGGAGCCCAGCAGGTCGAGCCTGCAGTATCCGGGAGTGGCCACAGCACTCCAGTCTGGGTGACACAGTGAGACTCCAACGCAAAAAAAAAAAAGATTCCTGTAAACCTCTGTCTTTCTCCTATTATGGCCCCATTTTTCAGCTTTTCTTATAGTAGTGGTTTCAAAAAAGTGATCCTTAAATCCCTTTCAGAGGGTCCATAAAGACATAACTATTTTTATGATAATTCTTAGACTGATTTGCCTTTTTTGTTTTCATTGTCTTTTGTATACACAGTGGAGTTTTTCAAAGGAGGCTGTTTGATGTGTGATGTTGTGAGTGGTTTAATGCCATCTGAATTCCCAGCCCTCTTCTTCATCACTTAGCTTTTCTTGAAACACTTCCTTTGCTGGATCTCTGCGACACTGCCCTTCCTGGTTCTCCTTCTGCTCCTCGGTGGCTCCAGTACCAGTTTCTTCTCATCTCCCAGACTTTCCATGTTGGCTGGCACAGGGCTCAGTCGTTGAGCCTCTTTTCCTTCTGGACTCACCCCACTGGTTGTCTTCGGGCTTTCTAAAGCATCTAGATGCTCTTGACTCCCAGAAGTGACAGGCACATGTGAAGCACTCAGAATCATTTGTTGAATGAATGTTCAGGCATTGTAGTAATAAAGTTACATGATAATTGTTTTGACTTTTACAGCTCAAATTGGTCCTCCAGACGTACATTTAGAAGCTGAAGATAAGGCAATAATAGTAAACATCTCTCCTCCTGGAACAGTTGATAGTACCATGTGGGGTTTGGATATTTCAAGCTTTGTCTATAGCTTAGTTTTCTGGAACAACTCAAGTGGAGAAGTAAGCCTATTTTTACCTTCATTTAATTGATGTGAAAGAAAAATGAGGTGCATTAATTCTAAAATCTGACTTTATGCTTTTTTAAAGAACCAACTTCTATTTTTTTATTACAGAGCAGGACTGAAGATATTTATCCCGGAAGTAAAATTCATAAACTCTCACCAGAGACTACTTATTGTTTAAAAGTTAGAGCAAGCCTACTTTTGCTGCCAGTTAAAGTTGGTGCCTATAGTCAAGTATATTGTATAAATACCACAGGTAAGAAGGACATTTTGCTTTAGAGTTAATAACTGTATATACAGATTGCTAGTATATTAATTTTGGCATTTATCCCATATTTGCTGAAGCTTATCTGACAGTTTAATAGGTATTAAAACAAAAGCATTATTAGCAACATTTATGAGGTGTGACAATTAAGTTCACAAACTCATTCTAGAAAAAGTGCTACATACCTCATTGTTGAATATCACTGTGGTCCCCTTTGAAGTACTCCCCTTGGGAAACTATGCACCAACACCAGCTCATAGTCCACCCATCAAAGTAATTTTGGAACTCTTTTTCTGGAATGGCCGTCAGAGCTGTCACCATATCACCCTTGATGTCCTGAATGTCATCAAAATGTCTTCCTTTCAATATTTCCTTTATCTCCGGGTAAAGAAAAAGTCATTGGGGGCCAGATCAGGTGATTAGGGAATAACTATGTTCCAATAAAGTTAGTTGTTTACTGGCTGAAAACTCCCTCACAGACATTGCTGTGTGAGCTGGTGCATTGTTGTGATGCAAGAACTCCTTCAGGACCATTTTTGCACACGCCTCCCTCATGCCAAGATTTTCCTAACTGTTTCTCTATCAATGTTTGTTTGGTTTGCTATGCTTCTCACAGCCGATGATTTTGACACATAATTCGGCGGAATTTGCAATGTTTTTATTAGTTTTGCTCATTACCAGCCACCCTGACCTCTTTATCAATGACGCTTTCTCTCAGAAAACATTTAATCCATCTGTACACTACCATTTTCTTCATGGCATTATGCCCATAAACTTGAACCAACATGTCCCTGATTTCACTTCCACTCTTGCCAAGTTTAACAAGAAATTTCATGTTTGTTTCTTGCTCTAATTCAAGCTCTAACAATCTCGTGATGGCACACAAAAACATGCAACAACAATCATGACCACCGCTCAGCAAGCCACCATCACATGTCAACACAAACACAACTGTGAAGCGTGATATACCAAGGTTATGGAACTATACCTGAGTTGTTTTACAATGCTGCCAATGGAAGCACACAGTGGCAAGTTCACAAACTGAATTGTCAGACCTCGTATATAAGCAAAAAAATGGTTACAAGTAAATAATAATGAAAATTAATTCTATCTAAAAGTCCAAATATTTTTTAATGACAAAAACTTTTCATTTTTTCAGAATCCACAAAAACGGGAGTTAGCTGAACTGTTGATTTCTTCAAGGGGGAGAATGGTAGTTAGTTGCTAGTAGATGGTTAGTCTTCCAAAAAGTACTCCTTTATCAATGAAATGTTAAAACATGAAAGCATCATGACACATTTAGTCAGTGACACCTTGCCAATAAGTAAGGTCAAGGGTGGGAGCTGGGGCTTGTTGCTCTTTTTTTTGTTTTGTTTTGTTTTGTTTGAGTTGGAGTTTCACTCTGTCATCCAGACTGGAGTGCAGTGGCACAATCACTGCTACTGCGGCCTCGATCTGCTGGGCTCAGGCGATCCTTTTGCCTCCATCTCCCGAGTAGCTGGAACTCCAGGTACATGCCACTACACCTGGCTAATTTTTTAATTTTATTGTAGAGACAATGTCTCATCAAGTTGCCCAGGCTGGTCTCAAACCTGGGGGCTCAGGCAGTCCTCTTGCCTCTGCCTCCCAAAGTTCTGGGATTACAGGTATGAGCCACCACACTTGGCCTGTTAGTTTAATTATAAATTTAGTGTGCTTTATTTTTTAAATCAAACAGTACAGAAAGGTTTAAAGTGAAGTCCTTTCCTGCCTTCTTACCCCCAGTTCTGCTTGCCAGAGATGAGCATTGCTTAGCAATTTGTGTAGATTCTTTCATACATTTTTTCAGAACTTATATAAGCAACAGACCCACAGTTGTTTGGGTTTTGTTTTTTAAGCTAAAAAATAAAATCTTGCTAGATGTATTTAACCCAATATATTGAGGATATCATTCCATATCAGTTCATAGAGATATGTTGCATTCTTTTATTTTATTTATGTATTTAGAGCAAGACCCTGTCCCCCAAAAAATTGCACTTGTAAATGACTGCATAGTATTACATTGTGTGAATATAAACCATAACTTATGCAACCATTACTTTATGATGATAAATGTAAACCTTCATCTTTTTGCCCATGCTGTTAAGAATTCTTGCCATATATTATCACACCAAGTTACAAATGTATGCTGTTTTATGTATTCTTTGGATTCTAGCTGAAGATAAACTGCCTCGACCAGAAAATCTTAAAGTCGACGTTCAAAACGAGAGCTATGTTCTTAAGTGGGATTATCCATATGCAAACATGACCTTTCAAGTTCAATGGCTCCAGTAAGTTCTGTTCTGTAGATTTTCTTGTACACAGTTTGTTTTGATCATGATTTTTGTCCTTCTGCTTCAGCCACCTGCAGCTCCTTAGAGACAGAATGACTGGCTGAAAGGTGGGTGTGATATATTGGAAACTCAGGAAACTGAATTCTAGCCTCAGTTCTGCTAGTAACTAACTGGATGACATTGAGCCCATCACTTAACCTCTGTGTGTCTCTGAGATGTATCTTGAGATCTAGGGTTCTTACTGGCTTTTTTTAAAAATGTGACTAATTGCATGTCTTATTTCCCCAGTCTGGAGTACTTGACACTTAATACTTGGACCTGATCTTTTCTTGGAACTCACTTCTATGAGTCCTTGAAATAATCTCAGTTCATTCAGTCTGACAGCCTTTCCATTGCTTTATTACTTTAGTGGTTTTGGCACATTTTGTTAGTGATTACTATAGTGGGAAATTAAAGAAAGTTGGAGAGTACTATGTTCTGTGTGGTTGGCTAGCCAAATATGCATGAAATCTAGGTACTGCTTAAATAAATGAGAACTGGCAGGGCATGGGGGCACACGCCTGAAGTTCCAGCTATTCAGAAGGCTGAGGTGGGATGACTGAGTGGGCCCGGGAGGTCAAGGCTGCCGTGCGCTGTGATCACATCTGTGAACGTCACTGCAATTCAAACTGGGAACATAGAAGCCCCCAACACCTCATATCTAAAAAAATATTAAAAATCAATGAAAGAGAACTGCCTATAGTTTATATGGTTTGGAAAATTATAAGGGATGATTAGAGAGGGAGAAGAAAAAAGGAAAATAAAGTAGAAAGAAAAGTGGGTTACGGGGGGGAAAAGGGATGGAAACAAATATGTATACTACTATGATCCATTTTTCTCCATTGTTTAGTGTTCATTTTGCACCGAGGGTGGCTGGTAAGATAGAAACTCATTCACATGCTTGTGTGCCCCACGGTACAGATGTAACCCACAGACTGATCAGGAAGCTGTTGGTGATATGATCTTTTGTTATATTGCACTTTCAGAAGTATATCAATAGTAGGGCCAGAGGATAGGTAATAATGGGTATTTCTGTTTTGTTTTGTTTTGGTTTGGTTTTTTTGAGTTGGAGTCTCACTCTGTCACCCAGACTGGAGTGCAGTGGTCGCTCCCGGCCACCACAGCCTCAACCTGCTGGGCTCCGGCAATCTGCCTCAGCCTTCCAAGTAGCTGGAGGAACTATAGGCGCGCGCTACCATGCCCGGCTAATTTTTTGATTTATTGTAGAGATGAGGTCTCGCCAAGTTGCCCAGGCAGGTCTCGAACCCACGGTCTCAGGCAGTCTACTCACCTCAGCCTCCCAAAGCACGGGATTACAGACTGAGCCACCAAGCCCGGCTAATGGGTATTTCTGATGACTGGTCTCTGAACTTCATCTGGTACTTAGCGCACTGCAGAAAGCACCAAAGAGAAGTAAGGGTGCAACAGAATAAAGCATGTGGTTCTGGAAATCCCAGACCGTCAGCTACATTGCACAGTGTTGTGTGATGTAGGACTAAGGAATGGTATACAAATTATAAGAATTACTGGGCACGGTGGCTCACACCTATAATCCCAGCACTTTGGAAGGCTGAGATGAGAGGATTACCTGAGCCCACGGGTTCGAGACCAGCCTGGGCAACTTGGTGAGACCTCATCTCTACAATAAATCAAAAAATTAGCTGGGCGTGTTGGCACGTGCCTGTAGTTCCAGCTACATGAAAGACTGAAGCGAAAGGATCGCCTGAATCCAGTAGGTCAAGCATGCTACTGCACTCCAGCCTGGGCGGCAGAATGAGACTGCAACTCAAAAAATAAAAGAAACAGAAAATATAAAGGTGCACAAGGGCTAGAGAGATCAAAAAGCCCTTTGGAAGGAGATGAGATATGAACAAGGCCTTGATTTTTAATTCAGCGTTTTTTAAGTAGACAAGTATGAGATGTTAGCTTTCTATTTCTGTAGCAAATTACTGTAAGACTTTGCAGCTTTAAAAAACAGCTGTTTGTTGCCTCCAAGTTTCTGTGAATCAGGAGTTCAGGCATGGCTTAGCTGGGTCTCCTGCTAAGCAATCGAAGTGTCAGTTCATAAAAGACTCAGGATCCTCTCCCAAGTCATGTGTTGCAGAATCCCTTTCTTGCAGCTGCAGAACTCCTGATAGTGTGCTTCAAGACCCTCTTCTAAGGGGCTTATCTGTTTAGGTAAGGCCCTCCCAGGATAGTTACTCATTTGTTTAGCCCAGCATCTACTAATTTGGGACCTTAATTACATCTGTAAAATTCCTTCCCATCTGCCTTTAGTGCAGCCTTATCAAAGGAGGGTGTCTATCATGTTTACAGGTTCTGCCCAAACTCAAGGGGAGAAGATTATACAGGATGTGTATACAAGGGGCAGGAATCTTGGAGGCCATGTAAGAATTATGCCTACTCCAGTGGGGGAGGATATCCTTTTACGGTAACAGAACATTGGGCATGAGGGAACGATGAGAGAGAAAGTTGAATAAGTAGGATGGGACTAGACTAGGCTCAGCCTCAGGCTGCCCTACAGGCTTTGGGGGATTTCCTGTTGGTTTGATAGGTAACCTGAGACACGTTTGAGCAGGGTGCATATGGCGACATTGTATGTGGGGCAATAGACTAAAGAGGAACTAGACAAGGCAGCCAGTTAGGAGGCTTTCGTAGTTCTGGCTTGAACTGCCATGCTTTCAGCAGTTGGTCTGAGCAAGTTATTTAACCTCTCTAGTCTCGGTAAGATGCCCATGCTTCATTTAGATGCTCTCAAACTGCCGCGGTGTGAAGCTTTATTTTAGCACTTACTCGGTGTGCTGGTACATGTTTAGCAACTGGCTTTCTGGAAAGGAAATGTCCTATTTGTAGTATTTGCTGTTTTTTGTGCTGTATATATTCCTCCCATGGCCACCGTCAAGCTACCAGCCTGGTGTCCCTGAGCATGAAGTTGGGAAGATTGGCACAGTGACACACCACTGAATGGTATTCCCCCCCACAGCTACAGTAGATATAAATAGCCTCAAGAGCATAGATAATAGAATACATGCAGACAGTTAGGACAAGGTACATTTTTGAGTGTTTATTACCTTTGTCTTTAATACGGTTTTTTATTTGAAAGTTTTGTTTTGGTTTGGTTTGGTTTGGTTTGGTTGGTTTGGTTCTAAAGCTGGATTTATTGAGAGGACAGAAAAGCTCCCACGGTGGGAGGGGACCCGAGGAGGTTGCCCTCTAGTTTAATTTTTAATAATTGTTTTGTTTGCAAATCAACTTGCAACATGCCTGAAAATTTAACAGTTGTTTTTCCACACTGAACAGAGCCACCTCTACTACTACTACTTGTTACCACAGTCTGGGCAATCTTTGGTTCTCTTTTGTGTTAGATACATATCTCTTCCATTGTGTTGTTAGTTTCCTGAGGGTGGGGTACTGCTTATTTCTGTAAACTTAGCCTCTAACAGCATATCTGGCATATTGTAGATACGCAAGAAATATTTATTGAATTGATGTGTTTGAATTAAAACTTTTTTTTTCTGTCTTAAAAGTGCCTTTACAAAAAAGAATCCCAGGAACCATTTACATAAATGGAAACAAATACCTGACTGTGAAAATGTCAAAACAACCCACTGTGTCTTTCTTCAAAGTACTTTCCCAAAAGGAACTTACTTTCTCCGTGTACAAGCATCTAATGGAAATAACACAACTCTTTGGTCTGAAGAGAAAAGACTTGATGCTGAAGAACAAAGTAAAGAAATAAGTTTTGCTTGAGATTTTAGTTCTCCAATTTGGTGCACATTCTTAAAATTGTTTTTCTCATTGAAATGATATGTCTACAAATCTTTTCTAGCTATCGTACTTCCTCCGGTCATTAACATGAAGCCTATTAATGATTCATTGCGTGTCTATATCGGTCCTCCAAAACAACCTAAAAATAAGCATGTGAACCAGTATTACCCACTAATTTATGAAATTCGTTTTTGGGAAAACACTTCAAATACTGAGGTAAAAAGATTTTACAGTATAATTTTATAACTTGGAGTTATAACTAAGATTTGGGTAAATTTACCTTGAATTTAAGACTTGGGGGACATTTTTAAACTTTAAGACCACCCAGGTATTTGCAATATGAAGAATATTCTTATTAGTCCATGTTTTGCATGGTAGAGTCATGGATGACTTCCATCCGGGCCCCAGTTTCCTTTTAAAAAATATATAGATTCCTGAGCCCATTGCTACTGAATCAGGACTTCTAGGGGTAAAACTCAGGAATTTGTATTTTTAACATGATTCCCAGGTATTCTTCTGAACTGGGTTTCTCAGCACTATTGGCATTTGGGCTGGATAATTCCTTGTTATAGGGGCTGTCCTGCGCATTGCAGGATGCTTAGCACCATCTCTGGCCTCTGCCCCCCACCAGGTGCCCAGCAGTAGTACTCCTTCCCAGTTGGGACAGCCAAAAACATCTCCAGACATTGTAAAATGGCCCCTGGTGGCACCTCCAAGGAAACACAACCTGATTCTTCTGGGGCAGGAGAATCTTAGATATTATAATCGTTTGTGGCCCTCTAGGAGGAAAGCATGCTCCCAGAGTTCAACTTTGCCCAACAAAATCTTATTCCTGGCCAGGCATGGAAGTGAGAGAATTGCCTGAGCCCAGGGGATTGGAGACCAGCCTGGGCAAGTTGGCGAGACCTCGTCTCTACAATAAACCAAAAACTTAGCTGGGCATAGTGGGACACGCCTGTGATTCCAGTTACTTGGAAGGCTGGGGCAGAAGGATCACCTGAGCCCAGCAGAGGCTGGGTAGAGGCTGTGGTGGCCGTGAGCATGTCACTGCAATCCAGCCTAGGCAACAGAGGGAGACTCCAACTCAAAAAAAAAATCTTATTTCCTTAGTTAGCTAGTTTCTAACTTACGGGGAGCAATTAGGAAAAAAATGTTAGCCGGGCTCAGTGGCTCAGCCTGTAATCCCGCGCTTTGGGAGGTCGAGGTGAGTGAATTGCCTGAGCCCGTGGGTTCAAGACCTGCCTGGGCAACTTGGCGAGACCTCATCTCTACAATAAATCAGAAAAAATTAACCAGGCTTGGTAGCGCGCACCTGTATTTCCAGCTACTTGGAAGGCTGAGGCGGAAGGATCGCCGGAGCCCAGCAGGTCGAGGCTGCGGTGGCCGGGAGCGGCCACTGCACTCTAGTCTGGGCGACCGAGTGAGACTCCAACTCAAAAAAAAGAAAAGAAAAGAAAAAAAATGTCTAAAATGTTTTGGGACAGTAATGAAGAAAGGGTTGAGAAACACTGGTCTAAACATTAAAATTCAGAAGCCACTAACAAAGATAATATACAACATCAGCTAATTCACATGTTTCCTAGACAGCTTTTCCCTTGTGCAATTACAATCAAGGATAGACCTTTAAAAATCTTGGGCAGTTGGCTGGACATGGTAGCTATCACTTGTAATCCTAGCACTTTGGGAGGCTGATGCAAGAAAATTGCTTGAGTCCAAGAGTTTGAAACCAGCCTGGATAACATAGCGAGACCCTGTCTGTAACAGCAACAACAAAAATTGCCAGTCAAGTTGGTAAATTAGTTAACTTCATTTTCTGTTTGAAATCTAAGCAAATTCAGTGACTTGGCTGCTTCCATTTTTAATTGTCTGGCAACATTGTAACCATAACATAATCTAGCCCGTTGACAATTATGATCCGTTTTCAGTGGTCCCTGGATCAGACAAACCTAAATTTGCATCGCATTCTATCAAACTGTGTAACCTCAGGCAAAGTGCTTTACCTCTTTGAAATTTTGTTTCCTCTTCTCAAAAGTGGTTATAATCATAGCATCTAACTTTTTCAAAAGGATGGTTATTAGATTTAAAATGAAGTAACAAATAATGAAAATCCCCAGTCACTGCCTGACAAATAGCAGAGATTCAATAAATTGTAGCTGCTATCCTGTCCTATGCTGGATACCACAGCAACAATTCTAGCAACTCTTTTACTGAATGTTTATTGTGTCTCAGGTACTGTGCTAAGTATTTTACATGAATCATCTCAGTTTTTCTTCAGAATAATCCTGCCAAGTGATGTAATGAGCTACGTTGCTGTTTGGCAAGTAGTTGGGGTGGAGTTTTCATCCCCCACATCCCTGGGCGTTAGGCAGTATGAGTAGAGGCCAGCAGTGTGCTCTCGGGGTTTGGCCCCTGTGCTGTTTCTGTTTGCCAGTAAAGCGTATTCCAGAGTCTCTTGTCCAAGGAGCATGAGCTGGTGGAGCAGACCTCAGCCTGCTCTATAGCCCGAGTGGGAACTCCCAGCATATCAGTAGACTTGAGAGTGAGAACAGTCAGTCATTCTGCTTCGAGCTGCTGAATATTGAGGTGGTTTTTCACACATGACTGTAGCAATGGCTGACTAATACAGGTAGAAGCAACAATTGTCCTCAGTTTACAGATCAGGGAATAAGATGCAGAGAAATGAAATTACCTGTGCAAGGCCACACAGCTGTAAATGATATCTCTCAATACAGGCAAATGAAGGCCCAAACCCCTACTCTTAGCCATTCTGTCATTGATCAGAGACAGTACAATGGTGATTGAACGAAAGCAGCATGTACGTATAAATAAATTAGAGTTATCTTAGGAAAATATCATATGCTTTTTCGGCATCAGCAGTTTTAACTTTCTGATTTGGTTATAATGGGCTGTCTAAAACAAATTTCTGTTTCTTGGCCCGGCACAGTGGCTCACACCTATAATCCTGGCACTTTGGGAGGCTAAGTTGGGAGGATTGCTTGAGGCCAGGAGTTTGAGACCAGCCTAAGCAACATATAGAGACCCCCATCTCTACAAAAAAAAGAAATAGAAAAATTAGCCAGATGTGGTGATGCATGCCAGTAGTCCCAGCCACACAGGAGGCTAAGGCAGGAGGATCACTTGAGCCCAGGAGTTAGAGGCTGCAGTGAGCTACGATCGCACCACTCTACTCAAGCCTGGGCAACAGAGCGAGACCCTGTCTCTAAAAAATAAATACAGAGGCCAGGCGTGGTGGCTCACGCCTATAATCCCAGCACTTTGGGAGGCTGAGGTGAGAGGATTGCCTGAGCTTCCGGATTCAAGACCAGCCTGGACAACGTGGCAAGAACTCATCTCTGTAGTAAATACAAAAATTATCCAGGTGTGATGGTACGTGCCTGTAGTTCCAGCCACTTGGAAGGCTGAGGTTGGAAGGGTCATCTGAGCCCAGCAGATCGAGGCTGCGGTGGTCGTGAGGGTGCCACTGCACTCTATCCTGGGCGACAGAGTGAGACTCCGACTCAAAAAATAAATAAATAGAAATACGTAAATAAATAAAGCAAATGTATATTTCTTAAATGCAAAGCTACTAAATGGGAGATGTCATTCCTAGGTTGAATATAAAAGAATTGAGAAAGCAGATACTGTATCCCTATCTGATTTCACAAAGTAACTAAATTTTATCAATGATTTAACTATTTTTATAGAGAAAATTTGAGCAAGAAACTGATTTTATTATTCCTAACTTGAAACCTCTGACTGTGTATTGCATCAGAGCCAGAGCACAGCTTATAGATGTCAAGTGGAACAGAAGCAGTGTTTTTAGTGAGACGGTGTGCACGAAAACAAAAGCAGGTCAGAGCCTTTTATTCTACATGTGTTGTAAATGGAACTAGGTGTAATAAACATAATTCAGTGCTGTACATTGAAAATTGTAAAATATTTTCTGTTTACTGCAAAAAATATATAGAACTGCATGAATCAAAAGTAGACCTTTAAGCTAAGTCTTTTGATGCTGGAAATTTTTTTTCCCCTTTTTTTTCTTGTTCTATTTCAAGAGCATAGAAAATATTTTCAATATTTAACTCTCAATTTAGTGTTTTTGATGCTTTTTATTTCATCCAGTACCCTCATAATTTCCTTATTTTATTGCTGTTTGTCATTTAATAAGACTATTAGTTATTTTTGATACTATCCTTAACATAATTATCATTCAAGAATCACTTAATTAACTCAATTGTGAATTTTTTTTTAATGTTGGGTTGGGTTAGTCTCATTTTGTATTTTACAGTTTCTAGTGTTGGCTGGTAGAGGCTTAGTGACAGAATATTTTTTAAATTTTACTACTTGTATGTTGAAGAAGTGTTGGAGAATGTAGCATGTTCAGGCTGTCAATATTGTATTTTCCCCTGAGGATCTCATTTCAGTTCCCAGGCCAGTCTGTATAAATGTCATTGCCCACAGTGCTTGTGGACTCGATGCTACCAGAAATATATATATATATATATATATATGTATGTATATATATATTTTTTTTGAGTCGGTGTCTCTCTCGGTTGCCCAGGCTGGAGTGCAGTGACACGCTCATAGCTACCGCAACCTTGACCTGCTGGGCTCACATGTTCCTTCCACTTCAGCCTTCCAAGTAGCTGGAACTATAGGTGCTTGCCTTCATGCCCAGCGAATGTTTTGATTTATTGTAGAGATGAGGTCTTGCCACGTTGCCCAGGCTGGTCTCGAACACCAGGGCTCAGGTAAGCCTCTAGCTTCGGCCTTCCAAAATGCTGGGATTACAGGCGTGAGCTACCATGTCCGACCCAGGAAATATTTTTTATGGATATTATTTAATAGATTTTTTATTATATATGCCTAGTCTTTCACACAAGCTGTCAGCACTACTAAGACATTTGTGTGTCAAGACATATATTTACACTGACCATCATCTGTGTGTTTTTAGGAAATGCTTCCAAAGCCTGGCTGATAGCTGTAGTTTGTTCTACAATATTTTTTATCCTGGTTGTCATTAACGTTGTGAAAGTCCTCCTGAGATGTATCAATTATGTGTTCTTTCCATCTCTTAAATCTTCTTCCATCATTGATAAGGTATGTTACTTTTTGTTTTGGGTCAGCTGCTAGAAAATGAACAGAAAATATGCTTGAATTCCACAGAATACATAAGTTTTCTCAATATCCAGAAAATAGTAGAGACTGATTTGGTTAGTTATTTTTTTCTTCAAAGTATTTGTAAATTAACTCTAGAAACAGTTAATCTCATAGCTTGGGATAGTAAGGTTTGTCCTTAATCTCATCTTTTTCTGGCAATTCATAGATTTACTGTGGTATTTGTTTCATCATTTAAAGTTGTGATTCTTCACAATACAGACAGTCCTGACTTAGGATGTTTCGACTTATCATTTTTAAACTCTGTGATGGATTTATGGGGACATTAAATTCATTTCCAACTTAAAATATTTTTGACATACAATGGATTTTTCGGGACATAACTCCATCATAAGTTGAGGAGCATCTATGTGTTTTTCCAAAAGACTGAAAAGTTATGAGTTTAGAAAGTATAGTCTCTGGATGAGATCACATAAGATGAAATAACTGAAAACATACGCAGTTCGTTTTTATGACACATCACAGTATTTTGTTAGGCAAGCCTACGAAGTTAACATGCTTAATGACAGTACTAACTGGTGACGGCCTAAGCGTAGAATCTGTGCCCAGGGAATGATGTGTTCATCAAGGCTGGCTTTTGTGAACTTGAGCAAATCCCTTAGGCTATAAAATGGAGCCTATAATGCCACCTTATAGAGTTGTGAGACACAAATGAAATAAACCATTAAAACCTTAGTGCTCTGTACATGCTCAGTAAACAGTAACTATTTATAGTAAATAGTAACGTATACCCCTGAATTTTAAAATATCATTCCTATGTATTCAAATATTCATAGCTACTATTTAAAATAGATTTCAAACTAGCTAGTTGTTAGCCGGGCACAGTGGCTCACATCTGTAATCCCAGCACTTTGGGAGACAGAAGCGAGAGTATTGCCTGAGCCCAGGGGTTCAAGACCAGCCTGGGCAACTTGGTGAGACCTCATCTCTACAGTACATCAAGAAATGAGCTGGGCATGGTGGCACGCACCTGTAGTTCCAGCTACTTGGAAGGCTGAGGCATAAGGATCACCTGAGCCCAGCAGATCAAGGCTGCAATGGCCTGAGTGTGCCACTGCACTCCAGCCTTGATGACAGTGAGACTCTGACTCAAAAACAAACAAACTGGCTAGTTGGAACAGCTAATTATTCTTAGATGAACAGGAAAAAAGTAATATCTCACTTGTGCTTCTTCTGAATATCTATGGATTGGATATAAAAATTTTTGTTATTTCAAAATAAGATTCACACCTGTATTCCCAGCACTTTGGGAGGTAGAGGCAAGATGGTTGCCTGACTCCAAGAGTTTGAGACCAGCCTGGGCAACTTGCTCCTCTAAGTAACTATTATAATTTATCATCACTATAATATGAGGTGGAAGGATCGCCGGAGCCCAGCAGGTCATGACTGGGGACTGTGAGCAGCGTGCCACTGCACTCCAGCCTAGGTGACAGAGTGAGACTCTGTCTCAAAAACAAAAACATTAATCAGTCAGTCAATAAAATTATCATGAACTCAGTGCTCCCCTCTTCGTCCTCTCCCATGTTTTTCCACACCCTACCCCTGAGAGCACAGGGCACCTTTCTTAGGTATTCCTCATAGAATCAGCAGAAAAGATACTAAAATCTAAGTGACCTCACTATTGATGATTTTGTTATAAATATTATCATGCAGTTGGTATGCTTTTAGCCAATGTTTTAATATGCGTGCCAAAAGGTAGGTTTTCTAAATAATGGGCATAAGAAACTAAAGATATTATAACTAGAAAACAAATTTTTATTGTTTTAAGTAATCCATTTCCATTCTTTCCCTTTTAAAATTAGTATTTCACTGAACAGCCATTAAAGAATCTTCTGCTTTCAACATCTGAGGAACAAACTGAAAGATGTTTTATAATTGAAAATATAAATACAATTACTACAGTAGAAGAAACTTACCAAATTGATGAAGATCACAAAAAATACGATTCCCAAACTAGTCAAGATTCGGGAAATTATTCAAATGAAGATGAAAATAGTGGAAGTAAAACAAGTGAAGAACTTCTACAACAGGAATCTGTGTGACCAGAAACAAACTCTATAATATGTTAGGTTGTCTTTTGGGAATGTTTTGTATAGTTTCCTCTCAATAACTATAAAGAGGAAAACATCTACAGATCATAGGCCCTAAAAATATGGGCAAGCACTTGGCTCACACCTATAATCCCAGCAATTTGGGGAGCCGAGATGAAAGGCTCACTTGAGCCCAAAAGTTTGAGAACAACCTAGGCAACATAGCACGACTGTCACTACAAAAAATTGAAAAATCAGCCAGGCATGGTGTTGCATGCCTGTAGTCCCAGCTTGAGCCCAAAAGTTCAAAGCTGCAGTGTTATGATCATGCCATCGCACTCTACCCTGGGCGACAGTATAGGACCCTGTATCAAATAATGAAAATGAAATCATAAGAATTGGGAGAAAATTTTTCTACTTTCTTCTCTACAAGTAAAATCTTGAAAAGATCTGCCATTGGACTTGTTCTTGAGGTGGGTCAAATCAAGAAAATGGCCACCTGTCTTTCTAATGCTAACTTAGGTACCATAGTGCTAGCTGCACTTTGTGGCTAAGGGTAGCATTTGGGTTCCTGTCAGTTACATCACGGATGCTGCTGGCTACAGCATGTGTCATCTATTTGTTCTCCATTCCCAGTATTATATTTCACTCATCTTCAGGAGATATTTAGAACATTTGGTCTTGTAACGCTGAGGTAGGTCCTCAGGAAATTTATTTAGGAAAGCCTGAATACCATTATCACTTGGTTCTCTGGAAAGTAGCTTACCCTAGAGAACATCCACAGATGCCAGAAAGATGTTCCCTAAAAATATTCAGGGAATGGCCGGGCTTGGTGGCTCAGCCTGTAATCCCAGCACTTTGGGAGGCCAAGGTGAGTGGATTGCCTGAGCCCGCAGGTTTGAGACCCACCCGGGCAACTTAGTCAGACCTCATCTCTACAATAAATTTTTAAAAATTAGCCAGGCATGGAAGCGCGCACCTGTACTTCTGGCTACTTGGAAGGCTAAGGATTGCTGGAGCCCAGCAGGTCTAGGCTGCGGTGGCTAGGAGCATGCCACTGCACTCCAGTCTGGGTGACAGAGTGAGACTCCAACTCAAAAATATATATATATTCAGGGAATTCTGTCCAATTATCCTAATAACATTGGTCTCTACATCACAGTTACCTGTTCTTAAAGATTAAAGATTAATCTTTAGTAGATTAAAGCCAGGTAATCTTTTAGTAGATTAAAGCCAGGTAATCTTTTACAGTACACTAAGCCTTCCTGATTTATAACTTACTTGAACAATACCTTCCAATTAGAACTTACAGTTTTCCAAAGTCAGAAAACATTAGAGAAATCATTGTTTTGTTTCAGGATCTGAGCGTGTGTGCAGGTTAGTCACAGCATGTGCAAGACACCTCAGGACCAGGAAATGCCAGTGATAGAAGAATCACAGAGTAAGAAGTAGAGTAATTCAGAAGGAAATACGCAGGTGGCTTTGGTGAAACAGTAAGAATGGTGTGTGTAACCAACTTGTAGTTATTAACCCATCAGGTTTGTCTTTGTGGCTCATCTGTGTCACTTTTATACCAGGCCAGCTTCCCTGCTAGCAGTGTTCAAGTACCCCTCTGCTCAGCCTGCCTGTACTCAAGAAAATGCAGATTATTGAATGCCAAGGTGAAGGCAAAAATGTAACTAGGAAGAAAAACCCAAATTTTTTTAATTACACAATGCTTTCTAAAGGCACCTATAACTTTATTTTTAAGTTGCTTGCAATTTGGGACTATTCCATGGATATCCTTTATAGGCAGGAAGTCTGGGGATTCTGGTGGCCTCTGGGGCAGAGTTGTTGTGCTAGGGACCAGTGAAAGAAAGGAGATGAAGTTACAGAGAGCATGCTGGAAGTATCCATCATGAGGCCATCTCACTATGTAGTCATTTCTGCTGAGGTAGCAGGATCATCCTGGTGGAAGAAAAGGTGGAAAGCAGCTGCCCTGGAGGCTGGGATGCTTGACACACCCTGGGTGCACACCCGAGTCTGCAGGCCCACTATGGTTTTTTCTAGACCTGCCTCCTCAAGTCCCTGTGTCGGTCCAGCAGAGCATGATGGGCCCTCGAGGAGTCCCAGGAATCTGGGGGACAGGTCTCTGCTGGAGAACCCTATGGTGACACCTCTTCATCTTTCTGGTTTGATTTGAAGCACATCTGGTGGGTTCATCTTATATCCCTCAAGGCGCTGTCCCTTTGGAAGCTTGCCTCTTTAAGAAGGAGATGGGGAGCATGTCATGACTCCCTGCCACCCTTTCCTTTCTGACTGTCTCAGTTCTACGACCCTGTCCTGTGCTTCCAGCCCTGTGTTCACCACGTAAGAAAAGCTGCCTCAGCCTGGCTGGCCTAAAAGGAAACAAGACCTTTTAGGATGTGGAGAAGGGAAAACCCAGAGACCACCATGCAAAGAGGCCACTGAAATTGCTAGGGCTCTAAGATGTGGGAGCACACGTATCCAAGTTTGGAGGCCATCTGGTGAATGCTCCTAGCCACCGCAGCCTGGACCTGCTGGGCTCCGGCAATCCTTCCACCTTAGCCTTCCAAGTAGCCAGAAGTACAGGTGTGCGCTACCATGCCTGGCTAATATTTTTTTAATTTATTGTAGAGATGAGGTCTTGCTAAGTTGCCCAGGTGAACCAGTACCTGAGCAGCAGCAGCAGCAGCAAAAGTAAAACAACTTCATTTTTGCCTCACCCTCTAGACACGAAAAGGTAGTTCCATTCCATCCTTCACTATGTTCTCCACGTTGCTTAATCAGGATATGCTTAGGTATAAGGTGATAAGTAGTTTTTGAACAATAGTTTACTTAGAAATACCATGTAGGCCAGCACAGTGGCTCACACCTATAATACCAGCACTTTGAGAGACCAAGGTGAGAGGATTGCCTGAGCCCACAGGTTCGAGACCAGCCTTGGCAACTTGGCAAGACCTCATCTCTACAATAAAGCAAAAATTAGCCAGGCGTGCTGGCACATACCTGTAGTTCCAGCTACTTGGAAGGCTGAGGCAGAAGGATTGCCTGAGCCCAGCAGGTCGAGGCTATGGTGACAGCGTGCCACTGTGCTCCAACCTGGGCAACAGAGTGAGACTCCAACTCAAAAAAAAGAAAAAAAATACCATGTACTCAGAAGTACCTGTAAACTGCCTCAAAATTATAATATTGATAGCTCTTCGAGAAACTGGATATAATCTAAGAATATATGTGAAACACTTGTATCATTAGAACCAGAACTGTTAATACATGATGCTTATTGGCATTACATGTACAATATGTATATATGTAAATAGTGGGCCTGTAAGCGTATAGACTTACATATATACCTACACACATATACACTTGTGGGCCATGTTCCGTTAGTGTGGTCATTAAGTACTTAGTGTAGAGTCTAACTGGGAAATCAAAAATGCTGCTCAGAACTATGAACTTTAAGAGTCCAGTCAGAAATTTGCAACCTAAAAAAGGTTACTTAAAAATACAATTTAGCTTTGGGAGGCTGAGGTGAGTGGATTGCCTGAGCCCATGGGTTCAAGACCCACCTGGGCAACTTGGAAAGACCTCATCTCTACAATAAATCAAAAATTAGCCGGGCATGGTAGCACGCGCCTGTAGTTCCAGCTACCTGGAAGGCTGAGGCGGAAGGATCGCCGGAACCCTGAAGGTTGAGGCTGCGGTGGCTGGGAGCATGTCACTGCACTCCAGTTTGAGTGACAGAGTGAGATTCCAACTCAAAAAAAAAAAAAAAATACAATTTAACCAGGTGCGCTGACTCACGCCTGTAATCTCAGCACTTTGGGAGGCAGAGGCAAGAGGATTGGCTGAGCCCAGAGTTTCAAGAGCAGCCTGGGCAACTTGGTGAGACCTCGTCTCTACAATAAATCAAAAAAATTAGCCAGGTGCCATGGCGCTCACCTGTAGTTCCAGCTATTTGGAAGGCTGAGGCAGAAGGATCCCCTGAGCCCAGCAGGTTGAGGCTGTGGTGACCATGAGCGTGCCACTGCACTCCAGCCTGGGTGACAGAGTGAGACCCTGACTCTAAAAAATAAATAAAAATATAATTTAGAGTTTGTATCTTTCCTCCAAAAGCGGCCATGACATTGAAAACGGCCTCAAATTGCTCTTAAAGGAGTTGGAATGTGCAGAAGCTTCCTCCCACTCCTGATAACTGATGACTGCCTGACATGTTATATGTTTATTTGTTTTGTTGGATGTCTGCCCTATATTACCCCTCTTCCCCCGCCCCCTGCCACTAGGGACAGTGTATTGAGTGTTGTGCACATAGAAGGTGCTCAGGACCAGGCGTGGTGGTTCATGCCTGTAATCCCAGCACTTTGGGAGGCCAAGGCGAGAGGATTACCTGAGCCCAGGAGTTCAAGACCAGCCTGGGCAACAAAGTGAGACCCTGTCTCTATTTAAAAAAAAAAAAAAAGTGCAGAAAATTATTATTGAAGGAATGAAATCTGAAATGTGAACCAGGGGGTATTTCTGACAATGTATGTCTTTCTGGGTTATAGAAGTACCTAGGTTTTCAGTGTTTCTATGTAACAACCTTGTATGTTTTCTTTCATTTGTATTTTTGTCTTAAACCCTATTCCTGCAAATAATTTTATATAAACTAAACACTGGGCCTGAAAATCGTGTTTCTTTTTTGTACTTGAACTTAGTAAATTTTGATGCAACTGATGCCTCTAAGAGGTATCCGTCAGTCCATCACGGAGGGTCTGATACTTGTACCAATGTTCAGGGCCAGGCTGGGCATGTGGGAGGAGCCCTGCAGCCTGACTGTCCCCAGAGCCTGTGGAGATGGGTGGTTCTCGTTAACTCGCTTTTTCTCCTTCATGCTCTCAAGACAGCTACAGCGCAGCCTTTGTTAAGTGAAGGCTTGCAGTGGTATTGCACATCTCTGCTTCGCTTACCCTCTACAAATATGTCTCCTCTCAGACAAAATTCGTTCCAAGAAGGCTCCTTAGTCTCCCAGGTAAGTAGATCTCTCCTGCCATCTAGACACTTGACTCAGAGGTGGAACACAATTTATTCAAGCTGGGAATCCTTCTACATTTGCTTTGAAGCCTCCTTAAATTCTTTTTCACAGTGGGCGGGGAAGCAAATATTAACAAATAAATCATCCATGATGCCCAAGAAATGCCCTCTTAGTAGCGACAAAATACCAGTCATTCCAGTTTTTTCTCACTACATTTTTTTCCTTGGGCTTTGGGTGATTACAGAATTATAGGTCTTGAGGGCAGTATTTGTGGTGTGACATTTATATTGATGGAAAAATAGCAGTATCTGTTCCTTCCCTTGTGGGGGCCAAAGGCAATAAGAAAATTCAGTAGTCTCATAGAAATGACACAAACTCCTCCTCCCCTTTCCTCTGACCCCACTTGGACCTCATGTTCTAAAGAGGATGTTCTGTGGGTAATGAAGTGATTAGTGAGGATGAAGAAAAGAGAACATAGATATTCTGGCTTAGAGAAAGGTCTTGGGAAGAGGGAAGAAATCAAAACATGACACCACCCACTAGTTGGCTTAAAGTGGACACTACTTCCCACAGTGACTCACCCCACCACCCCAGAATGTTCTGGATTCATCATAGGGGAAGAAGCTGAGGGGAAATTGAATAAGGGGAAAAAAACCTATTTTCCTATCTTTCCGGTAGACAGTCTGTTTTTTCAAAATTAGTCCTTAAATCTATAATAGCATTGTGTCTTTGTGTACTTGACTCTCTTGTCTGTTCCCAAATTTTATAATGCCTTTAGTACTCTTGCATTTTGCTTATAGAAGGAGTATGAATTCTATAGTATAAAGGCACATGAGGCCAGGTGCAGTGGCTCATATCTGTAATCCCAACACTTTGGAAGGCCAAGACTGGAGAATTGCTTGAACCCAGGAGTTTTGAGACCAGCCTGGGCAACATAGCAAAACTTTATCTCTACAAAAAATCAGAATTAGCCAGGCATCGTGGCACGCACCTGTGTACCCAGCAACCTGGGAGGCTGAAGCGGAAGGATTGCCTGAATCCAGGAGTTTTAGGCTGCCATGAGCCATGAGCATGCCATGGTACTCCAGCCTGGGCAACAAAGTGAGACCCCGACTTAAACAAAGCAAAGGACAACACCCACTCTCAAGTCTTCCTAAAAGACTCTGCTGTATACGTATGGAAGTCTACCTGTATGTGTGTCTAGCATGCTTTCTAGGAAAGAGACTTTATACCATTTGCCTATGTATGTCTCCTACTACATGGCAAGCTCCATGAAAGCAAAGACTTTTTTTTTTATGTTGTAGTTGATGCTAAGTGACTGAATGTTTAGTGGTGATTAAGTGAGGGCATTGGAGGTGCAGACATTGACTGGATTCACCACTAGGGGGCAAACAAGTCACCTTGTTCAGACAACTGGCTGTTGAAGAATCTAAGAGGCCAGGCGTGGTGGCTCATGCCTATAATCCCAGCACTTTGGGAGGTCGAGGTGAGAGGATTTCCTGAGTTTACAGGTGCGAGACCAGCCCGGGCAACTTGGTGAGACCTCATCTCTACAATAAGTCAAAAGAATTAGCCAACTGTAGTCCCAGCTACTTAGAAACCTGAGATGGAAGGATTGCCTGAGCTCAGTAGTTTGAGGCTGCAGTGGCTGTGAGCATGCTACTGCACTCCAGCCTGGATAACAGAGAGAGACTCAGACTTAAAATTTAAAAAAAAATCTAAGAGATTTTTGGCCCAGTGTGGTGACTCACACCTGTAACCCCAGCACTTTGGGAGGCCACGGTGGGAGGACTGCTTTTAGTCCTGCAGTTTGAGACCAGCCTGAGCAACATGGCAAGACCTTGTCTCTACAAAAAAATAAAGTAGCCAGGCACAGTGATGTGCATCTGTAATCCTAGCGACTCAGAAGCCTAAGGCAGGCTGATCACTTGAGCCCAGGAGGTCAAGGATGCAGTGAGCCATTATTGTGTCTCTGCACACCACCAGCCTGAGCAACAGAGTGAGACCCAGACTCAAAAAAGAAAGAAAAAGAAAAGAAATAGATTCTTAAATGGCCATGTGTGGCTGAAGACTGAGTATGTCATTTAAGGCTGCTGGATGTAGCCAAAATACTGAACACTCAGTTACATTTTAGTAAACAATAGTTTTAGCATTATTATGTCCCAGATATTGCATGAGGCATACTTAAACTAAAATATTTTTTGTCATATAATACTTTGAATATGCTGGCATTTATAGAGACAATTTTGAATTTTTTAGTATAAAAGTGCATCATTCCCTCTTAGAAATCTACTACATAAACAGAAGTCATCTTTGGGCTGCATCTGTTACCTCAGATAAATAACAGTATGGAGGAGGTGGAATCTCACTCTGTCACCCAGACTGGAGTGCAGTGGAACACTCACAGCCACCCCAGCATAGACTTGCTGAGCTCTGGCGATCCTTCCGCCTTGGCCTTCCAAGTAGCTAGAACTACAGGCTAATTTTTTATTTATTGTAGAGACAAGATCTCCCCAAGTTGCCCGGGCTGGTCTCAAACCCACGGACTCAGGCAATCCACTCGCCTCAGCCTCCCAAAGTGCTGGGCTTACAGGCTGAGCCACTGAACCTGGCCTAAATAATAATTTTTTAGTATAAGTATGTTGCATATGATATTTGATGCATACCAAAATAATATTCATTTGTTCACTTGAAATTCACATTTAACAGTGTGCTGTATCTTATCTGGCAACCATAGTAATGTGAAGCCTCACAAGCACTATTGAGCCCTCAAACCCCTAAACCAATAGAAATAATGCTTTATGCAGAAATTTCCATCAGTTATATTATGTATGGCAGGTTTTATTCACAGTTTAAACATGGTAAAGTGAGTTAACACTGCAAACACTATATAGCCAGCAAAATGAACGTGTTCAAGTGCAGTCCTGTCCCGGGGACAATTCAGGCAAGGCTCTCTGTCCCGTGGGTGTGCAGGCCCTCTTGAGGGGTCACCTGTCCTCCCTCCCCACTCAGCTCTGTCACACATATTCCAGTTCCAGTTACACGTATGCTTGTCTTATCTTTCCCAATGGACATGAGCTCCTGAGGTCAGGAATTGTATTTGTTTTTGATTCCTCAAGCCACTTGGTGCCTGGTTCGCTGGGAGTAGTTACTCAGTAAAGGGTCTGTTGAACTGAATGGAGTCCCTGTTTTCCTTTGAGTCTTTTCTCTCAGATAACTCTAGGAGTAGGGTTGCTCTGTCAAAAAGCAGGATTTTTATTTTATTTTATTTTTTTGAATCAGAGTCTCACTCTGTCGCCCAGGCTGTAGTGCAGTGGCATGCTCACAGCAACAGCATCCTCGACCTGCTGGGCTCAGGCAATCCTTATGCCGCAACCTTCTAAGTAGCTGGAACTACAGGCATGCACCACCACACCTGGCTAACTTTTTAATTTTTTGTAGAGACGAGGTCTCACCAAGTTGCCCAGGCTGGTCTCGAACTCCTGGGCTCAGGCAATCCTCTCTCCTCAATACCCCCAAATGCTGGGATTACAGGCATGAGCCACCATGCCCAGCTAAAAAGCAGGAATATGTTTGACATCTGATGTTACTGTATTGCATGTAATTGTGTCCATTTCTATTCTGCCTACTAGACTGTGCCCTCCTTTAGAGCAGGGACAGCGTTTTATTCACCCCTTTACCCCCTCAGCATTACGTTTCTTGATCTCTTGCTGAGAAACCAATACATTCTAGTGAATGAATGAACCTCCAAACTCCACTCCACTCCGCCATCTCGATAAGTGAGCCCACAGTGCATCTTTGTGCTCAGACCAGATACCTCTGAGGTGTCCTTACCTCTTCCTCGACCTGCCGGATTCAGGCAATCCTTCCACCTGAGTCTTTCAAGCAGCTAGAACTACTGGCATGCACCACCACACCTGGCTAGTTTTTTAATTTATTTTAGAGATGAGGTCTTATCAAGTTGCCCAGGCTGGTCTCAAACTCCTGGGCTCAGGCAATCCTCTCACCTCTGACTCCCAAAGTGCTGGGATTACTGGACCCAGCAAGGGCATGGGCGTCTTCAAGAGACAATATGGCAAGACCTTGTCTCTACAGTAAATCAAAAAATTAACTGGGCATGGAGGCGCATGCCTGTAGTTCCTGCTACTTGGAACGCTGAAGTGGAAGGATCACCTGAGTCCAGCAAGTTGAGGCTGCCCTGGCCGTGAGTGTGCCACTGCACTCCAGCCTGGGCAACAGAGTGAAACTCTGACTCAAAAACAAAGAACATGGCAGGGTTGGAAAGCGCTCACTTAACTGTGGAAGCCATTTTATTTTATTTTATTTTTTATTTATTGTAAAGATGACATCTTGCCAAGTTGCCCAGGCTGGTCTCGAACCCATGGGCTCAGGCAATCCTCTCACTTGCCTCCCAAAGTGCTGGGATTATAGGCATGAGCCACCATGCCCAGCCTGGAAGCCATTTTATACAAGAACAACCTTGTATTAACTTAAATGGCCACTGGCACAATGAATCTGGTCAGAAAGTCCTTTTGAGGTCAGCATGGCACGTCTACCGCATGCCCTAAGATAAACCAGTTGGGCTGTTACTTTTTTTTCCATCAGCCTATATTGAACCCCTGATTGAACAGTACAGATTTGACATCTCTGGCTACATATGACTGGAACAGATTATATCAAGCTGCTCTGTGTTTTATGTTTCACTACCTGGACATGATCAAAATAGTGCTACTCTGCCCCAAGAGGATTCTAAACACAAACACACAAAAGGTTAATTCTGATGTTTCCAAAATATACTTATATTAAATTTTTAAGATTACCAGTAAAGTGAAAGAAATTTCTGGAAGGAGCTAGTATATTCCTCAAATAAGTCTGCAGTGTGAAAAATTCAGGCTCAGAACTTTTCTTTAATGGTGTGCCTCAACCCTTTCCAAAGAACTCTATCTGAATCCTTCGGTACTGTTAAACTCAGAAGATAACTTACTCAAAGTATGTTTATGCAGCGAGTTTCTTAAAGTTCTCTTTGTGATGATCTCATCTTGAGCAAATGAGGAAGGAAAAGGAGAAATAGGAATCTTGTGCTGGCAACCATGACCTGACCCAGAAATGATCTGGTGATTGGCTCTAACTAATCAAGATAAAGCAGTTGAGCAAATACTTAGCTACCATCTTCTCGACCACTATCATCTTCACCATTTAATGAGCAAGACTTGGCCAGGCGCAGTAGCTCATGCCTCTAATCCCAGCACTTTGGGAGGTAGAGGCAAGAGGATTACCTGAGTCCAGGGGTTCCAGACCAGCCTGGGCAACTTGACAAGCCCTCGTCTCTACAGTAAATCAATAAATAAGCCAGGCGTGGTGGTGCGTACCTGTAGTTCCAGCTACTTAGAAGACTGAGGCAGAATGATCACCTAAACCCATCAGGTTGAGGCTGCGGTGGCCATGGGCATGCCACTGCACTCCAGCCTGGGTGACAGAGTGAGACTCGAACTCAAAAAAAAAATTGAGCAAGACTTTGTAGTAAGTGAGTTGCTGAGAAGGAAATTTCACATCCATAGTGACAGCCTTGGCCCAGGGTACGGTCACTGCACTGCACACCTGCTGGCTGAGTTGACTCATTAAACTCTGACTCACCTCCTTACTCCCACCCCTGTTGAACAAGCAGCTGATGATAGGATACAGAACAGTCAGAACCATGACCTAAAAGAGATGACTAATACTTCACTCTCTCCTGTCCTAATAGACCACGTGGAGTACCAGCTGGAGACCATGGCTAGGGTGGAGTGTGGAGATGGCGTTTGGGATCACTATTTCCTTTTTTGTTCACTGTATCCAAGAAATAGCCTACTATAAACGGCCTGTACAGTCAACTCTTTCTTTCTTTCTTTTTTTTTTTTTTCTTTTTTGAGTTGGAGTCTCACTGAGTCTCACTCTGTCTCCCAGGCTGGAGTGCAGTGACACACTCAGAGCCAGCGCAGCCTCAACCTGCTGGGCTCAGGCAGTCCTTCCACCTTAGCCTTCCAAGTAGCCAGAACTACAGGCATGCCACCATGCCCAGTAAATTTTTTGATTTATTGTAGAATTGAGGTCTCGTCATGTTACCCAGGCTGGTCTGGAACTCCTGAACTCAGGTAATCCTCTCGCCTCTGCCTCCCAAAGTACTGAGATTTCAGGCATGAGCCACTGTGCCCAGCTCAGCCTATTCTTTCAACAGCATTATGTAAAGTGTTTAGTTCAATTAACTCATATGGCAAGGTTTTGCAAGAACTGAACTAGAATGCCCTCCTTCCATCTTACTTTGACTAGTTAACTTGGGGATCATGTAAAACGATGACTAACCCCTTTAAGAAGATACAAGAGAGCAAATATAATTTTTCCCAAAAGGCAAATTAGTTTGTTAGATATAGTCTAAAATTCACTTCCAAATTTTTTCTCTACAAACCATGAAATGGTGTCTTCATGCATTTTACTTGGAGCATTCAAATTAAGTCCAATTTTTAGGTTACTGAAAATTACTGGCATCTCACTGACAATCTGTTCCGAGTTATGCTAAGACTTTTTGCAATGTTTATGACCTTTCTGACCACATATATGATAGAAAAGACATAAGATAGCTTTCTAATCACACAGTACATCTACTGTTCAGACACCCCCCAGAAAGATCAACCTGACAAGAGCTGCTCTCCATCTTGTCTAAGCATGATTGAGAGAACATAGCAGAGTTGGGTGCGGTGGCTCATGCCTATAATCCCAACACTTTGGGAGGCGGAGGCGAAAGGATTGCCTGAGCCCACGAGTACGAGACCAGCCTGAGCAATATGTCCTGTGAATGTTCCTTTGCTAAACCACCATTCAGTATCCTTCCACAGACTGCTTAAGGAGCATGACCTGGCCTCTTTGTGCCTTTCCCACCTTTCCTTCTTGTCTTTTTACTCCTTACCTGCTACACTCGAGCCACATCGGTCCACTTTTTGTTTCTTGAAACTCTTTCCCACCTCAGAAGCTTCGCAGAGAGGGACTTCTCCCCGCAAGTGTGGTCCCGCCACCACATCCATCCTCACTTGGAAGTCTCCTTCTCCCAGGGCCCAGTTTTCATGTCACCTCTCCAAAGAAACCGCCCTGTTAATCTCTGATCTGACTCCTGGAGTATTTTTTTCATACTACTAATCACAATTTGTCATCGTTTTTATTTGGGGGATCACAAGTTTGTTTTCTGTTTCCCCCACTGGAATCTAGACTCAAAGAGGCAGAGATCAAATATACTTTACCCACCAGTACATCCTTAGATCCAGGCATTGTTCCTGGTATGTGTAAACCAAAAATAAAATTCTAAGCCCCACAGCTGATTGAACAGACACCCTCTGGGCCAAGGGAAACCTGAAAAACTGAATTCCAGGCAATGATGGAAAAGGAGGTGGGACATGCCTCATGACACTCCTCCCTGTGAGGCGAAAACTAGCATTAACATTTTTTTTTTTTTTTTTTTTGAGTTGGAGTCTCACTCTGTCACCCAGACTGGAGTGCAGTGGCCGCTTCCGGCCACCGCAGCCTCGACCTGCTGGGCTCTGGCAATCCTTCCTCCTCAGCCTTCCGAGTAGCCGGAATTACAGGTGCGCGCTACCACACCCGGCTGATTTTTTTTATTTATTGTAGAGATGAGGTCTCGCTGCCCAGGCGGGTCTCGAACCCGCGGGCTCAGGCAATCCACTCACCTCAGCCTCCCAAAGGCGCGGGATTACAGGCTGAGCCACCGAGCCCGGCAAGCATTAACATTAAAAGGGAAATCATGAGACTGACAAAACAGGCTCTGTGGAGTAAGATACCAAATTCCAACCTGACTCTGATATAGCATAGCAATCACATGACACATAGCAGCTTCCAGGGATATAAAAATATTTTACCACAAAGTATATCTTTGACATATGTTGAAATAGCCCTGCCAAGCTATCCTTTATGGGGAAATGCTTGGATCTGTAGAGAATTTCTATTAACATAGCCAGATCTTTCCCTCCCAGGCCTTCCCAGATCCAGGAGGGATTAACAGAGAGTCTGAAACCTTTAAAGTCTGAATAAGAGACAGTTGCCACCTATTCTCTGTAAGGGCTGCCACTTATGAGGCCTCAGTTTATGAGGGGGGACCTCTCAAAAGATGGAATTTACCAGGTGGCGGGGGAAAAGGGAATTTATTTATTTTAAAAATGGGCATTTAGCCGGGCTCGGTGGCTCAGCCTGTAATCCCGCGCCTTTGGGAGGCTGAGGTGAGTGGATTGCCTGATCCCGCAGGTTCGAGACCCGCCTGGGCAGGCGAGACCTCGTCTCTACAATAAAATCAAAAAATTAGCCGGGTGTGGTAGCGCACGCCTGTAGCTCCAGCTACTCGGAAGGCTGAGGCGGAAGGATCGCCGGAGCCCAGCAGTTTGAGGCTGCGGTGGCCGGGAGCGGCCACTGCACTCCAGTCTGGGCGACAGAGTGAGACTCCAACTCAAAAAAAAAAAAAAAAAAAAAATGGGCATTTATTCTTACATGTTTAAACTTCAGTCACCCTCAAAGTCTTCTCCTTTTGATGTCATACATCTATCGAGACACTTTTTACACTGCTCACTTTTTGTGCTTCTGCCATTTTTTTGTTTCACCTCTTCCACACTGGCAAAATGCTTCCCTTTCAGAACTTTTTTCATTTAGAGAAACAAGAAAAAGTCACTCAGAAGGAGTTCAGGTGAATAGGAAGGATGGAACATGAGAAGTTATGCTGTTTTTAGTAAAAAAACAAAAACAAAAAAACTACTGAATAGTCAGCACAGTGTGGGCAGGTATGCTCGTAATTATTCATCATGAAATGGGCAAGTGGATTGAAAGAATCTTCCAAAAAATTCACCGAAACTGAACACAGCCTCTCACAACAATGCTAGCTGGTACACTGATGCCAATGGGTTCCTAGAAAAATTACCTAATGAAGGAAGCCTATACTACAAGGGGCCCACCCTCCAAAAAGTAATTCTAGTTTTTTGGGGGTCCTCCTTCATACATAATAAGAATCTTGGTCTCCACAACCCCCTTATCTTAACTCAGACATTGCTTTCTGCTGTTTTTAGGTCTTTAGGCAATATCTGAACTCTCTCAACTCAATGTTAACTAAAGGATTCCTAAAACCCACCTATAACTTGTAAGCTCCCCACTTTGAGATGTCACACCTTTCCTTGCTTAACCAATGTATATACCTCATAGTTATTGATTTATGTCCTTGCCTGCAAACTTCTGTCTCCCTAAAATGTATAAAACCAAGTTGTAAGCCAATCAGCTTGGGCACATGTTCTCAGGACCTCTTGGGACTGTGACTCAGGCCATGGTCACTCATATTTGTCTCAGAATAAATGTCTTTAAATAGCTCTTAAGGCTGGGCTCGGTGGCTCAGCCTGTTATCCCGTGTTTGGGAGGCCGAGGTGAGTGAATTGCCTGAGCCCATGGGTTTAAGACCCACCTGGGCAACTTGACGAAACCTCATCTCTACAATAAATAAAAAAATCAGCCGGGCATGGTAGCACGTGCCTGTAATTCCGGCTACTCGGAAGGCTGAGGCAGAAGGATCGCCGGAGCCCAGCAGGTTGAGGCTGCGGTGGCCAGGAGTGGCCACTGCACTCCAGTCTGGGTGACAGAGTGAGACTCCGACTCAAATAAATAAATAAATAAATAAATAGCTTTTAAGAGTTTGGCTTTTTGTCAACAAATATGTGAATACTTAATTCATATCTGCTGACAAAAGAATGCACAAATGACTACAAAAATGTTTATTTTCTGCAGAATTATGGCTGGAAATGTCATCTATCATATTACACAATGATGTTCCAGCAAGGATTAATAAAATAAAATTCTTTATGAAAAACTTTGTATTTTCAGAGTGCTAAATTTAGAGCATACTAACAAATTCAGCAAAGTTACAGGACACAAAATTAACATACAAAAATTGGTTGCATTTCTATATACTAACAATGAACAATTCAGAAAGGATATTTAAAACACAGTCTTATTTACAATAGCATCAAAAAGCATTAAATATGTAGGAATAAACTTTAACCAAGCAGGTGAAAGACTTTAAACATTGATTAAAGAAGACACAAATAAATATAAAGGCATCACATGTTTATGACATGGAAGACAATATTGGTAAAATGTCTATACTATCGAAAGTATGCTATAGATTTAATGTAATCCTATCAAAATCCCAATGACATCTTTTACAGAAATAGGAGGAAAAAAGCCATAGAATTTATATGGAATTTGAAGAGATCTTGAATAGCCAAAACAATCTCAAAAAAAAACAGGGGTGGAGGTGGGAGGTGGAGGCGAGAGGATTGCCTGAGCCCAGGAGTTCAAGACCAGCCTGGGCAACATAACGAGACCTTGTCTCTATAGGAAATAAAATTAGCTGGATGTGGTGACATGCTCCTGTAGTCCCATCTACTCAGGAGACTGAAGCAAAAGGATCACCTGAACCCAGGAGGTCAAGGCTGCGATGAGCCGTGATCATGTTATGGCACTCCAGCCTGAGTGACAGAGTGAGACCCCCAGTTGGAAAAAAAAAGGTACCAATTTTAACTTTAAAAAAAATTAGGACAAACAATAGTAACCACTTCATCCTTGGTTCCTGATACATTACTTTTTCCTTTCTCTAAAGGGAGTCTACTCTCTTATCTACCATATTTTATCTGCCCAGAACACAAGTACAGAAATGTTTCATTATTCAAATCCTTTATGAAAGTAAGTATGCAGTTAGTCACATAGACCTTTTGTGATTGTTAATATAAAACAAGTAGGCCTGGTGCAGTAACTCAAGCCTGTAATCCCAGCACTTTGGGAGGCCGAAGCAAGAGGATTACCTGAGTCCAGGGGTTCAAGATCAGCCTGGGTAACTTGATGAGACCTCATCTCTACAATAAATTAAAAATTCTGCCAGACTCGGTGGCTCAGCCTGTAATCCCACGCTTTGGGAGGCTGAGGTGAGTGGATTGCCTGAGCCCTCGGGTTTGAGACCCACCTGGGCAACTTGGCAAGACCTCATCTCTACAATAAATCAAAAATTAGCTGGGCGTGGTAGCGTGCGCCTGTAGTTCCACCTACTTGGAAGGCTGAGGCGGAAGGATCGCCGGAGCCCAGGAGGTCGAGGCTGCGGTGGCCGGGAGCAGCCATTGCACTCAGTCTGGTCAACAGAGTGAGACTCCAACTCAAAAAAAGAAGCCGGGCTGGGTGGCTCAGCTTGTAATCCCGCACCTTGGGAGGCTGAGGTGAGTGGATTGCCTGAGCCTGCGGGTTCGAGACCTGCCAGGGCAACCTGGCAAGACCTCATCTCTACAATAAATCAAAAAATCAGCCGGGCATGGTAGCACATGCCTGTAATTCCAGCTACTCGGAAGACTGAGGCGGAAGGATCACCAGAGCCCAGCAGGTCAAGGCTGCGGTGGCCGGGAGTGGCCACTGCACTCCAGTCTCGGTGACAGAGTGAGACTCCAACTCAAAAAAAAAAAAAATTCGTCCAGTATAGTGGCATGTGCCTGTAGTTCCAGCTAATTGGAAGGCTGAAGTGGAAGGATCGCCTGAGCCCAGCAGGTCAAGACTGCAGTGGCCACGAGACTCCAACTAGGAAAAAAAAAAAAAAATATATATATATATATATATATAGAGAGAGAGAGAGAGAGAGAGAGAGAGAGAGAGAGACAGACAGAGAGAGAGAGAGAGATTTCCTCATTGTGCTTAATCAGTGAAGGAATGTGAATGCCAATATTTACACTGAGAAATAGAGCAGGGAAATAGAATACAGGCCAACTTCAAACATTTCACATCTCTAAACATTCAGTTCCTTTACTCTAAAATAATTTTGTAAATCAGTGCACTCCACATGTTTTCGTTGGCATCTAAAATATTTCCTGACAAGTTTAAATATTTACATAAGATATACTTTCCAATAGGTTGTAAATATTAACATTTTAAAATAAACTTGCATTCTCATTCATATATGCATCCAATGAAATCTAGTAATAAAGTAATTGAGCCGGGCCCAGTGACTCATGCCTGTAATCCCAGCACTTTGGGGGGGCCAGGGTGAGAGGATTGCTTGAGCCAGGGGTTTGAGACCAGCCTGGGCAACTTGGCGAGTCCTCGTCTCTACAATAAATAAAAAAATTAGCCAGGCATGGTGGCACACGCCTGTAGTTCCAGCTGCTTGGAAGGCTGAGGTGGAAGGATCGCCTGAGCCCAGCAGGTCGAGGCCGCAACTCAAAAAATAAAAGTGAGACTCCAACTCAAAAAATAAAAAAATAAAGCAATTGAAGTCCACCATTGTCTGCTTTGAAGTTATAGAAACTCATCTTTATTGGTTCTGAAATTTTACATTACTCATTTTTCTCCTTGAGTTCATATTCGTCTTCCCACAGAAGTTTATCTTAATGCAGTAGACTTATTGGTTGATCTTCTATAATATATCTTTGCAACAAAAATATCTAAATTGATATATTTCTTTTTTATTTTTTTAAGACCATAGTCTCTAAATGTTAAAAAAAACCTCTTTTCCAGAATTGAATTATCATTGCAATTATTAATAATATCCAATTGATCAAAACAAATATTTTGCAACTTTTGATAAATAACTTTTAAGCAAAAAGGATAAAATTTGAGTGGAAATGTATCTCTTAATAAACAACAGAGTTTCTTCCTTCTTCCTTCAACTACTGCATGTACCTGCCGATGAGTCTTCCTTCTTGCCCATTTGAGGCAGGACCCAACACTGCCACTGGTCCTGTCTTCCGTGTTTTGGAAGGAAATTTTATGATGGACCTGGAAGGCATTTTGATGTAGAGCTTCCACTTGAGTCTTTGAATTCTTTGAGTTATAGGTCAAAATCTACTCAGTGAACTTTTCATCAAAATTTATTTCTATCCAGTTGTTGAGCACCAACAGCTACTAACATCATAAAAACACAAATTACCCAACATTAAGCATCTCCTGATGCTTATCTCCTTTGCCACCTATGGAGTAATCTTGCCAAAAAATCAGCCTGACCAAGCCTGAAACGCAATTACAGATCTACAAGAAATACAGGGGACCTGCAGTCCCAGCACTTTGGAAGACTGAGGCAAGAGAATTGCTTGAGCCCAGGAGTCCAAGACTAGCCTGGGCAACATAGTGAGACCTCATCCCTAAAAAATTTTAAAAATTCGCTGGGTGTGGTGGTGCATGCCTGCAGTCCCAACTACGTGGGAGGCAAGGTGGAAGGAACACCTGAGCCCAGGAGGTCGAGGCTGCCGTGAGCCATGATTATGCCACTGTACTCTATCCTGGGCTACAGAGTGAAACCCCAACTCAAAAAATAAAAAGAAAGAACACAGGGGATAAAGAAACAGGCTATGTGACACCATACAAATGAAATTAGCAAACTCTAGACTATGATGATCTGGTTTCATCAACAAATCAATCGCAGTGAAAAAGGAGAGTTTATCCATTTTCAGTCGTATGTGTGCAAGAGAGAAAGTTATGACATTTATGAGACAATTAAAAATTTTAACACTAAAATTTCATAATATGAATTGTTAATTTATTCAAAGTTCCATAAGGATATTATGGTTCCTTGTATTTTGAAGATGCATACTGACATGTTTACAGATGAAGTAAGATAATATCCCAGATTTACTTCCAAGTAATATTGGATGAAAGGAAGTGAGAGGTGTAGACACGCAATGTCTGGGGAAACCAAAAAAATGACTGAGGCTGGGCTCAGTTGATTTAGAGGTTTATTTTGCCAAGGTTGAGGACACCTCCAGGGAAAACTACAAATCACAAGAGCATCTGTGATCCATGCCCTTTTTTCCAAAGAGAGTTTTGAGGACTTCAATATTTAAAGGAGAAAGAGGCTGGGCTTGGAGGCTCAGCCTGTAATCCCAGCACTTTGGGAGGACCGAGGCGAGCGGATTATCTGAGCCTGCGGATTCGAGACCAGCTCGGGCAACTTGGTGAGACCTCGCCTCTACAATAAATCAAAAATTAGCCGGATGGGGTAGCGTGCGCCTGTAGTTCTGGCTCCTTGGAAGGCTGAGGCGGAAGGATCGCCTGAGCCCAGCAGGTCGAGGCTACAGTGGCTGTGAGTGTGCCACTGCACTCCAGCCTGGGTGACAATGAGACTCCTACTCAAATGTAAGTAAGTAAATAAATAAAGGAGAAAGAGCAAGCAGGAGAGAAAGTAGGAAAAGGAAATGAAGAGGGCAGGTAATGAGGCAGTAGGCTTCGATTAGTGCTCAGTGAATCTACATTTTATATATGCAAAGTGGGTAGAGGAACAGACAATTATGCATTCATCTAGTGCTCAATCTACATCTTACGTAAAATATAGCAAACATGTGGAAGATGAGAAAGAAGTTGATTATGCATTCGTTTTAAGGTGACTTCTAGTGTTGTCTTTGTCCCAGACCTGTACATAAAAGCTGTCAATTTACCTTGTCTGGGTGAGATTCAACACAACTGTGTTTTAGGGCTAGTTTAGGCCAGGGGCGGTAGCTCCCACCTTATAACACCCTGGGAGTCTAAGGCAGGAGGATTGCTTGAACCCAGGAGTTTGAGACTAACCTGAGCAACATAGTGAGACCCTGCCTGTACAAAAAATAAATAAAAATGAGTCAGTAATCTCAGTTACTTGGGAGGCTGAGGGAAGAGGATCATTTGAGCCCAGGAGTTTGAGGTTGCAGTGACCTATGATTGCACCACTGCATTCCAGCCTGGGTGACAGAGTGAGACCCATCTATAAGAAGAAGAAGAAGGAGGAGGAGAAGGAGGAGGAGAAGGAGGAGGAGGAGGAGGAGGAGAAGGAGAAGGAAAAGAAGAAGAAGAAGACTAGTGCTAGTTTATAGGGAGGATGTATATTCTGAAAGATCGAAAGATCTTGGGACAAAAGGAAGGCAGGGTTTTTTTGAGACAGCCTTATGCTGTCAGTATCTTCAGGAAATACTTCACTGAAGACTGCAGCCTTCCCATCCCCTGCAGTGAGCCCTCATCCAATGTCTTCTCCATCAGGGGTCGCCCCCTCTTGGAACAATTCTGAGGGCCATCCTCTAGAGCCCCCTTCCAAATCCTGCTTCCTTCCCTCCCTTGCATAGAGTTGATCCTGGGAGCACTCCCTATTAAACTCCCTGCAGGCCGGGCACAGTGGCTCAAACTTGTAAACCCAGCACTTTGGGAGGCCGAGACAAGAGGATTGCCTGAGCTCAGGGGTTCAAGACCAGGCTGGGCAACTTGGCAATACCTCATCTCTACAATAAATTTTTTTAAAAAATTATCCAGGCGTGGTGGCGCATGCCTGTAGTTCCAGCTACTTGAAAGGATGAGATGGAAGGATTACTGAATCTAGCAGGTCGAGGCTTCGGTGGCCGTCAGTGTGCCACTGCACTCCAGCCTGGGTGACAGAGTGAGACCCCAACTCAAAAAAATAAAAGTAAATTAGACAGCAAGAAAGAGAGAGAGGGGGCTAAACTTAGGCAACATGGTGGCGCCCATAGTCCAAAGAGCACATGGCTACACCAAAGTTTAGTAAAGCAATGGCAAATGGCTACTGGAGGTTGAAAGATTTTACACATTTCCCTTTGAGAGGGCAGGTCATTAAGGCGGTCTGCTCCACCTCATCACGAAGCAGCAGGTAAGCGTAGGTACTGGACATCAGACAGATGGGTGGGTTAGTCACATGATTGCTGCCATGGTGATAGCATGCTGATGCCATGGTGAAGCTGCCAAGGGCTGATTAGGTTAACTTGGGTCTTACGGGTGGAGGCAAATACTTGAAATAGAAAAGTACAAAACAAGCTGGGGAAGGAGGTGGCAAACAGTTATCAATAGGTACCTCTGAGAAACTGGTTCTGTCCTTGGCTAGTGATTAGAGGGCAAGTCTAGTGAACAGCTAGAAAGACATGAGATTTAGGCAATTTAAAATGACTGCTCATTGGGTATATTACATCCATGCTATGCCCTTTCAATTTCAAAGAATCCTTAACTTCCCTGCAGACTGTGCCCAATTAACTGAGAAAAATGAATACCCCTTCACTCCCTTTTATTAATAGTCATAGGTTTGAATAATACAGTATCAATGTAATTGTAAGTCTTAGGTTTGTATAACTTTTGCATACTAATAACAACATGTAGTAATGAATGATATCTTAGATCTTATTAACCCCCTTTACTCTATGGCAAGCTTGATTAATGCCTCTGCCTGGTGTTACTGATAAGAAGCTGTGAGATAACTCTAGTAACAGTGCCAGAATATGTGAACCATAAATGTCATTATTGACAACATGTGGCTATAACTTAAGTTCTATACAATGCTCCACTAGTCACGTAGTCAATGTACAGGTACCAACAACCCTGAACTTATAAAAACAGACTGTAAAACTGGAAGGATGACCGGAACTATCTCAGAAAGGCCAGGAGCCAGGTTCTGCTTCCTGGATTCAAATTCAGAAATAAACCTTTTTTACCAGTTCCCTGTCCCTTGATTTATTGGTGTCAAGGGAGACCAGCTAAGCGTTACGCAGACTGTAACAGGCAGAATTCAAAGATGGTCCCCAAGATCCTCATTCCTGGTATAAACACCACATATAATCCCCAGGACTATTAATGCAGTGAATTTTACCCCCTTGTTAGGCTACATTTTATGGCATGGTTGGCTTCCAGTTTGGGTGATGATCCTAGGGCCTCCGTAAATCACAAGTCCCCTAAAAGCAGAATTTCTCTGGCTTCTCACAGATGAGGAAGTCAGACATTCGAAGCTCTGCAGGAGCTAAGAGCAACCACAACGGACAGTTGACATGGAAACGGAGTCCTCAGTCCTACAATGTGGCAAGGAACTGAAGTCTGCCATCAACAAGAGCAAGCTTCAAAGAGAGTTTTCCCCCAAGAGCCTCCAGATGACAACTGCTGACCTAAAAGGAAGCAACTGAGGCAAAATTAATACTGTATAAGTAGAGAGTTCATTTGGGCCAACCTTGAGGACTGCAACCCAGAAGCATAGATTCAAGTTGTCCTGAGTGTACACTCCAATCAGAAGCAGTTACAAGTCGATTTTTCTTAGGGTTACATCTCGGTGGGACCTCCAGAAATGTTAGGGTCACACTCCCAATGAGGCTTCCAGAATGTTAGGTCAGGCCCGCTGGGGCGTGGGGTGTCTGGTGTGCAATCCGATGCCACATGAAAGATGCGAAGAATTGCACAGAAGTTAGATTAGAAAATATAGTTTATTTAGAAAGTAAATTAGAGAGAGAAAGAGGAGAGTCACCACCCCAAGGTACGGGAGGGGACCAAAGCTAGGAAGCATGGCTACAGCCATAGCTCAAAGAGCACATGGCCACTCCAGAGTCTAGTTAGTAAGGTAATGGCGGTGATGATCTGGCAATGACCATGGCAATGGCCATGGCAATGGCAAGATGGCTGCTCGTGGTTGCATCCTTTAGACTATTTCCATTGGATGGGGGAAGGTCATTAAGATGATTGGGTGGTGGTCTGCTTCACATCATTACCAAGGGGCAGGTAAGCACAGGTACCAACGTCAGGTGATGGACAAGAGGCAGATGGGTGGTTAGTCACATGATTGCTGCCTCGGTGGTGGGCTAGATGGGAGGAGACAAGGGGAGGGGGCTTTCCTGCAAGAGACTTGTTAGACATTTGCAATCCACAAACTCCTTTACCAAAAGATGGTTTATTATCATTTCTATGGCTCTGTCCTTGTCTGCAATAGAATGAACACTTCCCAAAGCCCCCGCCCAATTGAAATCTAAGTCTAGATAATTATACACACACACACACACACACACACACACACACACACACACACACACACACTATAATATATATAATCTATCTGTGCTAGATTCAAAGCATGTTAGGGGTATAGTCTAAGCAAAAGTGGCTATGCTGAGACAAAAAGACTATGCTAAACAAAGTTTTTATAGGTCCCTTCTTTCAATTTTTATAGGCAAAAAGTGGGGGCAGAGTATGGGCTGATACAAATTATTTGTCAAGAATTCTCATTGGTTTACAGAAATAACGTTGATGAGTGACTGACTGTTCCATGTTAAGTCATAGGTGTGGGTTGTAGCAGGGGTCTCCAACCCCTGGCTGTGGACTGGTACTGGTCCATGGCCTGTTAGGAACTGGACCACGCAGGAGGAGGTGGGCTAGCAGGCAAGCGGAGCTCCAGCTGCTGTCAGATCAGCAGCAGCATTAGAGTCTCATAGGAGCACAGTCCCCTTGTGAACTGCGCATGCGGGAGATGGAGGGTGTGAGCTCCTCGTGAGAATCTAATGCTGGATGACCCCCACCCCATCCATGGAAAAATTGTCTTCCACAGAACCAGTCCCTAATGCTAAAAAGGTTGGGACCACTGGGTTATAGTGTCTAGTCTGGCATTATTAGGTTAATTTATAGCTATTTGTGGCACTGGCAAGCAGTTTCAAGAGAGGAATACATAGCTCAAGCGGGGAGTAGAGCATGATTGTGGTCTCATTTTAATGTCTCTCTGGGCCTGATCATGAAAAGGACTGGCATTCTTCAGATGATAGTTCTTTCCTTGAGACCAGGATCCGGGGCCCACACCTGTAATCTAGCGCTTTGGGAGGCCAAGGTGTATCTTTTTCAGACCAGGAATTCAAGACCGGCCTGGGCAACATAGGGAGACTTCTCCTTCTCTAAATAAATAAATAAGTAAATGAACAAATTAATAAAAGAGACCTTTTGCATGGAATAAATCAATTTTGAATCTTGATTCAGAGGGTACCACCCTCGAGGTGTGGTATGTAGCGGTGTTAAGATTGTTTGGACAGAGCCCTGGGGCCAGGCCTCACCTTGTGGGTGGAGTAGTGAAGCCTCTCGTGAAAGAAATGAAAATGGGCTGGGCTCAGTGGCTCAGCCTGTAATCCCAGCACTTGGAGGGGCCGAGTGCAAGTGGATTACCTGAGGCTGAGAGTTCGAGACCTGTCTGGGCAACCTGGTCTCGGGCCTTCTGAGGAACAATGAACCTCAGGCCAGGAAATGAAGACTTGAGGGAGACCGGATTGTGGGCACCTGCCATTCTGGTGAGAATATTTGCCTGAGGGCAATGTGATTCTGAAGAAGCTGGTGCTGTGGCTCACATCCATAATCCCAGCACTTTGGGAGACCAAGCTATGAGGACCACTTGAAGCCAGGAGTTTGAGACCAGCCTGGAAAATAAAGAAGTTGGCTGTCCCTTAGCAGACAGGAGGCCCTTCAAAGTCCCAAACTCCAAGAGTGGTCCCATTGGACAACACTAACAAGTCACTGTCTGGGTTGAAATTGCCTTTCCTTTACCTTGAACCTTCAGGGAAGTCATATGAAAGCTGTAATCCTGTTTCTGCTATCTCTTTGGAAAATGAAGTTAGGAATTTGTGTTTGATTAAATTGGTAGAGGGGAGAGCAAGGGCAGGTGGTGCAGAATCCACAGGGGACAGTTGGCAGGTTCTGGGGCCAGGTGACCGGTTGCTTAGAAATGGGGAGAAGGCCGGGCTCGGTGGCTCAGCCTGTAATCCCAGCACTTTGGGAGGCCGAGGTGAGTGGATTACCTGAGCCTGCGGGTTCGAGACCCGCCTGGGCAACTTGATGAGACCTCATCACTACAACAAATCAAAAAATTAGCCGGGCGTGGTAGCGCGCGCCTGTAGTTCCAGCTACTTGGAAGGCTGAGGCAGAAGGATCACCAGAGCCCAGCAGGTAGAGGCTGCGGTGGCTGGAAGCGGCCACTGCACTCCAGTCTGGGCGACAGAGTAAGACTCCAACTCAAAAAAAAAAAAAGAAATGGGGAGAAGCTAGGCTCGGTGGCTCAGCCTGTAATCCTGTGACTTTGGGAGGCTGAGGTGAGTGGATTGCCTGAGCCTGCAGGTTCGTGACCCACCTGGGCAACTTGGCGAGACCTCATCTCTACAATAAATAAAAAAATAAGCCAGGCATGGTAGCGCACACCTGTAGTTCCAGCTACTCGGAAGGCTGAGGCGGAAGGATCATCAGAGCCCAGAAGGTCGAGACTGCGGTGGCTAGGAGCAGCCACTGCACTCCAGTCTGGGTGACAGAGTGAGACTCCAACTCAAAAAAAAAAAAAAAAAGAAAGAAATGGGGAGAATTCATCTGAAATGATGACTTATGGGGTTCAAGTATATATTTACTCTAAGTAAGAAAAGCTCATTTATTCCATTAAAATAACCATATGGGTAGGGTGCAGTGGCTCACACCTATAATTCCATCACTTTGGGAGGCCAAGATGAGAGGATTGCTTGAGCCTAGGGGTTCAAGACCAACCTGGGCAACATGACAAGATCTTGTCTCTACAATAAATCAAAAAATTAGTGGTGCATGGTGACATGTAACTGTGGTTCCAGCTACTCAGAAGGCTAAGGCAGAAGGATCACCTGAGCACAGCAGATCCAGGCTGCAGTAGCTATGATTGTGTCACTGCACTCCAGCCTGGACAACAGAGTGAGACTCCAACTCTAAATTAATTAATTAATTAAAGAATAACCATATGGAAAACAATGAGTTTTGTTTTTTTTTTAAAGAGATAAATTGGTATACAAAGCATTTGTCTTGCATATTTGTTTTCCCCTAAAATAAGCTGGGGTTGTACCCAAAAATTTCCCTCTGTTGCCAACCCTGTACCAACGTTGGTTGGTATTCACTTCCTATAACTCACATCTTTATGATGATAATCATCAAAAAAAAAAAAATGCATGAACCAAAGCCCAGGTCTTCCCGGTTCTGTTGACTTTTGTCATTTCAGGGAAAGGAAGTTGAAAGAAAGAAGAAGACCTGGTATGTTCATTCTTCCTGCAACCCCTGAGCGCATATTGTATACCCCACAGTGTATATGTCTCTTCATACTGGGCTCAAGGATTACCAACTTGAGCACATTACAAATTGAGATGTGAAATGTTTTTGTGCTGTTCGTTCTATTTTAAACATTTATTATGAAGTGTACATTTCTCTGATTCTCTGTTGGCTGGCCTATTGACCCACTTCCTCAAATGTATGTTTTCTATTTTGAAATTTTCCCCTTGACTAAGCAAAGCATGCAGTGTCTAATTACACTTCCTCTTCAATGTGGGAAAGCTTATTTTTCCATTTGTGGAACTTAAAAAGCAAACACTCAACTGCCATAAGAAAAAATAAAGTACTGAATTCACCATTCTAAAGTGTAGAAATGGATAATTCAGAATTATTTTCAAATATTCCTTTCTGAGGTAGCACAAAGTTCAGTTTTGCAATTAGGCACAAGACAGTGTCTTGAAAGGTTAGAGGCTTCAAGTTCCAGTAAACCAATTCAAATTCCACTTCTGCCACCTACTGACTGGGTACGCTTGGGCAAACAATTTCACCTATCTGTGCCTAAAATTTAAACAGTGCTCGATAAGTATTATGTTATACATCACACAGTAATACACATAAAATTGGCATGCTCATGCTCACACCAGTGTCACAGGGACATTTCTTTTTTTATATATAAATATATTTTTTTTAATTTTTATTTATTTATTTATTTTTTGAGTTGAAGTCTCACTCTGTCACCCAGACTGGAGTGCAGTGGCCGCTCCCGGCCACCGCAGCCTTGACCTGCTAGGCTCCGGCGTTCCTTCCACCTCAGCCTTCCGAGTAGCTGGAACTACAGGCACGCGCTACCACGCCCGACTGATTTTTTTATTTATTGTAGAGATGAGGTCTTGCTGCCCAGGCGGGTCTCAAACCCACGGGCTCAGGCAATCCACTCACCTCAGCCTCCCAAAGGCGCGGGATTACAGGCTGAGCCACCGAGCCCGGCTGGGACATTTCAAAGACAAGTGGTAATGAACATAACAGCTTCTAGCACAATTCATGGTTGTAGTATCATCTAGAAGACTCTAGAATCATGTGCTTCGGATGCATTCTTTTCTTTTCTATCTAAGTAGATCCAGCCTAGATAACACAGCAAGAACTTGTCTCTACAAAAAAATTTTTTTTTTTTAAATTAGCTGGGCATTGTGATACACACCTCTAGTCCCATCTACTTGCGAGACTGAGGTGGGAGGATTGCTTGAGCCCAGGAATTCAGGATGCAGTGAGCTGTGATCATGCCATGCACTTTAGACAGAGTGACAGAGTGAGACCCTAACTCACAAACAAAGGAAAAGTAGAGACAAAAGTCTTACTATGTTGCCCAGGTTGGTCTCAAACTCCTGGCCTTAAATGACCCTCCTGGCTCAGCCTATCAAAGACTTTCTCTTTTTACAAAAAGTCTCCCTACTGTAACAAGATGTCTTAGGAAAAAAAAGTTTGTCTTCCATTAAAAATGAGAAATACTGATGCTGATTTAAAACCAGATCAAACTATCCAACTCCTCAGTCTTTTCCCATTATAATAAATGCAACTCCTTTCTTCCAGTTGTTAAGGTCAAAAACCTTGTGCACCCAACTCCTCCTTCTCTCTCACGCCCCACATTCTGTGTGTCAGGAAATCCTATCCGTGCTACCTCCAAATTACCTTGAATCTGGTCACTTTTACCACCAGCATCCAGAAAATTAGGATACATCTAAAAAACATGTTCACAGAAACATCTAGAATGATGTTTCTCCAAATGTCTGGGTACTGTGTAGCCTAGCCACATTGACGCATAAAAGTAACTGTCACATGATATTCAACAAAAGATTGAATGGTTAATTTTTTGTTTGTTTTTTGAGTTGGAGTCTCACTCTGTTGCCCAGGCTAGAGTGCAGCAGCACGATCACGGCCACCACTGCCTTGACCTGCTGGGCTTAGGCGACCATTCCACCTCAGCCTTCCAAGTAGCTGGAATCACAGGCATGCACCACCATGCCCAGCTAAATTCCTTCCACCAAGTTCCCCAGTCTGGTCTGGAAACCATGGGCTCAGGCAATCCTCTTGCCTCCGCCTCCAAAAGTTGTGGGAATTCAGACATGAGTCACTGGGCCGGTTTTAAATAGTTAATTGATTCATTAAAATAAGAGTTCAGATGGCTTAGTTTATTGTCATTGGAAGAAAAAATATACTACTTTAAAAATTATTTAAAATTTCAAGATTAGGTTTCATTTTATTTTATTTATGTATTTATTTTTAGAAACGGTCTCACTCTGTCACCCAGACTGCAGTGCAGTGACACAATTATGGTTCACTGCAGCCTCAACCTCCAGAGCTCAAACAATCTTCCCGCCTCAGCCTCCCAAGCAGCTAGGACCACAGTGCATGCCACCATGCCCAGCTAATTTTTTTTATTTTTTGTAGAGATGAGCTGATCTTGAACTCCTGGGCTCAAGCAATCCTCCCACCTCAGCCTACCAAAGTGCTGGGATTACAATCCTCAGTCACCATGCTCAGCCATCTTTTTTTTTTTTTAATAAACATTTACTTTTTTCCTCTGATCCTAATTGTATTTAAGGTATTTTTAAGATTTGAAAGAAAATGTTCTAAAACTGAATTGTGGTAGTAGTTATAACACTTTGTAAAGTAACTAAGAATTATTGAATTGTACACTTAAGATGGATGAGTCTTGTGGCACAAAAATTATACCTAAATGAAGCTTTTTTAAAATTGGGCAATAAATGAGCTATTAATCATCTAAAAATTTCTATTTTATGAAAAACATCCAAACAAAAGAATTCCAGAGCTAAGACAAAACTAGACTCCACAGTATGTCACCATACTTAGAATAAAGTCTGAGGACACTTGAAAAAATAGTATTATATTTGTATTTTATTTATTTATTTGTTGGAGTCTCACTCTGTCACCCATGCTGGAGTGCAGTGACACGTTCACAGCCACCACAGCCTTAACTTGCTGGGTTCAGGCAATCCTTTCTGCCTCAGCCTTTCAAGTAGCTGGAACCACACAGGTGTGCACCGCCACACCAGGCTATTTTTTATCAATTTATGGTAGATATGCGACGTCGCCAAGTTGCCCAGGTTGGTCTTGAACTCCTGAGCTCGGGCAATCCTCTCACCTCCGCCTCTCAAAGTCCTGGGATTACAGGCATGAGCCACCATGCCTGGCTAAAAAAATAGTATTATAGACAAAATTCTGAGTAGACACAGGAAAATAAATCTTATATCTATCTATCTATCTATTTATTTTTATACAGCAACGAATTCTTACTATGTTGCCCAGGCTGGTCTGAAACTCTGAGCTCAAGCAATCCTCCTGCCTCAGCCCCCCAAAATGGTGGGTTATAGGCGAAAACCACCATCCCCGGCCTGGAAAATAATATTTAAAAAATAACTTTGGCTAGGTTGGGTGGCTCAGCCTGTAATTCCAGCACTTTGGGAGACCTAGGTGAGAGGATTGCCTGAGCCAGGGAGTTCAAGACCTGCCCGGACAACTTGGCGAGACCTCATCTCTACAATAAAAAATAAATAAAAAATTAGTCGGGCATGGTATTGCGTGCCTGTAGTTCCAGCTACTTGGAAGACTGAGGTGGAAGGATCACTGGAGCCCAGCAGGTTGACATTGGGACGCTGGGGTGGCCATTAGCATGCCACTGCACTCCAGCCTGGGCAACGGAGTAAGACTACGACTCAAAAAACAAACAAACAAACTTTGTTTCTGTTTACAAAGATAGCAAGTTTTTTTCTTACAAATTTGAATGACACCAAAAATGTTGACTGCTTTGGGAAGAAAATGACTACCCAGCACCCCCTCGAATATAGCTTCAAAGAAGTCACTGGCGCCATGATAGTGACAGTCTCCCTTCATGCTCAGAAGGCGTCAGCACTGGGCTTCTAGAGGAACCTGGAGAAAGGAACTTCCTTCCTGCCTTGGCATGCTCCAGCCCAGCTCATCCTGTAGAGGACAAAAGCTTCCAGAAGCTGGCACCGTCCACGCACCTCTGGGTCCCTCGTTTGCTCCCAAAAATCACATCATTCTCAACCTGCCCTTTTTCCTTGTTTATCCTCATCCTTTCTACCTGGCACAGCTGCCTTCTCTACTTTCTCCGACTTTGCCAATTTGTCTTATTGTTTTTAGGGTAAGTTGGATCTTTTTTTTTTTCCTCCTATAAAAGTTGCAGTGACTCATGCCTGTAATTCCAACACTTTGGGAGGGCAGGCTAAAAGGATTGTTTGAGCTCAGGAGTTCGAGACCAGTCTGGGCAACAGAACCAGACCTCATCTCTATTAAATAAAAAAAAATTTTTTTTATTAAATAAAAAAAAATTAGTGCACGTCTGTAGTCTCTGCTACTTGGGAAGTTGAGGAGGAAGGATCACCTGAGCCCAGAAGGTCAAGGCTACGGTGAGCCGCAATCATGCCACTGAACTCTAGCCTAGGCGACAGAGTAAGACCCTGACTCAAAAAATAATAATCATAATTTTTTTTTTAGTTGGAATTGCCCAGACTGGAGTGCAGTGGCACACTCACAGCCACCAAAGCCTCCACCTGCTGGGCTCAGTGATCCTTCCACCTCAGACTTCCAAGTAGCTGGGACTACAGGCTTGTGCCACTACACCCAGCTAATTTTTTGATTTATAGTAGAGATGAGGTCTCGCCAAGTTGCCCAGGCTGATCTCAAACCACTCAACTCAGAATCCTCTCGCCTCGGCCTCCCAAAGACTGGGATTACAGGCTAGAGCCACTACACCCAGCAATCATCATAATTTTTAAAAAAATTAAAAGAAGACTGGCCTGACTTGGTGGCTCAAGCCTGTAATCCCAGGACTTTGGGAAGCCAAGGTGAGAGGATTGCCTGAGCTCAAGTGTTCAAGACCAGCCTGGGCAACTTGGCTAGACTCATCTCTACAATAAGTAAAATAAAATAAAATATAAAATAAAATAATTCAGGCGTGGTAGCGCGCACCTGTAGTTCCAGCTACTTGGAAGGCTGAGGCAGAAAGATCACCTGAGCCCAGAAGGTTGAGGCTGTGGTGGCCATGAGTGTGCCATTGTACTCCAACCTGGACGACAGAGGCTCCAACTAAAAAAAAAAAAATTAAGCCGGGCTCGGTAGCTCAGCCTGTAATCCCAACACTTTGGGAGGCTGAGGTGAGTGGATTGCCCGAGCCCGCGGGTTCGAGACCCGCCTGGGCAACTTGGTGAGACCTCATCTCTACAATAAAATCAAAAATTAGCCGGGCGTGGTAGTGCACGCCTGTAGTTCCAGCTACTCAGAAGGCTGAGCTGGAAGGATTGGGGGAGCCCAGCAGGTCGAGGCTGCGGTGGCCAGGAGCAGCCACTGCACTCCAGTCTGGGTGACAGAGTGAGACTCCAACTCAAAATAAATAAATAAATAAAAATAAAAAATTAGAATAAGTTTCCTACCCTCATGGCAATGACCACAGTCATCGCAGTATTTTGACAGGAATGAGATGAGACTCAGGCCAAGGCCACTGTGTGTTCACCTCCCCCAATGTAATGCCCTTCTGAAAGCCCCTGGACCATGTGAGTTCACAGACACTGATGTTCAGTCACCCTTCTGACTTACTTGAGGTCCAGGGTCCCATCTGTACAGACCTCTCCCTCAAAGGACAGTTCCTGCAAGGGAGCTTAACTGGAGGCAGAGAAAGCTCAACCCTTTTGATATATTCTTCATGAATGCAGAAGTCCAGCTAGTGAACAAGGATGTCAGAGAGGCTGGCAGATTTCAGAGACTGTGAAGGCATGCCCCATCTAATTACCCTTGGCTCAAACTCTATCGATCACCCACTTCCCCCAGTGCCCAAGAGCCATGGGAATATCAAGGCAGTGCTGAAAGAATGATGAGGCTGAGCACGATAGCTCATGCCTGTGATCCCAGCACTTTGGGAGGCGAAGGCAAGAGGTTTGCCTGAGTCCAGAGGTTCAAGACCAGCCGGCGCAACTTGGCAACACCTCATCTCTACAATGAATAAAAAAATCATTCAGGCATATGACAATGAGTATCTTTAAAGTTTAGATTGGATGAGAAATCTACATACTAGAAATACCTTATGTGCTATTTCTAATCCAAAAATACTTTTAGTATAAGCAGGGACCCCCAAAAACCCTGAATTTCTTTATAGAATATTTTGTATTTATTCTTACAGGTTAAACTTCAGTCACCTTTAAATTACTCTTCATTTGACGCAACATACCTGTAGTTCCAGCTACTTGAAATTTCAGGCTGAGGTGGAAGGATTGCCTGAGTCCAGCAGGTCGAGGATTCAGTGGCCGTGAGCACTGCTCTCCAGCCTGGGTGACAGAATGAGACTCCAACTAAAAAAAAAAAAAAAAAAAGGAACAGTGGGAATCCTCTCTGAAATGCCTGGCCAGCGGTCTGAAGCAGTCAGCAGTAGTGTGAGCTGCATAGTGGGGTAGGGCCGACAGCACACAGTAGGGCTGCTCACAGCAGGTGCAGCTCTGGGAATACGAAGTGAGCTCTCCTACACATCCCATCTGCCCTTCTTTCCAAATCCAGGAGCCCTTTGAACAAGGAATGGCTGGGGACAAGGATTCCTTGACAAGGATCTCAGCAACACAAGCTAAGGGACATCTGGGTTAGTGGAATTTGAGATTTTCTATAAAAGTGACATGGTATATGCACACGCACTGGGCGGAGCTTGGGACATTCCAGAGATATCAGTTTGTGGGAAAGCGATTCATTTTCCTACATTCATCATTTTCCAGTCACTTTACCAAGCGCATGGATACGAATACAACTTTTAGCTGGGTTTCTTGAGTATTCTAGAGCAATAACTCCCAAAGTGTGATCCAGCAATCCTTTCAGGGGATCTGCGAGGTCAAAATTATTTCATAAACATACCAAGAGGTGATTTGCCTTTTTCACTCTCATTCTCTCAATGGAATGTGAAGTGGAATTTTCAGAAGCTGCATTATGTGTGATATTGCACCTGTTGTGAGCAGAGCAAACATAAGAACCCAGCTTCCTTCCATTAGGCCAGAAATTAAAGAGATTTTTTTAAATCTCTTTTAAAAGAATAGCAATTTTATCATCAAATACTTTTTTGTTTTAGAGAGTAGAATTGGGCACAGTGGCTCATGTCTATGATCCCAGCACTTTGGGAGGCCGAGGTGAGAGAATTGCCTGAGCTCAGGAGTTCGAGACCAGACTGGGCAACTTGGCGAGACCTCATCTCTACAATAAATCTAGAAAAATTAGCCAGGCATGGTGGTGCACGCCTGTAGTTCCAGCTACTTGGAAGGCTGAGGTGGAAGAATTGCCTGAGTCCAGCAGGTTGAGGCTGCCGTGACTGTGAGCATGCCACTGCACTCCATCCTGGGCAACAGAGTGAGATTCTGACTCAAAAAAAACAAAACAAGAAAGTAAAATTGTGCTTTTGTGTTACATGAAATTGGTTTATTACTTTTGAATAAGTAAACATTTTTTTAATTTTTCTGTCTTAATTTCTAATGTGGTAAGTATCTATCTATCTCTCTATCTTACATAAACAAAAGTCCTTTGGGGACTTCAGTAAATTTTGAGAGAGTAGGCCGGATGTGGCGGGTCACGCCTGTAATCCCAACACTTTGGAAGTCTGAGGCAGGAGGATTGCTTGAGGCCAGGAGTTCGAGACAAGCCTTGGCAACATAGAGAGACCTTGTCTCTACAAAAAATAAAAATAAAAATAAATCCTGCGCCTTTGGGAGGCTGAGGTGAGTGGATTGCCTGAGCCTGCAGGTTCGAGACCCGTCTGGGCAGGCGAGACTTCATCTCTACAATAAATCAAAAAATCAGCCGGGCATGGTAGCACACACCTGTAGTTCCAGCTACGTGGAAGGCTAAGGCGGAAGGATCGCCGGAGCCCAGCAGGTCAAGGCTGCGGTGGCTGGGAATGGCCACTGCACTCCAGTCTGGGCGACAGAGTGAGACTCCAACTCAACAAAAAAATAAAAATTAAAATTAAAAATAAAAAACTAGCCAGACAGGGGGCACACACCTGTAGTCACAGCTACTCAGGAGACTAAGGCAAGAGGATCTCCTGAGTCCAGGGAGGTCGAGGCTGTGATGACCCATGGGCATGCCACTGCACTCCAGTCTGGGCGATGGAGTGAGACCTCGACTCAAAAAAAAAATTTTTTTTTTAATGGTTAAAGGATTCCTGAAACCAAAGGATTCCTGAAACCAAAAGATTTGAGAACTGCTGTTCTAAAAAGAATGTCAGACTATATGCAAATAGTTATAATTTTGTGTTCTTACTTCTGATCATTATACCTCATGTTTATTTCTTATCTTGTTAGGACGAACTTCCAGAACCACATTAAATCATTGCAGCGAGAGAGTAGGGGCAAAATTTAGTGTCTGACTGAAACAGAAAGACTTCAGATGTTCCCCAAAGCCCAGCTGTGTTTCCCAAGCTGTGTCCTCTGCTAAGAAATGTTGACAGGTGTTCTAGAACAAGTTTAGATTCACTGCTCTGGTATTTCAGAATTTGTTTCAAGATTAAAACTTTAACATAATTTTTTAATTTTTATTTTTTGTATACATAATAGTTGTACATATTTATGGGGTACACGTGATATTTTTATATAAGCACCCAATGTGTAATGGTCAAATCAGGGTCATTGGGGCATCTATCACTTCAAACATTTATCATGTCTTTGTGTTAGAAACATTCTAGTTCTATTCTTCTACTTATTTTGAAATATCAAGATGAGCCGGTGTGGTGGCTCACATCTGTAATTCCAGCACTCTGGGAGGCCAAAGCAAGAGGATTGGCCGAGTCCAGGGATTTGAGACCAGCATGGGCAACATGGGGAGACCTCGTCTTTACAATAAATCAAAAATTAGCCGGATGTGGTGGTGCACGCCTGTAGTTCCAGCTAATTGGAAGGCTGAGGCAGAAGGATCGCCTGAGCCCAGCAGGTAGAGGCTATGGTGGCCGTGAGCATGCCACTTCACTCCAGCCTGGGAGGCAGAGTGAGACTCTGACTCAAAACAAAAGAAAGAAAGAAAGGTGAAGATCTTTCTCTTGTTAATTTGTCTACTGTCAGTTTATTTCATAAACAAACACTGGACCTTCAGAGCTTCAGGAGAATGCTTTATTCTCTGCTACACTAGTCTTTAAACACACCCAGGTGTCTCTAAAGTGCAGCCATAACTGAGACACTGATTGGGTCATCTCCAAGCTTCCCACGCCCTCAGCTGTTACTGGTTCTGACTCACACAACAAGATGGAGACAGAGGCTTGGCAAGAAACAGGAAACCAAAGCCCTGGGGCAACAACCAGCTCCAGTATCCAGAAAACCCACAGTTGGTCAAAGGGGACATCTCGGGGGACTGAGAACCCTTGGGCTGCTTGATCCTCCCTCTGGCTGAGTCGGCCTGGGTTCAACCCCTTCCCTCCCCGTGCTTCAGAAACGCCTTTACACAGCTGATCTTAAAGCACAAACAAAGCTCATGGGTGATGGGCCCACAGAGGTTAACTAGCAAGACTCGGAAGACTCTCTGGTGGAATGTGTGACCCCAAAAGCAGGCAGAGCATCTGTGAGCCTGACATTCCGTACCCATTAGCAGTCACTCCCCATTTTCCCATCCGCCCAGCCCCTGGCATCCATCCATGTACCCTCTCCATGTACCCTCTGTCTCTATGAATGTGCCTTTTTTCTTTCATATAAAGAGAATCACACAATATGTGACCTTCTGTGACTGGCTTCTTACACTTGGCATCAGATGTTGAGGCTTATCCATGCTGCAGCAAGTGTCAGTTCTTCTTTGATTACCGCCAAATAATTGTCATGATGTGGATACATCACATTTTATATAACTAGTCATAAGTTGATGGACATGTGGGTTTTCTCCACATGGAGCTATTAAGAATAGTGTTGGCTGGGCTTGGTGGCCCAACCTGTAATCCCAGCACTTTGGGAGGCCGAGGCAAGTAGATTGCCTGAGCCTGAGGGTTCGAGACCAGCCTGGGCAACTTGGCAAGACCTAGTCTCTACAATCAAAAATCAAAAATTAGTTGGGCGCAGTAGCACGCACCTGTAGCTTGGGTTACTTGGAAGGCTGAGGCGGAAGGATCACCAGAGTGCAGCAGGTCAACGCTGGGACGGTCGTGAGCATGCTACTGCACTCCAGCCTGGGCGACGGAGCAAGACTTCAACTCAAAAATAAATAAATAAATAAATAAGAATAGTGTCTCAAGTGCCCACTTTTTTTCCTCACAGGGTTAAGATGGTATCACTTAAGTTCAGTCATATGCTTGTCATTTTATGCTCATTATGAAGTGAGGTGCCCACTTTGCAGCCATAAGCAGTCACTTTCTGGAAGGTGCCCCATAATGCACTGGCGGCCATGTTCCTCACAAGCTGACCCAGACTAGCCCTCCTCCCAAATGACTGAGGCTCCAGGCCCACAGTTCAGACTCCCCTCAGCCCTAAGCCCTCAGACACCTGGCCATGGGGGAACACAGACTCCTATCCTTTTTCCATCAGCCTCAGCCAAGCTTCACCCCAACTCCCACCCATCAGACATACTCCAGTAACACTGAAATTCGCTGAGGGCAGTGGCCTATGCCTGTAATCCTAGCAGTTTGAGAGGATTGCCTGAGCCCAGGGATCAGAGATCAGTCTGGGCAACTTGGCGAGACCCTGTCTCTACAATAAATCCAAAAATTAACTGGGCATGGTGGCGCATGCCTGTAGTTCCAGCTACCTAGAAGCTGAGGTAGCAGGATCGCCTGAGCCCAGCAGGCAGAGGCTGCAATGCCCAAGACTATGATCATGCACCCTAGTCTGGGTGATGGAGTGAAACCATGACAAAAAAAAAAGAGAACCTCAAAGCAAAAGAGTCCAGTCATTCTTTCTCAGAGTCTCCTTGGCATCTCTGGAGATTAGACTATTTGCATCATCCAGGTTGAGGTATCACCTAATGTCACCGACTGATGCATCTAAGTCCAGCCAAAAGCATCCTGCCAAGCTCCCACCACCTCTATCAGCATAATCCTTTGGTGATTTTCCATCATCATCCTCATAACTGAAAAGGGCACTCACAATGTTAACCTTGACCTCAAAGTGAACCTCAAAGGAAATTCCAATTTCCACTCTGAAAGGAGAAACTGGTCAGGCACTGTGGCTCATACCTGTAATCCCAGCATGTTAGGAGGCCAAGGTGGGAGGATTACTTGAACCCAGGAGTTCAAGACCAACATAGCAACATATGGGCAACATAGCAAGGTGTCATCTCTACAAAAATAATAAAATGAGCCAGGCATGATGGCATGCGCCTATAGTCACAGCTATTCGGGAGGCTGAGGTGGGAAGAGCATCTGAGCCCAGGAGGTTGAGGCTAAAGAGAGCTGTGATTGCAGCACTGCACTCCTGTCTGGGTGACACAGTGAGACCCCAACTTAAAAATAAATAAAAAGGAGCCGGGCTCGGTGGCTCAGCCTGTAATCCCACGCCTTTGGGAGGCTGAGGTGAGTGGATCGCCTGAGCCCGTGGGTTCGAGACCTGCCTGGGCAGCCAGACCTCATCTCTACAATAAATCAAAAAATCAGTGGCTCAGCCTGTAATCCCGCGCCTTTGGGAGGCTGAGGTGAGTGGATTGCCTGAGCCCGCGGGTTCGAGACCCACCTGGACAGCGAGACCTCATCTCTACAATAAATCAGAAATCAGCCGGGCGTGGTAGCGCGCGCCTGTAATTCCGGCTACTCGGAAGGCTGAGGTGGAAGGATCGCCGGAGCCCAGCAGGTCAAGTCTGCGGTGGCCGGGAGCGGCCACTACACTCCAGTCTGGGCGACAGAGTGAGACTCCAACTCAAAAAAATAAATAAATAAATAACAAATAAATAAATAAATAAATAAAAATAAATAAAAAGGAGAAACTGCTGACAACCCTAACCTAACCCCCGCTCCACCGACCTTCAGATCTAGCCTCCTTCCCTTGTACCTCTTTGACTGTGCTGATGGCAAGAGAAGATAGACTCTAGGGAGAGAGCTGTGAATTGGCCCCAGAACTGGAGAGGCAGTAGGCTTGACTTCCACATGCCTTACTTAACCAGAGCACAAGACAGGGACACTGACTCATCCTGGCTTTTCCTGGACAGTCCCAGTCTCAGCACTGAAAGTCCCACATCTTGAGAAACCCCTCAGTTCCTCAAAAACCCGACAGTTTGTCACCATGCAAAGCAAGGCACACATTAGCCACAATGCTGATTAAAGACCGAGGGTTAGTGAGGCTGTTGGAAGTGCCATGTGATCTGGGCTGTGAGGAGGACAACACGAAACCAACCCTCACTGTACTGCGCTGGGTGGTTCATCCGCTCAGCAAGTATCAGGGTCGCCATTCTAGAGGTCAGCAAACAGTAAACCAGTTGTGACCTGTCCATGGCAGCAAGACTAGTGAGTAATAAATCCTCAAAGGGAAGGACATGGAGCCCAGCATCATTTTTGTGTTTTTATTTTTTAATTATTGAGGTAAAACTTACATAACATAAATGAACCATTTTCAAGTGTACAATTCAGTGGCATTTAGTACATTCACGATATCGTGCAACTACCACCTGTATCCAGTTCCAAATCACTTTCAATATCCCAAAAGGAGCTCCTCTACCCATTAAGTAATCACTCCCCATTTCCCCTCTCCCCAGCCTCTGACAACAACCAGTTTACTTTCTGTCTTTGTGGATATGTCTATTCTGGACGTGTCAGATAAATGAGATCATGCAGTGTGGTCCTTTGTGACTGACTTCCTTGACTTAGCATCACTTTTTTGAGGTTCATCCATGTTGTAGCATGTGTCAGTACTTTTCCTTCTCATAGCTGAATAAAATTTCATTGCATGGATAGATCACATATTGTTTATTCCTAGGTATGTTTCTCGAAATGTTGTCCTAAGCTCAACTTGCTCTGCCCCCTGGGAAACAGGTTATTCTTGAGTTGTTGCTTTTGTTTTTTTGTTTTGTTTTGTCTTGTTTTGAGTCAGAGTCTTACTCTGTCTCCCAGGCTAGAGTGCAGGAGCATGATCATAGCTCACCATAGCCTTGACCTCCTGGACTCAGGTGATCCTTCCACCTCATTCTCCCAAGTAGCTGGGAGTACATGTGTGCTACCATACCTGATTAGTTTTTTGTTTGTTGGCTTTTTGTTGAGACAAGGTCTCAGCATGTTACACAGGCTTGTCTCTAACTCCAGGACTCAAGCAGTCCTCCTGCCTCAGCCTCCCAAAGTGCTGGGATTACAAGTGTGAGCCACAGTGCCCAGCCTTCTGGCTGCTGTTTTAACCTCACGAATAAAATATTAATATATTCTAACTGGAAAACATAGAAAACCCATGCAACAGATATTAAGCAATGGCACACCCAGCAGTTAAGAAGCATGGTCAAGGCCAGGCACAGTGGCTCGAGTCTCTAATCCCAGGACTTTGGGAGGTGGAGGCAAAAGGATTCCTAAACTCAGGGGTTCAAGACCAACCTGGGCAACTTGGTGAGACTTCGTCTCCACAATAAATCAAAAAATAAGAGCATTGTAGCATGTGCCTGTACTTCCAGCTACTTGGAAGGCTGAGGCAGAAGTATCATCTGAGCCCAGCAGGTCGAGGCTGCGGTGGCCATGAGTGCCACTGCACTCCAGCCGGGGCAACAGAGTGAGACTCCAACCCCCCACACGCACACAAAAAAAGAAAGACTGTACACAGATTTCCGTTGGCTCTATCACTTCCTTGACACCTCATCACCACACTTTCCTCTGCTCTCTCACTCACACCCACTCACTGGTTCATACCTCCCAGCTTAGCTTCCCTGACAGCTTGTTCTACCAGCACTGTGCTCTGAAAGTCACTACTGACCCCAACAGCCACACCAAGACTTGGGTCCGACTTCCCCGTCCTTTATCTCTGCAGTGTTTGCCCCCGTTAACCGGCCCCTTCCTTCAGAGAACTCCCTTTGTCTTCTCATGGGCCTTGTCTTGGTATCTGTTCCAGTCTTATTCTGCTACTTGATTGCAAGATTCTGGAGGCAGAGTGAGTGCTACCATTTCATAGCCTCAAGGAACATTCGTTGATGAGAAGTTGGCAGAACTGTTTGTTTCCAGAAGGCGACAGGTTGCACCTAGACCACTCTGGGTCTTAGCCAAAGTCCCTCTTCCCTTTCATTAAGTGATCAAGAACCATAAGGCCGGACATGGTGGCTCATGCCTGTAATCCCAGCACTTTGGGAGGCTGAGGTGGGAGGATTATTTGAGGCCAGGAATTTGAGACCAGCCTAAGCAACATAGAGAGAACTTACCTCTAAAAAGAATAAAAGTTGCTGGGTGCAGTGACCTATAATCCCAGCACTTTGGGAGGCAGAGATGAGAGGATTGCCTAAGCTCAGGGGTTCAAGATCAGCCTGATCAACATGGCAAGACCTCGTCTCTACACTAAATCATAAAATTAACCGAGTGTAGTGGCGCGTGCCTGGCATCCCAGCTACTTGGAAGGCTGAGGCGGAAGGATCACCTGAGCCCAGCAGGTCGAGGCTGCAATGGTTGTGAGTGCACCACTGCACTCCAGCCCAGGCAGCAGAATGAGATTCCGACTCAAAAAAACAAATTTTTTTTTAAGTTTAAAAAAAAAGGAATCTCTAACTTCTCTTCTATAAACCTTAGAACATACAAAGAAGATTCATTCTCCAGAGGGTTATTTCTGGGCACCCCGAGCATAGCATCGGAGAGAAATAGATCTGATTTTTACACAGCACTGGATGTCATCAGAGGGTTTCGAGGAACAGTTGCCTGAGTCTCCTTGACGCTCACAGGGCTTACTGTTACTTTCGCACTTAGCTAAGCAACCTTTGATACCGTGTGGTTATAACATAATAACCACACGTCCTTTGTCTTCTCTGTCAAGGGTGAAGAATTCAAAGGACTTTAACCACTGGTAAAAGTGTCTTCTCACATTAACCGCACGGCAGCAAGCATTGTGTGAACCAGCTGGTTATTCTCAATAAGTGAGTCGGGCACAGATGACAAGCCCGCTGCCAAGTTGCCTGGGCTGAGCCTGATAGGTTAGCCAGAAGACTAAATCTCTATCTGCCCCTTTCCCATTAGTTCCAAACCAGTCACGTGGCTGACCCCAGCTTCCTAAGTCTCCCTGGCGATGGCATCAGGCAGTCCAAGGCTGAGGCAGGAGGATCACCCGAGGCCAGGAGGTCAAGGCTACGGTGAGCAGTGATCGTGCCACTGCACTCCAGCCTGGATAACAAAGTGAGATCCTAACTCAAAAAAAAAAAAATAGTACCCACAGGACTATATATAATTAATTCTACTCTATTTGTAATTCTCCATCTGCCACTTCAAAAGAATCCAAGGTAATGTCGTCATGTGGTTGTGGAGGCCAAAGTAACTCCACTTGGATGCTACTCCTGCAGGTTAACCCCAGTTTCAGGAATGCTTCCAAGATTTCCTCTTCATTTACTGTTCCTGGTATAAGAGCATGTACTTACTGTAAATCCTGCCCTTAGACCAAAACAACCTTGATGCTATTGCACAAATTACAGGTTGGGATATACATAGCATTCTTGGATGGTCAACTCCCCATTGGAGCAGGAATACCTTTTTCCAACAGTAGACAAGTCCTGGGTCAGGGGGCTAACAGTATGGAGATCAATCTGTCTTATGGCCACCCAAGACCATGCTTCTGTCTTAAGTCCTCCAATAAATCACTTGTTACCAACAATTTGGAGTTGTCTGCCTCTTTCTTTGATTTCTCAGCTTTTTCTGCATTAGGGTGTCACTTTGCGGTACACAGCCCTTTCACGAAACAGTGGTACCCCGGATTAGATTCTGGTACAGAAAAAGGACATGAATGTGAAAACTGGTGAAATCGAAATAAAGTCTGGAGTTTAGTTACTATGTAGATGCCAATGTAAGACAAATGCATCTTAACTAATAATAATTAGGTGGTTAACGGAAGAGGCTAACTTTCGAGAAAATGGCAATTGGAGGAGGGGCATGTGGAATTCTGTACTCTCTCTGCATCTTTTCTATAAATCTAAAATTATCCCAAAACATAAGCTTTATATAAAAAATAATCCATCCTAGAACTTTGGGAGGCTGAGGTGGGAGGATCACTTGACTCAGGACTTCAAGACCATCCTGGGCAGCATAACGAGACCTTGTCTCCACAAAAAAATCAAAATATTAGCCAGGCACTATAGCATGCTCTTTTAGTCCCAGCTACTCTTGAGGCTGAGGTGGGAGGATCTCTTGAGTCCAGAGTTCAAGGCTGCAATGAGTTGTGATTGCACCACTGCACTCCAGCCAGGCTGACAGAGGGAGACCCTGTCTCAAATAAAAAAATAAAAAATCCAATGACAAAATGAGTTACTGAAGGAAAACCATGTTTTATCACAGGTGCTGTTGTTTTTGTTTTGTTTTGTTTTGTTGAATCAGAGTCTTACTCTGTCACTCAGGCTGGAGTGCAGTGGCACAATCACAGCTCACCATAGCCCCTGTTTCCTGGGCTCAGGCAATCCTTTAATCTCAGCCCCCTAAGTAGCTGACACTACAGGTGTGCACCACCATGTCCACTAAGTTTTTTATTTTTGTGTAGAGATGAGATCTCGCTATGCTGTCCAAGCTGGTCTCGAACTCCTGGGCTCAAGCAACTCACCCCCCTTAGAATAAGTTGCTGAGTATCCCAGCTGTGCTCATGGCAGATTCAAGGCCAGCCCAGCTCTTGCTCCCCACAATTCCTGAGCTGTCCAACCCTAGAGCCCTGGAAAGTCTGGCATGGAGCCTGAGTTTGATTTAGATCACAAAAATAATTTGGTGGTTCTTGCTTTCAAGTTTTGTGAAGAAATGCATAGCAGTTCCCAGCTATACAAGATGCACTCTTCAGTCTAAAACAAAGGTTTATTGAGGTGAGGAAGTGCAGAAGGTTTTCAGTAATCAAATTTTCCCACTGGTCTTGCCTCTTGTTTATGTGACACTTTGCACTTGTAGGTAGTTATGAAATTACTAAAGCCCTAGAGTATGTTGAAGTTTGATTTAGTATTGTAATGCTTTGGTCATGGCTGTACCAGGGGGGACCAAAATAAACCAGAATTCTCTTTTGGAGGGCAGGCCCCTTGTAGTACAGGCTTTCCCCACTAGGTAAGTGTTCTAGGAACCCATCGGCATCTGTGTTGTTGAGAGGCTGCATTCGCCTTCAGTGAATTTTTTTTGGAGATTTGTTTAACATGTTTGCCCATTTCACGACAGGTGATTTATGAGAGCACAGACCCATACTGTGCTGAGTGTTCAGCAGTTTTTGACCAAAAACAGCATGATCCCCATCCCCCACTCTCTCTGTTCACCTCATCTCACCACGAGTGAGCTTTTTTTTTGTTTCCCCTAATGAAAAACGTCCTCAAGGAAAAAGTTTTGCTGATGTAGAAGAGATGAAACAAAAAAACAGCAGCAGCACTAAAAGGCATAAAGATTGACAAGTTCAAACACTATTTCAAGCAGTGGAAAAAGCATCTTGATAAGTGTATTGCATCAAACAGAGAGTACTTTCTTTTTTTTTTTTTTTGAGCTAGAGTCTCACTCTGTTGCCCAGACTGGAGTGCAGTGGCCGCTCCCGGTCACCGCAGCCTCGACCTGCTGGGGATCCGGCAATCCTTCTGCCTCAGGCTTCCAAGTAGCTGGAACTACAGGTGCATGCTACCACGCCCAGCTAATTTTTTTATTTTATTGTAGAGATGAGGTCTCGCCAAGTTGCTCAGGCGGGTCTCGAACCCGCGAGCTCAGGCAATCCACTCACCTCAGCCTCCCAAAGGCACGGGATTACAGGCTGAGCCACCAAGCCCAGCTCAGAGAGTACTTTAAAGACAACTGAAATTTAAACATGTAAGAATAAATACACAATTAATTTCCCATAAACGACTAGAAAAGACATTGGAAAGCTGTGTGATGGGTATTTCTTGGGCACAGCTTGAAGGGCCACCCCAGTTCCTGCTAGGGGTTCCCCACTTCTCACAGAGAGGATCCAGCTGCCTTGGGACCTAACACTAGCACCAGCACAGAGGAGAAAGCAGAGGCTCCCACAGAATCTACCACCACAGGACCCAAGAGAATCACCTGGAACCTACTGCAATCTACTCATGCTCCTTTTCTTTTTTTTTTTTTTTGAGTTGGAGTCTCACTCGGTCGCCCAGACTGGAGTGCAGTGGCCGCTCCCGGCCACCGCAGCCTCGACCTGCTGGGCTCCGGCGATCCTTCCGCCTCAGCCTTCCACGTAGGCTGGAACTACAGGCGCGCACTACCACGCCCGGATAATTTTTTGATTTATTGTAGAGATGAGGTCCCGCTGCCCAGGCGGGTCTCGAACCCGCGGGCTCAGGCAATCCACTCACCTCAGCGTCCCAAAGGCGCGGGATTACAGGCTGAGCCACCGAGCCCGGCCTCATGCTCCTTTTCATGGTGTATTCACTGTCATCAGAGACAATGACGATTCGATGATTGACCCGGGTGTTCTCTGTCACATCGGCTAAAATGGGGCTTCACACGCTCAGAATTTTTGTTTGTTGTGTTTAGAACAACATAGAATAGATGCGCAAAAAGTATTTGCTAAGCCGGGCTCGGTGGCTCAGCCTGTAATCCCACGCCTTTGGGAGGCTGAGATGAGTGGATTGCCTGAGCCCGCGGGTTCGAGACCCGCCTGGGCAGCGAGACCTCATCTCTACAATAAATCAAATAATTAGCCGGGCATGGTAGCGCATGCTTGTAATTCCGGCTACTCGGAAGGCTGAGGCGGAAGGATCGCCGGAGCCCAGCAGGTCGAGGCTGCAGTGGCCGGGAGCGGCCACTGCACTCCAGTCTGGGCAGCCGAGTGAGACTCCAACTCAGAAAAAAAAAAAAAAAGTATTTGCTAAGTGAATAAAAGAAGGAGGAAAGGTAGGAAGAAAGGAAAGGAGGGAGAGCACAATATTGAAAACAATCTTGTACTTTCTGTTGTTTGTTTGTCTGTTGTTTTTTTGTTTGATATGAGGTCTTGCTATGTTGCCCAGGCTGGTCTCAAACTCTGTGCTCAAGTCCTCCCACCTCGGCCTCTCAAAATGCTGGGATTATAGGCATGAGCCACCACACCTGGCCTAACCTTGTGCTTTCTGAACACGCTTCACCCTCCCCACCACCCCCGACTCTGGGTTCTTTCTATTCTTGCCTTCACTAAGAAATGTACCTACATGAATTTATGTTTGTTTTGTTTTGATGAGCAAAGTGGCCTAACCTGTGCTTTCTACTACCAGTCTGTATCCCGCGCCGACTAGATGGATTGACTTCTCATAGGCTGCCTCACTAAAAAAATAAAAATAGAAGTTTAATGTGTAAGTAAGAAGCAAAGGGCCACTGCACTCCAGTCTGGGCAACAGAGTGAGACTCCAACTCAAAAAAAAAAAAAGAAGAAGAAGAAGAAAAGACAGCTCGTGGCAACAAACACTGCAAAAGAAGAGACATTTACAAGGCATTTTAACTCCCAGCAAATGTAAGGTCATCTCTACACAACAGCTTACTGCCCAGCACCCACGACTAAGCATGACTATACCTGGAAGGAGTTAGCCAACCAAAGGCTTAAGCTTGAGGGCTGCTGAACAGTGAACGTGGGACATCCAGCATCTCTCTTTCTCTCTGGCCCAAGGCTGTCCAGGGCTTTGCAAAGTCAAGACTGTACCTGTAGAGAATGTCCTGAAACTACTGGCCACCTGACTTTTATGCAGTCATGAAACATAAGAAACAAGAGTCCTTCCTCTTCTGTCCTGGATTCTCAAAAGGGGTGAAATAGGCAGAGTGTGGTGGCTCACACCTATAAAGCCAGTGCTTTGGGAGGCCCAGGCTGGAGGATCGCTTGAGACCAGAAGTTCCTGATGTGCCTGGGCAAAGTAACAAGATCCCGTCTCTACAAAAAATAAAAAGTTAGCCAGGCATGATAACTCACACCTATAGTCCTAGCTACACAGGAGGCTGAGGTGAAAGGATTGAGCTCAGGAGTTCAAAGCTGCAGTGAGCTATGATCATACTACTGCAGTCCAGCCTGTGTAATGAGTGAGACCTTGTCTCAGGGAAAAAAAAAAAAAGAGGGGGGAGGTGAAATAATGTTGCCTCCTTGCCGTTTTTATTTTGCTGGTTCTTAAAATTTTAGGAGCTTCAGAATTTAAACTGTGGCTATTTCTGGGTTGTAAGATTATGGGGGTATTGATTTTTCTTCTTAATATTTTTCTATGTTTCATAGATTCACAGCCATGAATAAATACTACTATTATAACAAGAAAAAAAACAATAAAATCTTGTGTATCGGATAGGTGTGGTGGCTCATGCCTGTAATCCCAGCACTTTGAGAGGATCACTTGAACCCAGGAGCTTGAGACCAGCCTAGGTAACATAGCAAGACCTCATCTCTACAAAAATTTAAAATATAATATTAATAATACATGTATACTTTACAAATAGTACAGTTATTTATTATTCTAAACTTTAGAATTCTAGAGATTAAGGCACAGCATTACTTTTTATTATTATTCTTTTTAAATTTTTTTGGCTGGGCATGGTGGCTCACACCTGTAATTCCAGCACTTTGGGAGGCAGAGGCGAGAGGACTGCCTGAGTCCAGGGGTTCAAGATCAGCCTGGGCAACTTGGTGAGACCTCGTCCCCACAATAAATTTTAAAAATTTATGAGTGTGGTGACGCACACCTGTGGTTCCAGCTACTTGGAAGGCTGAGGTGGAAGGATTACCTGAGCCCAGCAGGTCACGGCTGCAGTTACTGTGAGTGCACTACTGCACACCAGCCTGGGCGATAGAGTGAGACTCCTTCTCAAAAAAATTGTTTTGAGTCAGAGTCACTCTGTCACCCTGACTGGAATGCAGTGGCACACTCATGGCTAATGCAGTCTGGACCTGCTGGGCTCAGGTGATCCTTCCACCTCAGCCTTCCGAGTAGCTGGAACTATAGGAGTGCACCACCACACCCAGCTAATATTTTGATTTATTATAGAGATGAGGTCTCACCAAGTTGCCCAGGATGGTCTCCAACTCTCAAATTCAGGCAATCCTCTCTCCTCAGCCTCCCAAAGTGCTGAGATTACAGGCATGTGCCACCACATTTGGCCTCCTTTTTCTTATTATTGAGTAATAGTATCGGGGTGACTTTTCATAGGTACTGCCCAAGATAGTCCAGAGTGTTGACCCAGGAGATTTGGTGTCATTACACCACTCATGCCAGCTCTTCTGGGAAGTCTCCATCCTGCCATGAGCCTCTGCAAGGAGAATGTGTACCCAGCAAGAATTGTTTGTGAAGAGGAAGAATGAAATAAAGAACCCTGCTGTCCCCAGTAACCTCTACCTTCTACCAGAGACCTAACGATTGGCCATGCTGCCCAAGTTGGGCCCCACTGTGGCCTTTTTACAACCAGGAAGTTGTAGTCTTGATCATCAATGAATTTAGACAGCTTACTCAGAAAGGACAGCAAGACCTCTCCACCCCCACTCGCCCTCATTCCCTAGCCACAGAAAACAACTTGAATCCTTCTACACTCTCTTCAGTTTAAGGCAGGCTTTGACAGAGCTAATTTAATAATGCACTGAATTTAACAAGAAAAAGGCAAGGCCAGTCACAGTGATTCACTGTGTAATCCCAGCACTTTGGGGAGCCAAGGTGAGAGGATCACTTGAGGCCAGGAGTTCAAGATCAGCCTGGGCAATATAGCGAGACCTCGTCTCTACAAAAAAATCAAGTAAATTATCTGGGTGTAGTGGTGCACACCTGTAGTCCCAGCTACTCAGAGGGTAAGGTAGAAGGATTGCCTGAGCCCAGAAGGTAGAGGTTGCAGTGAGCTATGAGGGTGCCATTGCACTCCAGTCTGGGAGATGAGTAAAACCCTGACTCAAAAAAAAAAAAAAAAAAAAAGAAAAAGGCAAATACCAGCCTCAGGAAATACAGCCCTGCAAGAACCACAGGCCTTCAGATTTTGGATGAAAGAGAAGAGATGCTGGTGTGGTGGTCAGCCTAGGGCTGCCAGGGTGGAGAGGTATATCCTTTGGAAGGACCACAGCCCTGCCAACCCATCTTGGATTTCTGACTTCTAGAACTGTAAGATAATAGATTTTTCGTTTTGAGCCACTAAGTTTGTGATGATGCATTACAGCAGCAATAGGACACTAATACAACCCTCAAGAATAGGAGTCCACGCAGGCCTCCACGGGATCACCATCTCTGAGCTGGTGATTCTCCCCCTGGTTCTCTGCATTGCTGGGAGTCCTCCATGGAAGGATGAAGGCCCCCAGAGAGATCGTGACAGTTCAGAAAGCCCTATGGGCCGGGCATGGTGGCTCACTCCTGTAACCCAAACATTTTGGGCAGCTGAGGTAGGAGAATCCCTTGAGGCCAGGAGTTCAAGAGACTAGTCTGGGCAACATGGTGAGACTGTCTATATTTATAATTAAATTTTTTTTTGAAAAGGAAGCCCCCTGGATATCATTCATTTCTTCCTAAGAGAATGAAAACCTCAAGTTTCTTCACTTTGAGTAGAATTGCAGCCCCTCAGTTGGCAATGTGATTCTGCCACGAGGAGCACTGCCTGGTATCGCTGTGTGACTGTAAACAGGGGCTGCCTTAACCGGAACTGGTGCCTGCAGTGTGATGTTGCTGTGACAAGGTAAGCACAGACTTTTTTGAAGTTATCACATTGCTGTTTCCCACATGAAATGAGAAAAGCCTCCAACAGACGGAAGCCAGGTGACATACGCACTTCAGCGCCTAACATTTCTATTTCATGGGCTTTTTTTTTTGAGTCAGGGTCTCACTCTGTCTCCCAGACTGGAGTGCAGTGGCATAATCACAGCTCACTGCAGCCTCAACCTCCTGGACTCAAGCAATCCTCCTGCTTCAGCCTTCTGAGAAGCTGGAACCGCAAATGCACACTACCACACCCAGCAAATTTTTTTGTAGAGATGAGGTCTTGCTATGTTGCCCAGGCTGTTCTCCTGGACCCAAGCGATCCTCCCACCTCAGCCTCCCAAAGTGCTGGGATTACAGGTATGAGCCACCACACTCAACGTCATGGGCTCTTTTTTACATATTGTCCCAGCCAAAGACGAAGACCCCTCCAACAAACACACACACACACACACACACACACACACACACACACACACACGGGAGAAAGACTTGCTCACAGGTGAACAAAACCAGGGTACACAAAATTCACAAGAGGTTCGAATACACATTTTCCAAACACAAACAGTAACAGTTATCAAGTCAAAGTACATGTTTGGGAAAAAAATTCAAATATATGAGAGGGGACCCCAAAAAAACTAGAATTATTTTTCAGAGGGCGGGACTCTTACACTACAGGCTTTCTCCACTAGGTAAATGTTCTAGGAACCCATTGGCATCAGTGTACCAGCTAGCATAGTTGTGAGAGGCTGAGTTAGGCTTTAGTCAATTTTGTTGTAGCAAACAGGTGACTGGTTCTTCCACACTGCGCCAGAGTGTTCAACAGTTTTTTACCAAAAACGGCATGGCCCCCATATCCCACTCTCCCTATTCACTTGATCTGGTCCCAAGCAACTTTTTGGTTTGCCCAGATGAAAAAATCCTTAAAGGGAAATGTTTTGCCTATGTAGAAGAGGTAAAACAAAAAATGGCAGAAGCACAAAGAGGCATCAAAATTGACAAGTTCAAAAACTGTTTGAGCCATGGAAAAAACATCTAGATAGGTATATTGCATCACACAGAGAGTACTTTGAAGGCGACTGAAGTTTAAATATGTAAGTATAAATACACAACTTTTTATAAATAAGTTCTGGGTTTGTTTTTTTTTTTCCCTTGGTCCCCTCATATATTTTGAAAAGAAGAGTCACAAAAAAACAAAATAAAGAGTGTATCTGAAAGGATAGTCATATGTATGTATGTTTGCAAAGGCAGTGAGTTAGAATAACACATGCTTTTTGTTTTGTTTTGTTTGTTTTGTTGTTGGAGTACCACTCTGTCACCCAGACTGGAGTGCCATGGCACAGTTATGGCCACCACAGCCTCGACCTGCTGGGCTCAGGCAATCCTTCTACCTCAGCCTTCCAAGTAGCTGGAACTGTAGGCATGTGCCATCACGTCTGGCTAATTTTTGTATTTATTGTAGAAACAAAGTCTCACCAAGTTGCCCAGGCTGGTCTCAAACCCCTGGACTGAGGCAATCCTCTCGCCTCCGCCTCCCAAAGAACACATGTTTTTAACTTTCAGAAAATGTGACATAAAATTCTTTTGGTTCTGTGGGGCTGTATGCCCTTATGGAAAATTTTTTTAGGAACAAGGGGTCTTCACGGAGTTCCAGGAGGTTCTTAGGTGAAATTTTTCATGATTTTTGGCCCGGGAAATGAATATAAAGGAGGCTCTCACAGAAGGTGTAGTTGGCACAGGCAACTCGGCTGCCTCCTGGAACTTTCTGGAAGTGAGGAGTGCTCATAAGACTGAAAATTCAGCTGGACATGGTGACTCAGGCCTGTAATCCACTTTAAGAGGCCAAGGTGTGAGAATTGCTTGAGCCCAGGAGTTCAAGACCAGCCTGGGCAACATAGCAAGATCTCATCTCTATTTTTAAAAAAGACTAAAAATTCCCCCAAATACAACAAGGGTATTCAAAAGATGCTGGACAGTCAGAAATCAAGACAAATAGCTACTACCCCACCTCATAGGCTTGCTATGAGGCTTGATGGAGTGATACATACAACACAGGGAAGCATCTCAATAAATGGTTTCTCACTAGAGGATTGGGGCATCATGCCCAGTTGGCTGATGGTGCTTGCAGTGACTCAGCAGCTGTCCAGTCTGCCTCCTCCTGGCTGTGCCAGATGCCTTCCAACAGCTGTTCCCTAGGCTGAGCCCTCTGTCCAGTCTGCCAGGTTTTTCCTGGAAGTCGGCAGGATCCCAGAGAGCAAACTCAAGCACACACACACATGGTTTGATCTTAATCCTTCCAGAAAAATAGGGTTAGTTTGAATTTCTCTGATTTACAAAACCCAAGAGGTTTTATGACACAAATCTTCCCTTCCTCCCCAAGAATTCATGAAAAAGTGTCAGTGTTGTGATTTCCAGTTCCCATTGGCAGTTTTTTTGTTTGTTTTTGTTTTCCTGAGTTAGAGACTCACTCTGTTGCCCAGGTTGGAGTGCAGTGGCAGGCTCATGGACACCGCAGCCTCAACCTGCTAGGCTCGGGTGATCCTTCCGTCTTAGCCTTCCAATTAGCTGGAACCACAGGCATGTGCCACTGTGTCTGGCTGATTTTTAATTTATTGTAGAGCCAAGTTCTCACCAAGTTGCCCAGTCTGGTCTCGAACCTGTAGGCTCAGGCAATCCTCTCACCTCCGTCTCTCAAAGTGCTGGGCATGGTAGCATGCGCCTATAATTCCAGCTACTAGGAAGGCTGAGGCAGAAGGATCTCCTGAGCCCAGCAGATTGAGGCTGCCGTGGCTGTGAGCATACCACTGCCCTCCAGCCTGGGTGACAGAGTGAGACTCTGACTCAAAAAAAAAAAAAGAAGCCGGGCTCGGTGGCTCAGCCTGTAATCCCACGCCTTTGGGAGGCTGATGTGAGTGGATTGCCTGAGCCCGTGGGTTCGAGACCCGCCTGGACAGGCGAGACCTCATCTCTACAACAAATCAAAAAAATTAGCCGGGTGTGGTAGCACGCGCCTGTAGTTCCTGCTACTTGATAGGCTGAGGCGGAAGGATCGCCGGAGCCCAGCAGGTCGAGGCTGCAGTGGCCGGGAGCGGCCAGCACACTCCAGTCTGGGTGACAGAGTAAGACTCCAACTCAAAAAAAAAAAAGAGCTATAAAATGTTCTCTCTCTGCCTGTTCTCTCTTCTCCCTGATACATTTCAGGATATTGTCCATTCCCTGCCTCAAGGAGGAATGAGGTATAAAATGTCATATCTTGTAACAATTCTTCTTGTAAGGATCCCTGATTAGAGACAGTAGGACTAGAAAAGACTAGGTATATTGGGAATGATTTCTTATGGCGGCCCCATTGGGGAAGAAATGAAACATTCTTAGGGCGGTAAAAGGAGGGACTGTGACCCGTGATTGGAGATCTAAGAGAATCTATCCCTTTGTTGATATGCCAGTCCCTCTGACCTTGAGTCTGTAATTTCTCAGAACAGAGGACACCAAGTCACAAGTCACAAATCGAGGCCCCACTTGACAATGAACAAGAACCAAATTTGAGCTCAGAGTTTTTTGTCTGTCTGTTTTTTGTTTTTTGTTTTGAGTTGGAGTCTCACTCTGTCGCCCAGACTGGAGTGCAGTGGCCACTCCCAGCCACTGCAGCCTCGACCTGCTGGGGCTCCGGTGATCCTTCCACCTCAGCCTTCCAAGTCGCTGGAATTACAGGCATGCACTACCATGCCCGGCTAATTTTTTTTTGCTTTATTGTAGAGATGAGGTCTCACCAAATTTCCCAGGCGGGTCTCGAGCCCGCGGGCTCAGGCAATCCACTCACCTCAGCCTCCCAAGGCGCAGGATTACAAGCTGAGCCACCGAGCCCGGCTTGTTTTTCTGTTTTTTTTTTATAGAGATGAGGTCTTGCTATGTTGCCCAGATTGATCTCAACCTCCTGGCCTCAAGCAACCCTCCTTCCTCGGCCTCCCAAAGTGCTAGGATTATAGGTGTGAGCCACCCATGCCCAGCCCAGCTCAGAGCTTGTACGGCTCTGTCTGAATCTATGGAGGACACTCATCTCCCCACACACAGGTGTCAATCATCCTGCCTTTGGTGGTGGCCACTTCCATGGAGACCAACGATGACACAAGAGGGTGTCAAACAATGGAAGACAGTAGTCAGGGAAGGTGACAGATTCTCAGGGAGTAGAAGCATGGGCAAATGATGGGGTTTTAGAATTTGAATTGTAAGTAAGGGGGAGGGAGGGAAGTGAAGGCAGGAAGAGGGCTGAACAGATGGAGTGAATGTCAGAGGAAGAGGCAGAAAAGGACGGGTGCTACCTTCGTGAGGTGCAGCGCCCAGGGCTCACTGATGGAACAGCAGGGGCTTGCTGGGAATCCAGGCTCAGAGTCAGCCCGCGTCCAAGGGAACTGAATGCCAGGATGAGAAGTTGAATGTGAAATACAAGGGGGATCCGAAAAAAAAAAAAAAAAAACCAGAACTTTTTAAAATTGTGTATTTAAGCTGGGCTTGGTGGCTCAGCCTGTAATCCCATGACTTGGGAGGCTGAGGTGAGTGAATTGCCTGAGCCTGCAGGTTCGAGACCCGCCTGGACAACTTGGTGAGGCCTCATCTCTACAATAAATCAAAAATTAGCTGGGCGTGGTGGCGCACGCCTGTAGTTCCAGCTACTTGGAAGGCTGAGGCAGAAGGATCACCGGAGCCCAGCAGGTCGAGGTTGTGGTGACCAGGAGCGGCCACTGCACTCCAGTCTGGGCGACAGAGTGAGACTCCGACTCAAAAATAAATAAAATAAATAAATTGTGTATCTATTCTTACATGTTTAAATTTCAGTCACCTTCAAAGTACTCTCCTACTGAGATGCTTTTTCCACTGCTCAAAAGAGTTTTTGAACTTGTTCATTTTGATGCCTTTTTGTGCTTCTGCTATTTTTGTTTCACCTCTTCCACACTGGCAAAACATTTCCTTTTGAGGACTTTTTTCAACCGAGGAAACAAAATATGTTACTCAGGGCAAAACTGGGTGAATAGGGAAGGTGAGGCACAGGGAGTCATGTCATTTCTGGTCAAAAACTGCTGAACACTCAGCACAATGTAGGCAGGTGTGCGCGTAAATCATTCATCATGAAATGGACAAATGTGTTGAAAGAATCTCCAAAAAAATTCACTGAAGCAGAACGCAGCCTCTCACAACAGCGCAAGCTGGTATACTGATACCAATGGGTTCCTAGAACACTTACCTAGCGGGGGAAGCCTGGACTACAAGGGACTGGCCCTCCAAAAAATAATTCCGTTTTGTTTTGTTTTGTTTTTGAGTAGCAGTCTCACTCTGCCGCCCAGGCTGGAGTACAGTGGCACATTCACAAAGCCACCGCAGCCTCGACCTTCTGAGCTCAAGTGATCCTTCTGCCTCAGCCTTCCAAGTAACTAGAACCACAGGTGCACACCACCATGTCCGGCTAATTTTTTGATTTATTGTAGAGATAAGGTCTCGCCAAGTTCCCCAGGCTGGTCTCCAACCCCTGGACTCTGGCAATCCTCTCTCCTCTACCTGCCAAAGGGATTACAGGCATAAGTCACTGCTCCTGGCAACAATTCCATTTTTGGGTAGTCTACATTCATACAAGGGACTTTGGCCCATACTACCACTTATTGGCTGTGTGATTTGGGGCATGATCAGCCAGGTTTTGATTCGAGAAGCAGAACTACCATGTGATATGCCTGTGTGTGTGTGTGTGTGTGTGTGTGTGTGTGTGTGTGTGACTACATTATAGGGATTTGACTTTACACAAAAACGAGACTTGCATACACTCTAGGTGACACCGTTTTTCTTTGTCTGGTGCTGGAGCCTGTAGTCATTAGGGCAGGAGATTAGGAAAAACGATGGGCAAGAGGTGGAAGAAGCAGGGACAAACTGGAACCTGAGGCTCAGCTGGATACCTCCTCGGTCTCTCTCCATCTCCACACCCTGATTTACCTGACCACACAAGTTCCGGCAGGTGCTAGAGGAGCTTCAAGCCTGTGTCCCTACCACACAGGAGGCCAGCAGAGAAGTCACACACCATGACCTGCAACAATGCCTCATGTCCTGCCCCAACCTCCCACGGGTAAAGGAGCATGGTGTCACCTCTATTTCTACCTCCCAAACCTTGCATACTACTAGGGTTTGAAAGTGTCCCCAAGCCAGGCGTGGTGGCTCACGCCTATAATCCCAGCACTTTGAGAGGTCGAGGAGAGAGGATTGCCTGAGTCCAGGGGTTGAGACCAGCCTGGGTAACTTGACGAGACCTTGTCTCTACAATAAATTAAAAAATCAGCCAGGCATGGTGGCACACACCTGTGGTTCCAGATACTTGGAAGGCTGAGGTAAAAGGATCATCTGAGCCCAGTGTGTCGAGGCTGCAGTGGCCATGAGCGTGCCACTGCACTCCAGACTGGGTGGTAGCATTAGACTTTAACTCAAAAAAAAAAAGAAAAGAAAAGCGTCCCCCAAATTTCATGTGTTGGAAATTTATACCCCCATGTGGCAGTATCGAGAAGTGAGGCCTTTAAGAAGTCATCAGAGCCAGGCTCCATGGCTCAGCCTGTAATCCCGCGCCTTGGGAGGCTGAGGTGAGTGGATTGCCTGAGCCCATGGGTTCAAGACCCGCCTGGACAACTTGGTGAGACCTCATCTCTACAATGAATCAAAAAAATTAGCCGGGTGTGGTAGCGCACGCCTGTAGTTCCAGCTACTTGGAAGGCTGAGGCCAAAGGATTGCCGAAGCCCAGCAGGTCAAGGCTGCGGTGGCCAGGAGCGACCACTGCACTCCAGTCTGGGTGACAGAGTGAGACTCCAACTCAAAAAAAAAAAAAAAAAAGAAGTGATCAGGTCATGAGAGCCCCACCCTCATGAATGAATGGATTAATCTACTTATGGATTGATGAATTAATAGATTAATGGGTAATCATGAGAGTGGGACTGGTGGCTTTTGGGGTTTTTTTTTTTACTTTTAATTTTACTTTTAATTCTAAAGATGGGGGTACAATTCAGGGTTGGGTATTCAAATGTTTATTGGACTTGTGGCTTCATAAGAGGAGGAAAAACTGGCCAGGCATGTTGGCTCAAGTCTGTAATCCCTGCACTTTGGGAGGCAGAGGCAAGAGAATTACCTGAGCCCAAGGGTTGGAGACCAACCTGGGCAACTTGGTGAGAACTCATCTCTACAATAAATCAAATAATTAGCTGGGTGTGATGACACGTACCTGTAGTTCCAGCTACTTGGAAGGCAGAGGCAGAAGGATTGCCAGAGCCCAGCAGGTTGAGGCTGCAGTGGCCATGAGTGTACCATTGCACTCCAGCCAGAGTGAGACTCTGATCAAAAAAAAAAAGAAGAGGAAAAGCAATCTTAGTACAGTCATCCCCTCCCCACATGATAACCTGCTCCACCTTGAACTCCATAGAGTTCCCACCAGCAAGAAGGCGCTTAGCAGAGGCAGTCCCTCCACCTCGGACTTCTCAGTCTCCATAACTGTAAGAAATAAATTCCTTTTCTTCATAAATTACCCAGTTTCAGGCTGGGCATGGTGCTCATAACTGTAATCTCAGCACTTCGGGAGGCCAAGACCAGAGGCTTGCTTAAGGCCAGGAGTTTGAGACCAGCCTGGGCAATGTAGAGACCTCCTCTCTACAATCAGTCAAAAAAATTAGCCAGGCATGGTGGCACACACCTGTAGTCCCAGTTACACAGGAGGCTGAGGTGGAAGGATCGCTTGAGGCCAGAGATCAAGCCTGCGGTGAGAGTGATCTTGCCACAGCACCCCAGCATGGGTGACAGGAAAAGATTCTGGCTGAAAACAAAAGTTATCCAGTTTCAGGTTTTCTGTGATAAGCAACAGAAAACAGACTAAGACACACACAAACATTCCTCCCCGATCCACATTACCCCAGAACTACTCAGCAAGGGGAATTCTAGGAAATGCAGTTTCAGCTTAGCAGAAGTTGCCACAGTACAAATCCACCACCAAGCAAGTTTCTGATCACTACTGGTCTTCCCACAGGGCAGCCATCACTTCCCTAACTGTGAGGACTGCACATTAAAACACATGGATGCCAGATGTGGTGGCTCACACTTGTAATCCCAGCACTTTGGGAGGCTGAGGCAAGACAATGGCTTGAGCCTAGGAGTTTAAGACCAGCCCGGGCAACATAGTGAGACTGTCTCTTAAAAAATAACAAAAATCAGTTGGACATGGTGGTGCGTGCCTGTAGTCCCAGCTACTCAGGAGGCTGAGGTGGAAGGATCCCTTGAGCCCAGGAGGTTAAGGCTGCATGAGCCATGATCGTGCCACTGCAATCAGACTGGGCAACAGAGTGAGACCCTGCCTCAAAAAATATATAAATAAAAATAAAACACATGGAGAAGCATCATTGGCTAGCAAAAAATGTTGACTTTTTTCACCACTGCACCCTATCCACCCTCCTGAGGGAGGTAGCAGAACCCCTTCGAGACTATCAGCCCAAGGAAAATGCTTCCAGAAGATCAACAGACTGGAAGGTAAGGAATTCATGGAAAGAAGTTAGACAGATCCAGGTTTTGTATGGCTGAAGTTTATAGAATATAAACTTATATTATTTATAAAGGACTATACAACTCAGTATAAAATTAGGCACAAAAACAGTTAGAATGAAGAAATAAGCAACAGGTTATACTATTTTTGCTTTTTTTGAGTTGGAGTCTCACTCTGCCACCCAGGCTGGAGTGCACTGGCATGCTCACGGCCACCACAGCCTCGACCTGCTGGGCTCAGGGAATCCTTCCGCCTCAGCCTTCCAAGTAGCTGGAATTGCAGGCATGCACCACCACACACGATGTATTTTTTTATTTACTGTAGAGACGAGATCTCACCAAGTTGTCCAGGCTGGTCCCAAACCCCTGACTTAGGCAATCCTCTCACCTTAGTATCCCAAAGTGCTGGAACTACAGGCTTGAGCCACTGCGCCCGGCCCAGGTGATACACTTTTTAAAAGCTGCCAAATACCACTAACATCACAAAATTCAAAAACAAAAAAAACAAAAAACAGAAAAAACACTATTTGTATTGGTTAACTGACTGACACACCTCTGTAATATCTTTACCTACATTTTTTACTCTATATGACATTTTTTACCTTTGACTCTATATGACAACCTTTTGTAATATTCTCTATAGAAGTAGAAAGTTAATTCAGTCTTTCCTCTAGCAATATTTATCAAAATTTGTTTTTTGGCCAGGTGCGATGGTTCACACCTATAATTCCAGCACTTTGGGAGGCTGAGGTGGGAGAACTGCTTGAGCCCAGGAGTTCAAGAGCAGCCTAGGCAACATAGAGAGACCTCGTCTCTACAAGAAAAATCAAAAAGTTAACTGGGTGTGGTGGCGCATGCCTGTAGTCCCAGCTACTCAGGAGGCTGAGGCAAAAGGATCACCTGAACACAGGATGTCAAGGCTGTGGTGAGCCGTAATTGTGCCACTGCACTCCAGCCTGGACCACAGAGTGAGATCCTCAACTCACACACACACACAAAATTGATTTTTAATTATTGATAGTAAAGTTTCTTTTGGCTTCACCTTTTGTTGTTGATCTATCTATATGCTTACGGTAAAATGTTAAGAAATTTCCCCAAAAGCCCCCAGTCAAGGCAACTATATGAGAAGTATGTCGGGGGAAACTCAAAGAAACAGAAGCCTAACAATTGTGGTTAAAATCTCCTGCTTTGCAGATTTCACAAAACCATATTACCATGGGAACATGGTGCCTTTCCATGACCTGGAAGGAACCTTATTGTAAGTGAGGGCCACTGAGGTTTAAGCTTTCAGTAGTTTCACAGTAAATCTGCCTCCACAAACTAGAGGAGGGGACACACGTCAGAGGTTTTATGCAATAATCAAGACATTGCGGGCTGGGCTCGGTGCCTCAGCCTGTAATCCCAGCACTTTGGGAGGCTGAGGCGAGTGGATTGCCTGAGCCCGCGGGGTTTGAGACCCACCCGGGCAATATGGCGAGACCTCATCTCTGCAATGTCAAAAAATAATTAGCCGGGTGTGGTAGCACGTGCCTGTAGTTCCGGCTACTTGGAAGGCTGAGGCGGAAGGATCACCGGAGCCCAGCAGGTAGGTGGATGCTGCGGTGGCTGAGAGCATGCTGCTGCACTCCAGTCTGGGTAACAGAGTGAGTCTCCAATTCAAAAAGAAAAAAAAATCAAGACATTGCATAGTGATCTGCAGGGGTAGAAATGGAAACAAAGAGCAGTGCATGCCAGACACTCTTCACAAGAAATACTGACACAGAGACCCACTATTGTCTGTCCATATTGCCACAACCCCTAGAGAAGGGCATGGCAAGGGTTGGAGTGCTGCTGCACGCATGTACTCACATTCCTGAGAGTTAACGAAAAGTGCGCTTCCCCGATCTCCTATGCATCCCAGTAAGTGACTTCAAATCAATTATTAACCTCAACAGTGCCCAATTAACTGAGAGATGTAAATTTCCATTTTCTCCCTTTTTTCAGTAGTCACAGGTTTGAATAATAAAGTATCAAGGTAATCCTTGTGATTTGTATAACTTTTGTGTATAACAACATGTAGCCGTGTATAGGCCCGGCACAGTAGTTCATGCCTGTAATCCCAGCACTTTGGGAGGCAGAGGCAAGAGGCTTGCCTGAGCCCATGGGTTCGAGAATAGCCTGGGCAACTTGGAGAGACCTTTTTTCTACAATAAATCAAAAGATTAGCCAGGTGTGGTAACTTGCGCCTATAGTTCCGGTTACTTGGAAGGCTGAGGCGGAAGGATCGCTGGAGCCCAGAAGGTCAACACTGGGGTGGCCGTGAGCGTGCCACTGCACTCCAGCCTGGGCGACAAAGTGAGACTCCAACTCAAAAAAAAAAAAAAAAAAAACAGCGTATGATGTCCTAGGCCCTGTTAACTCCCTTTACTCTATGGCAAGTCTGATCAAGCTTCTGCCGGGTGTTACTGATAAAAAGCTGTGAGATTCCCCTGGTAACTAGTGCCAGAAAATGTGGACCATAAAATGTCATTATTGACAAAATGCGGCTGAAAATTAGGTTCTATACAATACTCTGCTAGTCACGTGGTCAATGTATTGGCACCAATAACCCTGAATTTATAAAAGTGGACTTAAAGGGTAAAACTTAAAGGGTGAGCAGAACCAATTTAAAGATTTTTTTAACTCCAAAAACCCAGCTCTGCTCCCTGGATTCGAATTTAGAGATAAACCTTTCTATCAGTTTCTTGACCCTTTGATTTACTGGTATCAAGGAAGAAAAGTTGAGCATTACTCAGACCATAACAAACAATATCAGTAGGATTGGCTTCTTATTTTCTTCTCTTTTGATTTTTAAAATAATGTTTGCATAGCATTTTTTAAAATTTTACTTATTTTTTTGAGTGGGGGGGTCTCATCTCAAGGCTGGAGGGTAGTGGCATGATTATGGCTCACAGCAGCCTTCACCTCCTAGGCTTAGGTGATCCTTCAGCCTCAGGCCACCCAGTAGCTGGGACTACAGGTGCATCACCACGCTCGGCTAATTTTTTTAATCTTTTGTAGCGACCAGGTCTCACTATGTTGTTCAGGCAAGTCTCAGACTCCCAGCCTCAAGCCATTCTCCTGCCTTGCCTCTCGAAGTGCTGGGAATACAAGCGTGAACCACCACACCTAGCCCAGCTTCCCATTCTCCTCTGTTTGGGAATCTCAGTGGAAGTAAGAGCCTGCTATAGTTGATGTCAAGGGTCCTCCAGCCAGGAGAAACAGGAAAATGGAAATGCCAACCCCAAGAACTGGCTTTTCCAGGGCAAGGTGATTTAGGGTTGGGAGACAACTACTTGTAATTGGTATACCTCCTGATCCATGCCTACTCAAAGAGCAAAATGGGTGAACTCTTTATAGCGCTCCGGGAAAGACTTCTGCAGGACAAACAGGAACGCTCTAAGTTTTAGCAGAGAAGAGCTCTGGTTGGAGATTCTCCAGCTGGGGACAAAGAAGGATCCCCCCAGGGTTTTATAAACCCACACCAAGACCACAGCTTCAGTGTGGCTGTCCCCAAACACTCTACCTCAAAGGTGGTCACAAGCCCTTCCTGGCCTCAGCTGAGGCAGGTGACACATGTCCTTTTCTTTAACATGATCCTGTCCCCTCCCCATTATAAAAGTAAAATATGCCAATGGGAATAAAGGCAAAATCATAACAAAGGAAAATGGTTACCATTCAGAATCCCACCGTCTATTTCATGTCAGTATTTTGGTGTATTTCCCCATTTTCAATGCATCATTTTTGAAAGGATTCCAACTTATATCCTGCTTTTTCACTTGACATGTAAATATTTATGTCTTAAAATATCCAACACAACTCAAATACCTGTTACCCAGGCTGGTGTGCAGTGGCACGCTCACAGCCACCTGCTGAGCTCAAGTGATCCTTTGCCCTCAGCCTTCCAAGTAACTGGAACTACAGGTATGCGCCATCATGCCTGGCTAATTTTTCTTGATTTATTGTAGAGATGAGGTCTCATCAAGTTGCCCAGGTATCGAACCCGTGAACTCAGACAATCCTCTAACTTCAGCCTCCCAAAGTGCTGGGATTATAGGCATGAGCCACCGTGCCCAGCCTAGAGTGACCAATTTCAAAAGAGCTCAACAGACCAGGCAGGGTGGCTCAGCCTGTAATCCCAGTACTTTGGGAGGCCGAGACGAGAGGATTGCCTGAGACCAGGAATTCGAGACCGGCCTGGGCAGTTGGTGAGACCTCCTCTCTACAATATATCAAGAAAAACATTTAGCCGGGTATGGTAGTACACACCTGTAGTCCCAACTACTTGGAAGGCTAAGGCAGAAGGATCACTTGAGCCCAGTAGGCAGAGGCTGCGGGGGCCGTGAGCATGCCACTGCACTTCAGCCTAGGCAACAGAGTGAGACTCCAACTCAAAAAAAAAAAAATAAAAAAAAAAAAGGAGCTCTGCAAAAAGGAAATCAAGAAATGCGAGAAGGTACAAAAGTAAAATTCTATGTTGAGAAACACCACGTTGCCAACCTATTCAGTGGCCTCCCCTTTGCACGCAAATGATAGTCAAATGACCCTAATTCTTGGCCCATCTTGGGAGAACAGAGCAGATTCAAACCCCTCTGCCCAAAGGCGTCAAACTGAAAACAGAACAGACTCAGACTCAGAAGCAGGCCTGCCCCAGGGCCAAACCCACAGTAACCCAGTAACCCCAAATCTTCCAGGGCTTGCGGTCATGTTTACCTGTTCCAAAGAAGGCACCCCCACCCGGGGGGGTTCCATCAGGAAAAAAATACGGGTTTATTAGAACTTATGGGAGGCACTAATGGCTGCTGTTGGTGAAGAAATAATGTGCTCCTGGGGACAGTATTGCAAGCAGTTTTATAATGAAGCAAGTTAATTGTTCAGACTGCTGTAAGGTGTTTACAAATACACTGATTATGAGACCTACATTGCTTCCAGCGGGGCTGGGCTCCATCACCTGCACCCCATGACTCACTACAAAGACCCTGCATATCCCCAGGGACCAGCCTTGGCCAGAGGCCGTTCCCTGGGAGGGGGAAGAGAGAAGCCAGAGATGGGGGAAAGTCTTTGTCCAACAATACCATACACCCACGCACCATTACAAAATGCTCAAGTTCCTCTCCTTCCCTCTCTGCTGTTCTGTGCCCATGAATCCCCCAAAGCTCCACCCCTTCCTTTACTGGGGCCCTAACTCCTATAACCTAAAACACACTTTTTTTTTTTTTTTGGAGTCTCACTCCGTCGCCCAGGCTGGAGTGCTGTGTCAGGCTCACGGCCACCGCAGCCTCGACCTGCTGGACTCAGACGATCCTTCCGCCTCAGCCTTTCAAGTAGCCGGAACTACAGGCACGAGCCACCACGTCCAGATAGTTTTTGTGATTTATTGCAGAGACGAGGTCTCACCAAGTTGCCCAGGCTGGTCTGGAATCCCTGGGCTCAGGCAATCCTCTCACCCGCGCCTCCCAAAGTGCTGGGATTACAGGCGTGAGCCACTGCGCCCGGCAACTCTTTTCAATAATGGGTTTTAAAGAGGTGACGATATACGTCTGAGGCCACTAGGAAGCCCAACGTTTAGACTAAAGGGACGAATCCTCCAATCGTGCGATCCAGGCACCAGACTGGCAGGAGAGCGGCGGGCGGTGGGGGCTCGGGCGACGCCCCGGGGCGCACGCCCGGCCTGGGCTTCCGCGGGGTCCCTCCAGAGGGATCGCTTCCCCCTCCGCCGCCCCTCTGTGCCTCGGCGCGTCCCGGCGCGGAGGCCGGGCCCGGCCAGCTCGGGGCCACCGGGCCGCGGCTCCGGCGCCGGAAAGCCCCGCGGGGCTGGGGCGGGGGCGGGGCGGGGTGCGCGGGGCGCGGCGGCCGCGGGGCGGGGCGGCGAGGGCGACGGGCCGGGCTCCCCACGCCGGGACGCGCCGCGCCGCTCGGGAAGAGGCGGGCCCTGCGCGCCCTGCGCTCGCCATGGCGGCGCGGTGAGCCGCTCGGCGGACCGCGGGCAGGGCCGGAGCCGCCGCCGGACGCCCGGGCCATGCGGCCGCCGCTGTGGCCGCTGCTGTGGCTGCTGCTGCCGCTCGGCGCCCGCGGGGCCGCGTCGCCCCCGCCAGGTGAGCCGGGCCGGGACCCCGAGGCCGCGCGCAGGCGCCGCCGCGGCGGGTGGGGTCCGCGGGGTGCCCCGGTGGAGCGGGTACGCGGGTGCCTTGGCTGAGTGGGAGTCCGCGGGGTGCCCCGGCCGGTGGGAGGCCTCGGGGTGCCGCGGTCGAGTGGGAGTCCGCGGCGTGCCCCGATGGGGTGGGGTGTGCGGGTGCCTGGCTCGAGTGGGGTGCGCGGAGGTGCCCCGATCGGGTGGAGCCGCGGGTACCTGCAGCGTGGGGGGTCCTCGGGGCGTCCCACTGCGTGGGGGTACGCGGGGTGGCCGGAGCGAGAGGGCCCCGCGGGGAACCCGCGGCGGGTGTGGGGTGGACGGCGGGGAATTCCAGGCAGCCTCTGGGCAGGGAGCTGGAGGACAGGAGGGACGCGCGACGGCCAGGCCTGGGACATCCCTCTCCGGGAGGGCACCCCCTCTCCGGGAGGGCACCCTCACGCGGTCCCCACCCGCGGTGGAGCGGGACGCACGCCGGTCCTCCTCCCAGCCGCTCCCGGGAAACAATGGGGCCTGGGGAGTCTCTGAATGTCCCAAAGTGAACAGCCAAAAAACGTGAATCCAGGGCTTGGGAAAGGCCACCCCTGCTAGCCCAAAGCCAGGGGCCGGTCTGAACTTAGCCCCTGCCTGGCGTGCCCTCCGCAGTGGCCCGAGCTGGTGGCCTATGCTGGAAGCGGCACTCGATCGCCTTGGAGGAGCAGGTCAGCTGTAGGGCTGGGATGGCCGGCTGGTCCGTGTGACCAGAACTCGGTTTCTACTCTGGTCCGGGCGTGCTTGATACCAAGTGTGAAATCCAGATATTCAGTGCCCCAGGATCATATACATGGGGAACAGCACTTCAGACAGGACCCCGACATTTCCGGATTTTTTCGATCGTGGGGAGGAAGGAGAGGGTGTCCACTGATTCACATTTTTTTATTTTGATTTTTTTTAAGTTTAAAAACAAAGTTTATTAGAGAAAGACGAGAGGAAAGGGAGACATGTCAGAGCTGGCTTGGGGGAAAGAAACCACCCAGACTTTTTTATTTTTAAAATAGAACCAAGGTTGCTCAGGCTGGTCCTGAACTCCTGGGCTCAAGCAATCCTGCCTCAGCCTTCCACAGTCCTGGGATTACAGGTGTGAGCCACTGTGTCCCGCCTGATCCAGACCTTTAATCCCAGCTCTTTCTCCACCCAAACAGCCAGTTACCTGGCAGCCTCTTTCTTTTTTCTTTTTCTTTCTTTCTTTTTTTTTGAGTCAGAGTCTCACTCCGTGGCCTCACTCCTCCCACTGAGGAACCAAACATAAAAACTAAAGGGGGTGGAGGGGAGGACTTCAATGTGTAGGTAGGAAAACATTCTCTTTGTGTGTGTATCTGTGCTTGTGTCTGTTGGGTTCTTTCCTGGGGAGAAGCTGATATCAGACTGAATAGCACGTACAGAGTTCGAGTATTTAAAAGTTTCTTCCCATTTAAAGGCATAATGTGGTGAGAGGAGGGGTTGCTTCTGCTACCGGCATCCCTTGCAAAGGCCCTTGAGTCCCCTATCTCCTCAATATGGGGAGACTTGCACAAGAGGAAGTGATGAACTATTTTTTCTTGGGAGTCAGACAGATGGGCGGGTTCTGACTCTGCCACTCCCAGGCTTCAAGTCTTGATTGCCCAAGTTGTGTGCTGGGCAGGTGGTACTCCATGCCAGTGTGGAGTGACCAGTGGTCATTTGTGACCTGTTTTGTGACTCACCTGTGACGAGTCCAAAGGTTGAGAGACGTATATAGAAACTTTACAAGTTGACATTGCCACGGCATCCAGGTGCATGTTCATCCTTCTAATGGTTAACTTTCATTGTAATCTACAAAAGTTTTGGCCCGTGTGATGCTTTGGAAATAAACTGGATCCATAAATCCTTTGAAAAATAGTAGCTCTTTATGCCAGTCTTTGTTTTTGCAACTATTTGAACATTTTCATACTAAACTGTTTAAAAACAAACCAAACTGGGATATTTTTAAGAAAAATCATTTTTGGCCAGGTGTGGTGGCTCAGCCTGTAATCTCAGCACTTTGGGAGGCTGAGGTGAGAGGATTGCCTGAGCCCGGGGATTCAAGACCAGCCTGGGCAACTTGGTGAGACCTTGTCTCTACAGTAAATCACAAAAAACCAGCCGGGTATGGTGGTGTGCGCCTGTAGTTCTAGCTACTTGGAAGGCTGAGGCAGAAGGATCGCCTAAGCCCACCCTGGGCAACAAAGAGTGAGACTCCAACTAAAAAAAAAAATTAAAACCCTTTTTTAGTCAAAACACGAAATGAAAATATTCACAATGATTATATGGTAAAAGGGTAGTTGAAAAGTTTTCACACTTTTCCATAACATACAAGTATCCTTCAGTAATCATGAAATTGCTTTTATGGTCAGAAAAGCAAAGTAACAGAAGGCTAGGCTTAGTGGCTCACACCCACAATCCCAGCACTTTGGGAGGCTGAGGCAGGAGATCCTGTGAGTTCAAGACCAGCCTGAGGAGTTCAAGACCACATAGCAAGACCTTCTTTCTACAAAAGATTTTTAAAAATCATCCAGGTGTAGTAACACATACCTGTAGTCCCAGCTATTTCAGAGGCTCAGGCAGGAGACTCTCTTGAGCCCTGGAATTCCAGGATGCAGTGATGAACTGTGATCATGCCACTGCACTCTGTCCTGGATGACAGAGACACTCTCCAGAAAGTGCAGAAGGTGATGGTGCAGCCCATCAACCTCATCTTCAGATACTTGCAAAACAGATCCCGGATTCAGGTGTGGCTTTATGAGCAAGTGAATATGCGGATAGAGGGCTGTATCATTGGCTTTGATGAGTATATGAACCTTGTATTAGATGATGCAGAAGAGATTCATTCTAAAACAAAGTCAAGAAAACAACTGGGTCAGATCATGCTAAAAGGAGATAATATTACCCTGCTGCAAAGTGTCTCCAACTAGAAATGATCAATGAAGTGAGAAATTGTTGAGAGCGCGATATAGCTTTTTTGTTGTTTTTTTTTTAGGTGTCCTTTGTTTGGAGTATAGTTCAAAAGCATTTGTTCATATTGTTTTGATTGCCCTTATGTTATTATAAGATGACAATAAATGCTGTGGGATTGTTTTTATTTTAAAAAAAGCATTAGAAATATGTATATTTGAATTGTACCCCCGCATCTTTAAAATAAAAAAATTGAAAATTAAAAAATATATATATATTTAAAGGGAGATTTATTTCTACTTCTTGGAGTTGTTAAAGAAGTAGACATTCTTATAACAACTCTATTGTCATAGAGTAAATATAAAATATTTACTCTATTTACAATATTGGACCTGATACAATTTGTAGCAATGCTTTGTTAAGTGGTGACTATTTGCTCTACTAGAAAATGTAATTAGCAGCACACAAGTGCAGTCAGCCAATGACTCTTTGGTTATTTTGTTACCTGAGAGTTGAAGAATTAAGGTCTCTGTTTCTGTTTGTAGCAGCCTGCTGCTTGCTTTTTCAATAAATTGAATATGTACTGTTTCACAGAATTATGTTGCCATTGTTTGCTGATTTGCACATCCAAAGCTTCTCGTGTGCTTGGTAGAGACCACTGAGAAGGCAGAAAATTTCCAACAGTGGTTCATGACATGATCGAAATGGGTGCCCACGGGCACACTCCTGTATGTCCACAGTCTCAGCAATTGAAACTCTCAAGTAGCTGGAATGTTGTTTTTGGCTAACTTTATAAATGATAATGATGGTATTTATTAAGCCACTATTCCAGGTCAGGCAAGGTATTAAGCACTTTGTATATATTATCTCTCATTCTTTTTTTTGAGTTGGAGTCTCACTCTGTCACTCAGGCTGGAGGGCAGTGGCACGCTCCTGGCCACTGCAGCTTCTACCTGCTGGGCTCAGGCGATTCTTCTGCCTCAGCCTTCCAAGTAGCTGGAACTACAGGCACACACCACCATGCCTGCCTAATTTTTTTTTTTTTTAATTTATTGAAGAGATGAGGTCTCACCAAGTTGCCCAGGCTGGTCTCGAACCCGTGGGCTCAGGCAATCCTCTCCCCTTGGCCTCCCAATGTGCTGGGATTATAGGCATGAGCCACTATGCCTGGCCAATTTTCTCATTCTTTTGAAGTAGGTAGTATCCTCATTTTACTCCCAAGAAAACAAAACCATTCTTTATAGGAAGAGACAAATGACCTAGGTAAGTAGCTTGATGTCAGCCAGTTGCAGTGGCTCACATCTGTATTGGATGAGTAACTGATTTTCATCATAATGCCCAACCCTTCCCGACCCTGAAGGATCAGTCCTCAATTAAGTGATTAAATGATTAATATTAATTATTTTATTTTATTACTTATATGTGATATGTGTTAACCAAATAGTGTTTTGGTTAAGACTCAGGATATGCTATTCTTTTTTTTTTTCTTTTTTTTTTTTTTCTTTTTTTGAGATGGAGTCTCACTCTGTCACCCAGGCTAGAGTACAATGGCAAGGTCGTGGCCACCACAGCCTCAACCTCCTGGGCTCAGGTGGTCCTTCTGCCTCAGCCTTCCAAGTAGCCAGAAACTATAGACATGCACTACCATGCCTGACTAATTTTTTGATTTATTGTAGAGACAAGGTCTCACCAAGTTCCCCAGGCTGGTCTCGATCCCCTGGGCTCAGGCTATCCTCTTGCCTTAGCCTCCCAAAGTGCTGGGATTACAGGCTTGAACCACTATGCTGACAGGATATGCCATTCTTAAATATGTATAAAGTCTCAAGTACCTGGACCTGGGGTAGATCATAGGTGGCCAGTTAGGGCAAGAATGTGGTGTTTGTTCATCTATCTCTTCACTAGTTGCTAAATGCTACTGGTGCCGGGCTTGGTGGCTCAGCCTGTAATCCCGCGCCTTGGGAGGCTGAGGTGAGTGGATTGCCTGAGCCCGTGGGTTCGAGACCCGCCTGGGCAACTTGGAGAGATCTCGTCTCTACAATAAATAAATAAAAAATCAGCCAGACATGGTAGCACGCGCCTGTAGTTCCAGCTCCTTGGAAGGCTGAGGCGGAAGGATCTCCGGAGCCCAGCAGGTCGAGGCTGTGGTGGCCGGGAGCCGCCACTGCACTCCAGTCTGGGCAACAGAGTGAGACTCCAACTCAAAAAAAATAAAAATAAAAAAATAAATGCTACTGGTGTTAGGCCCTGAACACATAAAAATGATTCAGACACTCAGTATAGAGAATCGTCTAGTTAGGGACCTTGTCAGAAAAACAAATACAGTAACTGCACTGCAGTATACTCATAGATACACATGTACTCTGGGCTAAAATAAAAAGTGCTATAATAGAAATAGGAAAACAGTGTTCTAGGGACACTATTTGTTGGGAAGAGTTAAGGAAAGTTTCATAGAAAAAGAGCAAACTGAGCTGGGTTTTGAAACATGAATAGGGGTTTGTCGAGTAAAAGCGAAGAAATAAATTATGCAAAATTATGTAGGCCCCAAAGAAAATTGGGTAGTTGAAGATGTTTTAGTGATTAATCTGTTTCAGACAAGATCATGAAAGAATATTCAGTCTACTTGAGTCTAAAGTCTATCCTCTAAACCAGACTTTGACAAATGATTTCTGTAATGAAGCAAATAGTATATATACAGATGGTATTATAAAGGTTTGATTAAATGACATTTCTCAATTAGGTATGTTATTTGGAACTCTAACACATGTGGAGATTGCTGACAGCATGTTTGTATGTTAAATGTGTAGTTAATTTCTCCTTTTGCTTCTTGTGCAAGTGTTGCTTGGCTTCCTAAACTGAACTTTTGGATTGAAAGTTTGACAGTTGAGTCACATAAAATGCCCTCTAAAAGTACTTGTATTTCCTTTTACAAAGAGTTGCCTCTCAGTAATAGGAATAATTGTTGTCGATTGTATGATGAGACTTGGGGTCCATTAGTCTAGTTCAATAATCTTGGGGTTTTTGTTTTGTTTTTGTTTTTGTTTTGTTTTTGTTTTTGTTTTTGCCAGGGTCTCACTCTCACCCAAGCTGGAGTGCAGTGGCATGATCACAGCTCACTGTAGCCTCGACCTCCTGCCTCAGCCTCCAGAGTAGCTGGAACTACAGGCTTGTGCCACCACATCTGGCTAATTTTTTTACTTTTTGCAGAAATAAGATCTCACCATGATGCCCAGGCTGGTCTCATACTCCTGGGCTCAAGCAATCCTCGTGCCTCTGCCTCTCAAAGTGCTGGGATTACAGGCGTGAGCCACTGCACCTGGCCTGTATAGCACTTTTGAGGGAGTGGGCATCCTTGGCATTTCCTTGAGGCATCAGCAGTGCTGAAACACGTGTTCTTCTGTAAGTGCGATAAGATAGAGGATTACCAGAAACGCAGATGTAAGATAAAACTGTCTTACATAGGTCCTCACACCTCAGTAAAATGGAAATTGAAGAAACCCGTCTGGGATCTCTGACTTTTGCAGGAATGCCTTTCTGCTGCTCCACATGTCATTGGGGGTAGAAGCCTGTCCCTGTCACCCCAGGTTTCTCGGTGCTTGCTTTCTCAGCTGAATGTTTAGATTGGGGAGATGGAGGCACCAAGAGAAGGATGTGGCTGTTCCTGCTTGCTCCTCCCCAGAACTGGGAGATGGTGATGGGTTGTGTGGGAGACAGAATAATGGTCTCCAAAGGTGTCCATATCCTGGTCCCCAGAAGTTGTGAATGTTTCAAAAGGGACTTTGCAGCTGTGAATAAGTTAAGGACCCTGAGATGGAGAGGTGGCCCTGGCTTGTTGGGCCGGGTGGGCCCAGTGTGAATCTTCAAAAGATGGAAGAGGGAGGCAGAAGCGTCCGCACCGGTGAGGCAAGGGTGTGGCAAGCCTTGCTGGGAGAAGGAACCCAAGCCAAAGAATGAGAGTGGCTGGAAAATGCAATTCTCCTGAGCCTCCAGAAGGACCCAACCCTGCCAATAACTTGACTTTAGCCAGTGAGACCTATTTCAAACTTCTGACCTCCAGAACCATAAGATAATAAATCTAGGTTGTTTGGTTGGTTGGTTTTTAGGGACAGGATCTCGCTCTGTCACCCAGGCTGGAGTGCAGTGGTGCATTCATAGCTCACTGCAGCCTTGACCTCCTGGGCTCCAGTGATGCTCCCTTCTCAGCCTCCCTAGTAGCTGGGACTACTGGAGTGTGCTACCACAGCCAGCCAAACCTGGGTTGTTTTAAGCCACTAGGTTTGTGGTAATATGTAATAGGAACTTAATACAGGAAATAAAAGGTCTCTGAAATTCGTTGATGGGTGCCCAGCCCCAAGCAAGCACTCAGCTCATGGGGTGTCACACGGCCCTCCCAGGAAGAAGGCCTTCAGTTTGGGGATCTGCTAGGTCACAGCAGCCACCACAGTGCGCCCTATGGGCCTTCCTCCCACTACCCTCCTTTGCCTGTCTGCCCTTTGTCTGGTTTTGTGAGGCTTGCAGTGCGTCAGGAGAGGGGCTGGCTGGTGGGCTGGTTGAAGGAAGGATGGCCGGAGCTCGCAGCTGTGCAGAGGATGGGCCTCCTGTCAGTAAACAAATGATTGCAGGCTCTTGGCTGTGTGTCTTTCAGAGGAAGAGTTGGGGGCCAGGCTGTCGGCTGATCTGGGCACTGCTCTTAAGGTTGGACACCTTTACCAAAAATGTGTGGTTTGAATTTCCTGCTTTGAGCTCTGGAACAGCATGTTTTTTGAACCAGTCTTTCTACTCTGTGGGCATTTCTCATTAATCTTTTGGCCAAAGATAGTGTTACCCTGATTGTGTGTGTGTGTGTGTGTGTGTGTGTGTGTGTGTGTGTGTGTGTGTGTGTGTGTGTGTGTGTGTTTCTAAGGGAGAAGGTTCCCTGTAAAGTATCTGCTTGGTGGGCTTGAGGTTATTTTTTCCAGGTCACCCCAGAGAGGGATTCCGATATTGGTGGAGTTCCCTAGGGAATAAGTGATTTCATTGTTTATAGTTCTCAAACCTTTAATGTGCATGAGAAACTTTAATGTGCATGGAAAGCATGTCTGAAATTCAGAGTTCCTGGTCTGGGGTACAGTCTGGGAGTCTGCATTTTAATCAGCACCCCAGTGATTGTGACGCCGGGGGATCCTTGAGAAACACAGCAACTCTGAGGATGCCCAGAAGACCGCTCTCCTTGCCCTGCCATGCGCCTTGGGCTTTGCATACCTGATAGGGAGTGTGTGCGCATGTGTTTGTGGCAATTTATCAAACAGTCCTGTGGTACTAAATCTGTGGCTGATGCATGTCACAGGCTCACCCATTTAATCTTCCCCATAGCCCATGAGTGAAGAAACTGAGGCTCGGACAGGTTAAGTAGCCCCCCCAAATCAAGCAGTTACTGATGGTAGAACCAAGATCCCAGAAAGACCAGACTCCAGGGCCCGGGACCTATGCATAACCACGGGGGCCACAGGTGGAAAGACTGCCTCACACACCTCTTTTGTTTTCCACTGACTATACCAGTGGGGCCATCATCGCAGTCAAACGTGGGAGTGGGTGGGCATGTCCAGGGAGAACAGGTACTGCCATTCTGCGCTGCGGCCGCTGCGGCAAAAACTGAGTTGTGTGAAACTTCGGTAACGAGTGTTGAAATAGTTTTGTAATTGACTTTCCTCCTTTGGAATTTCTCTCTCACTCTTTTTCTCTCTCTCTCTCTCTCTCTTCCTTTCCCCTTCTTCCCCTCTCCCCTCCCTGCTTCTCCTCTTTTCCCTCCCTTTCAAGACTTTCTTTCCCAGTTGCCAGCTCCTCAGCACCCGGAGATTCGTCTGTACAACACCGAGCAGGTTTTAAGTTGGGAACCGGTGGTTCTGAGCAATAACACGAGACCAGTGGTCTACCAAGTACAATTTAAATAGTAAGCCTGACGTTTCTGCTGGGTCCTTGCAGGGAGCCATGGGGTGCTGGGTGGAAGCCTAGGGCCAGCTGCTAGTTCCTGCGTCTTAGCAGTATTATAATCTAGCCTGTGGGAAGCAGATATTTCTCTGGTACTTTTTAAATCTCTAAGGACAGAGATTTCACAACCTCCCACTCGTCTGAAGGCTAAGGAATGCTGGCAGCTGGCATTCTGCTGTCTAACCGTTACACAGCTTCTCGCTTTGGTGGTGGTTTATTCTTTCACTGGTTTCAGGAGATGGGTTGTAAAAAAAGACTTCCGGTCATGGAAAGGCAAAAGACAACATTTAGTCTCCTTCTTCTTGGAATTTAACGATGTGATTTATTTACCCTTATAGACCACAGATGGCCTGATCAGAAATGTATTCACTTAATTAACAATGAGATCGCAGTTTCCCAGATGGCTGTCCATTTTGTGCATTATCCTGACCCCTGGTTGTACCTCTCACCTCCTTTTCAAGTCTTTTCAGAGTCAGCCGTCACTTGATTTGCAATAAACACACGTAGAAAGAAGATAGGCAAAGTCCAAGTCCTCAGTTATTATTTGTTTATCTTGTTTGATGGGTTAATTGAGGAGTAGGTTAAAATTATTGGCTGAGTCACTTTATGCTATTAAGTAAACAAAATGTAGAGAAATGATGACACTAATTGCTTGTGAGATGGGGCTGACAGGGCTGATGGATGTCTGCTCTCCTGCTGCTGGTTGCAGGATTACTTAGTATTGCTCTGTCAAAAGGACATCTGCTGTACATCTGAAGAGGCATGGAAATGTCAATATCACTTTTTATCCTAAAGGGATCATCCAATCCCCATCTGAAAAAAAAAAAAAAAAAAAACTAAAATGAAGATACACACTGAAGTATATATTCATCTCCATCAGTAGAAAAAGGGTGTTGTGACATGCTGACTTAGGCTTAAACACTAAACCTTAAAGCCACAAAGATAATTATATGTCATGTGGTAGAAGTTGCAACTGTGTAAACTTTGGAATGTGTTTATGGTTAAGAACAGAAAGATTGCCCAGCTGTGGTGGCTCATGCCTGTAATCCCAGCACTTTGAAAAGCCAAGGTGGGAGGATTACATGAGGCCAGAAGTTCAAGACCAGCCTGGGTAACTTGGATAGACCTTGTCTCTACAATAAATAAAAAAATTAACTAGGCTTAGGTTCACATTCCTGTAGCCCCAGCTCCTTGGGAGGCTAAGGTGGGAAGATTCCTTGAGCCCAGGAGTTCAAGGCTACAGTGAGCTATGAATGTACCACTGCACTCCAGCCTGGATAACAGAGCAAGACCCTGTTTCTTAAAAAAATAGAAAAATAATATGGAAAAACTGTTCAGGGAGGGAGCTTCCAGATAACTTCTTATTCATTTTAAAATCTATTGTAATAATATTTCCTAGTTACAATAGATGAGGCCGGGCACAGTGACTCATGCCTGTAATCCCAACACTTTGGGAGGCTGAGGCAAGGAATTCTAAACCAGCCTGGGCCACATGGCGAGACCTCATCTCTACAATAAGTAAAATCATTAGCTGGGCATGGTGGTGTGCCCGTAGTCCCAGCTACTTGGAAAGCTGAGGCAGAAGGATCATCTGAGCCCAGCAGGACTAGGCTATGGTGGCTGTGATCATGCTACTGCACTCCAACCTGAGCAACAGAATGAGAACTCTAGCTAAAAAAAAAAAAAAAAATAGATGAGAGTTATTTCTAATCACATCTATAATTTCAACCTTTTTTTTTTTGAGTCGGAGTCTCACTCTGTCGCCCAGACTGGAGTGCAGTGGCCGCTCCCGGCCACCGCAGCCTCACCCTACTGGGTTTTGGCGATCCTTCTGCCTCAGCCTTCCAAGTAGCTGGCACTACAGGTACGCGCTACCACGCCCGGCTAATTTTTGATTTATTGTAAAGATGAGGTCTTGCCAAGTTGCCCAGGCGGGTCTTGAACCTGCAGGCTTAGGCAATCCACTCACCTCGGCCTCCCAAAGTGCTGGGATTACAGGCTGAGCCACTGAGCCCAGCCTAATTTCAACTTTAAATTCTCCCACAAAGGCTGGCATGTTGGCTCATGCCTGCAATCCCAGCACCTCCTGCCTCTGGTAAATTCCCCCAGTGATGATCAATTACCAACATTAAATCACCTGTGATAAATGGAGCAGTGACTAGAACTGGCTACACTGTTTGCAGGGCCCAGTGCAAAATGGAAACGTGGGGCTGCTTGTTCAAAAAGTTTAAGAATGTTAAATGGCGACTGCAGTGCATCAAACCCAGTTTCCTGGTGTGACTGCACAGGTCATGGGCCATGAAGTTGGCCTTACACTCAGCATTCGGTAAACATAACACCCCAGGGCTAAACAAGAAGCTCTCAGTGAGAGACGTCATGTTGATGTGTTGACTTAGCCTTGATAACTGACTTCTGGGCTTAGCATTCCTCAGCCTCGAACAGGGAAAACTATGTTTGTGGGTTGACAAAGAAGTTGCCTCTAAATAATTAGAAAAAGCCGGGCTCGGTGGCTCAGCCTGTAATCCCGCGCCTTTGGGAGGCTGAGGTGAGTGGATTGCCTGAGCCCGCGGGTTCGAGACCCGCCTGGGCAGCGAGACCTCATCTCTACGATAAATCAAAAAATCAGCCGGGCGTGGTAGCGCATGCCTGTAATTCCGGCTACTCGGAAGGCTGAGGCGGAAGGATTGCCGGAGCCCAGCAGGTCGAGGCTGCAGTGGCCGGGAGTAGCCACTGCACTCCAGTCTGGGCGACAGAGTGAGAGTCCAACTCAAAAAAAAAAAAAAAAAAAAAAACAAAAAAAACTTTATTGAATTTTTTTGTAAAAAAAACCTTTGACAGAGATCGGGTGCAGTGGCTCACACCTATAATTCCAGCACTCCTGAGGTCAAGACAGGAGGATTGCTTAAGCCCAGGAGTTCAAGACTAGCCCAGGCAACATAGCGAGACCTTGTCGCCACAAAAAAAATTTAAAAATTAACCAGGCGTGATGGCTTACTCCTGTAATCTCAGAACTTTGGGAGGCAGAAGTGAGGATTGTCTGAGCCAAGGGGTACAAGACCTTGTCTCTACAATAAATCAAAAATATTAGCCCATCATAGTGGCACACACCTGTAGTTCCGGCTACTCAGGAGGATGAGGAGAGCCTGAGCCTAAGAGGTCAAGGCTGTGATGAGCCATGATTGTGCCACTGTACTCTAGCCTAGGTGACAGAGTGAGACTCCGACTCAAATCTCAAGTCTTACCAAATTTCCCAGACTGGTCTCAAACCCCCGGGCTCAGGCAATTCTCTCGCCTCCAACTCCCAAAGTGCTGTGATTATAGGCGTAAGCTGCCGCACCCAGCTTGTTTTTAGATATTTGAAAGTGTTGGGGTCTTTTTAAATCAATTTTGAGGCTTGTGGGACTTAAATGTCCATCCTGTTTCTCTATGGTAAAGCATGATTATGATTATAAACGAAAGTGCCTTTATTTTCTTGATAGTCACAGTAGCAAATCAAAAATTACATGGAGCACTTTGTGGAAGAATTTATTTATTTATTATTTTTTTAATCAGATTTTCACTCTGTTGCCCAGGCTGGAGTGCAGTGGCACAGTCACAGCTACCACAGCCTCAACCTGCTAGACTCAGGCAATCCTTCTGCCTCAACCTTCCAAGTAGCTAGAACTACGGGCATGTGCTACCACGTCTGGCTAATTTTTTTATTTATTTTAGAGACAAGATCTTTGCCCAGGCTGGTCCCAAACCCCTAGACTCAGGCAATCCTCTCACCTCGGCTTCCCAAAGTGCTGGAATTACAGGTGTGAGCCGACAACGCCCAGCTGAAAATATTTTTTAAATTTTCTTTTTTTTTTTCTGATTTGGATAGCAGTCCATGTTCTTTATAGAAAATGTAGCAAACCCAGAAACATAAAAAGCCTCAAATTAAAATAATCTATTGTTCTATACTCCAAGAATAATTACTATTCTTATTTTAGTGTATTTATCTCTAGACTTTTTTCCTAAATAAGTGCATTTGTTTGAAAATGTGTGTGTGTAGGCTGGGTGCAGTGGCTCACGCCTGTAATCCCAGCACTTTGGGAGGCCGAGGTGAGATGATTGCCTGAGTCCAGGGGTTTGAGACTAGCCTGGGCAACTTGGCGAGACCTTGTCTCTACAATAAATAATTTCAAAAAATTAGCCAGGCATGGTGGTACGTGCCTGTAGTTCCAGCTATTTGGAAGGCTGAGGCAGAAGGATCGCCTGAGCCTAGCAGGTTGTAGCAGTGATAGCTGTGAGTGTGCCACTGCACTCCAGCCTGGGTGACAGAGTGAGACTCCAACTCAAAAAAAAAAAGTTTATGTATAAAACAAACAAAATTGAATCAAGAAACAAAACTGGGTCACCCTTTTTTTTTTTTGAGTTGGGATCTCACTCTGTTGCCCAGGCTAGAGTGGTTGGAGTGCAGTAGCATGATTACAGTTCACCACAGCCTCCACCTCTCGGGCTCCAGTGAACCTTGCCCCTCAGCCTTCGGAATAGCTGGGATTATAGGCACACACCACCACAACTGGCTAATATTTTTTATTTTTTGTAAAGATGAGTTCTGTCTATGTTACCAAGGCTGGTCTCAAACTCCTGGTCTCAGGCAATCCTCCCATCCCTACTCCCAAAGTACTGGAATTACAGACAAGCCACCACACTTAGCCTACATTTTGAGGTTTTATTTCCCTTTTTTTAAATTTTAACTTAATAGTTAAGCATGTGAGCATTTTTTTCATATAATTATTTCTGTGTGATCATTGTTTTGTTTTTGTTTTCAGTTGGCATCTTACTCTGTCACTCAGGCTGCAGTGCAATGGCACACTCATGGCCACCCCAGCATCAACCTACTGGGCTCCAGCGATCCTTCTGCCTCAGCCTTCCAAGTAGCCAGAATGTCAGGCACGCACTACTATGCCTGGCTAATTTTTGATTTATTATAGAGACGAGGTCTCGCCAAGTGGCCTGGGCTGGTCTCGAACCCGCAGACTCAGGCAATCCACTTGCCTTGGCCTCCCAAAGTGCTGGGATTACAGGCTGAGCCACTGAGCCCAGCCTTTTTTTTTCTTTTTGAATCAGAGTCTCACTCTGTGCCCAGACTGGAGTGCAGTGGCACGTTCATGGCCACCACAGCCTCGACCTGCTGGGCTCAGGTCCTTCCGCCTCAACCTTCCAAGTAGCTGGAACTACAGGCACGCGCCACCATGCCCAGCTAATTTTTTTCTTTATTGTAGAGATGAGGTCTTGCCAAGTTGCCCGGGCTTGTCTCGAATCCGTGGACTCAGGCAATCCTCTGACCTTGGCCTCTCCAAGTGCTGGAATTATAGGCATGAGCCACCACACCCGGCCTTGTATGGTTTATTATATGTAGCATCACACATGCTGTGTTTAACTTTTCCCCATTCACGGGCATAGATAGTTGCCAGCTAGTGACTGTAACACGTACATCCTCGTACATGAGTCTTCTTGCTTATTTTCATGCATTTCTAGAAGAGGTCTTACTGGGTCAAAGGAGATGAGCTTACTTAATGTTTTTGTAAGTGACCTAGCAGAGGCTGGACAGACTGCTTGAGTCCCAGGGACAGATTGAGCCATGAAAGTGCCCAGGGTGGGCCAGGTGCAGTGGCTTACGCCTGTAATCCCAGCACTTTGGGAGGTGGAGGCAGGAAGGTTGTCTGAATCCTGGCGTTTGAGACCAGCTGGACAGCTTGGCGAGACCTCGTCTCTATAATAAATTTTTTAAAAATTAGCCAGGTAGCCAGGCTCGGTGGCTCAGCCTGTAATCCCAGCGCTTTGGGAGCCTGAGGTGAGTGGATTGCCTGAACTAGAGGGTTTGAGACCCGCTGGGGCAACTTGGCGAGACCTCATCTCTACAATAAATCAAAAAATCAGCTGGGCGTGGTAGCACGCGCCTGTAGTCCGGCTACTCAGAAGGCTGAGGCGAAAGGATCGCCGGAGCCCAGCAGGTCGAGGCTGCGGTGGCCGGGAGTGGCCACTGCACTCCAGTCTGGGTGATGGAGTGAGACTCCAACTCCAAAAAAAAAAAAAATTAGCCAGGCATGGTGGCTTACACCTGTAGTTCCAGCTTCTTGGAAGGCTGAAGCAGAAAAATCGCCTGAGCCTAGCAGGTCAAGGCTATGGTGGCTGTGAGCTTGCCACTGCACTCCAGCCTGGGTTACAGAGTGAGACTAAGAAGTGGCTGGGGTGGCAGAAAGCAGGCCCTGCACTGCATCTGAGGAAGCCCCTTCTTGTTGCTCTGGAAACCTGTCAGGGTTGAGGGGGCAGGGGGCGGGTGTTAAGGTGTCTTTAAGTGTCTGTATAGCTTAAAAAGAGATCACCCACTAGGTGCAGTGGCTCATTCCTGTAATCCCAGCACTTTGGGAGACCAGCCTAGGCAACTTAGCCAGGCACGGTGGCATGTGCCTATAGTTCCCGCTACTTAGAAGGCTGAGGTGGAAGGATCGCCTGAGCCCAGCAGGCTGACGCTGGAGTGGCTGTGAGCATGCCACTGCACTCCAGCCTGGGTAACAGAGACAGACTCTAACTCAAAAAAAAAAAAGTTAGCATAGTGGCATGCACCTGTAGTTCCAGCTACTCAGGAGACGGAGGCAGGAGAATCACTTGAGCCCAGGATTTGGAGGCTGCATTTAACCATGATCGTGCCACTGTACTCCAGGCTGAGTATCAGAATAAAACCCTTTTCCCTCAAAAAAAAAAGTAAATACAAATCAGCTCTGGGGAAACTGTTATGAAGAGGAGAGATTTCATGAATTAAAATCCTGTTTTTCTTTCAGCACCGACAGTGAGTGGTCAAATGTGGATGTTAAGTCTGTAGGAGTGAACTGTACGCAGATCGTGGCAACCAAGTGTGACTTCACTGCGGCTGGCCTCTCCAAGGGCTTCCAAATGGATTTCAAAGTCACACTTCGCCTTCGAGCTAAGCTGGGAAAGCTCCATTCTGTCTGGGTGACGATGCCTTGGTTTCAACACTATCTGAATGGTAAGAAGGTTTGGGTACGTAGCTTCCACTGTGCTTTCTAGGTTTTCTTCACTCGCCTCTTCAACGGGCAGTATCTACTCCACGCACCTCAGTCCTGTCCCGCACCCAAAGGAGGCAGCACACATGTGGGCAAGAGAGTCAAACCCATGCACTAACCTTGCAGGCCGATGTGTGATTTGCTAAACCAAGGTGGGCAGACTACAGCCTGCAGGCCAAACCTAGCCCATCACCTGTCGTTGTAAATAAAGTTTTATAAGAACATGGTTTTGACTGGGTGCAGTGGCTCAATTTGTAATCCCAGCACTTTGGGAGGCTGAGGTGAGAGGATTGCCTGAGCTCAGGGGTTCAAGACCAGCCTGGGCAACTTGACGAGAGCTCGTCTCTACAATAAATTAAAAAATTAGCAGGTATGTTAGCACACACTTGTAGTCCTGGCTACTTGGGAAGCTGAGGCAGAAGAATTGCCTGAACCCAGCAGGTCGAGGCTGTGGTGGCTGTGAATATGTCACTGCACTCCAGTCTGGGTGACAGAGTGAGACTCCAACTCAAAAAAAAAAAAAAAAATAGCCAGGCTCGGTGGCTCAGCCTGTAATCCTGCGCTTTGGGAGGCCAAGGTGAATGGATTGCCTGAGCCTGCGGGTTCAAGACCCGCCTGGGCAACTTGGCGAGACTTCATCTCTACAATAAATCAAAAAATTAGCCAGGCGTGGTAGTGTGCGCCTGTAGTTCCAGCTACTTGGAAGGCTGAGGCAGAAGGATCACCGGAGCTCAGCAGGTCGAGGTTGCAGTGGCCAGGAGCGGTCACTGCACTCCAGTCTGGGGGACAGAGTGAGACTCCAACTCAAAAAAAAAAAAAAAAAAAGAACACAGTTCTGCCCACCTGTTAATGTCTGTGGCTGCTTTCACGCTATAGCAGTAGAGTTGAGTAGCTGCAACAAGGATTCGTGGGCCTGAAAAAACTAATTTTTTTTTAATTCAGTGTCTCACTCTGTCACCCAGGCTGGAGTGCAATGGCACCATCATGACTTACTACAGCCTCGACCTCCTGAGCTCAGATGATCCTCCTACCTCAGCCTCCTGAGTAACTGGGATTACAGGCTTGCACCACCATGCCCAGCCAAGTTTTGTAATTTTTTGTAGAGATGGTGTTTTGCTATGTTGCCTAGGCTGGCCTCAAACTCTTGGGCTCAAGCAATCCTCCTGCCTTGGCCTCCCAGAGTGTTGGCATTAGAGCAAAGCCTAAATTTACTCTGGCCTTTTGCTTAGGTTTGCCGACCTCAGTGCTGGAAGAGATGCTAGCACATTGACCTCACCTGTTGTGATGCAACTTCTTTATGTTGGAGAAAGACTTTCATTCCACCTTGAACGGTACCTGGAATATAGTAATCATTCAGTAGATATTTGTTGAATGCTTGAATGAGCAATGTGTCTCCAGATATTGGAAAGAGGCAAAACCCTCAGGCACTAGTTCCTGGATTTGTTCTTTCAGTAATTCATTTGTCATATGGTCAACTGTGCCAGATGTTTCTTCAGTGTAGGTGGTTTATGCACATCCAAAACTTGAAACCTGTTTGAATACTGATTCAGACAAACTGACCAAACATATGGAATCATTGAGGAAATGAGATCACTGCTTAAATATTTGATGTAATTATTGTTTTTTGTTGTTGTTGTTGTTTTGAGTAGGAGTCTCACTACGTTGCCCAGGCTGGAGTGCGGTGGCACACTCATGGCCACCACAGCCTCAACCTGCCTGGCTCAGGTGATCCTTCTTCTTCAGTCTTCCAAGTAGCTGGAACCGCAGGCATGTGCCACCATGCCTGGCCAATATTTTTTTAATTTATTTATTACAAAAGGTTGGTTTTGCCAAGTTGCCCAGGCTGGTCTCGAACCCCTGAACTCAGGCAGTCCTCTTACTCCACCTCCAAAGTGCTGGAATTACAGGTGTGCCCCACCTGCAATTATTGTTAACTTATTTTGGGTGTTATAATAGTATTTTGGCTTTATTTTTTAAAGGGAGGGGTGGTTCTGGTTAAGAAGGTAAATTTTATGGTATGTGTGTTTTACCACAGTAAAAAAAATTGGGAAAATTGTGGGGAGACGGGCCTTAGTTTTTATAGGTACAGACTGAAGCATCTGCAGATGAAATGTTGTGATGTCTGAGATTCATTCAAAATAACCCAAGCCAGGCTTGGTGGCTCAGCCTATAATCCCAGCACTTAGGGAAGCCGAGGCGAATGGATTGCCTGAGCCCGCGGGTGCGAGACCCGCGCCTGGGCAACTTGGCAAGACCCCGTCTCTACAACAAATCAAAAATTAGCCGGGTGTGATAGCGCGTGCCTGTAGTTCCTGCTACTTAGAAGGCTGCGGTGGAAGGATCGCCGGTGTCCAGCAGGTCAAAGCTGCAGTGGCTGGGAGTGTGCCACTGCACTCCAGCCTAGGCGACAGAGTGAGACTCCAACTCAAAATAAATAAATAACCTGAAAGTCAGGAGGGGCAAGAACAAGATGTGAGGGCAGAGACAAAGCAAAAGTGGCTGAAGGTTGGCAATTGGTTTGCTTGGATGATGAGTACATGAACATTTGTTATGATCTTTTCTCTACTTTTCTATGTGTTTGAATGTTCTGTAATAGAAAGTTTTTTAAAAATTGGTTGGGCATGGTAACTCATGCCTGTAATCCCAGCTTTGGGAGGCTGAGTCAGAAGGATTGCTTGAGGCCAGGAGTTCATACCATCCTGGGCAACATAGTGAGACCTCATCTCTACAAAGAATTTTAAAAACTTGAAAGTTAGCTTGGCACGGTGGCATAGGCCCGTAGTTCCAGCTACTCAGGAGGCTGAGGTAGAAGGGTCATCTAAGCCCGGGGGGTCTTGAGGTGGCAGTGAGCCATAATGGTAGCACTGCACTTTAGCTTGGGTGACATAGTGAAACTCTGAATTTTTTTAAAATGTTAATTTTTTTTTTGAGTTGGAGTCTCACTCCATCACCCAGGCAATCCTGCTGGACTCAGGCAATCCTTCCATCTCAGCCTTCCAGGTAGCCAGAACTACAGGTGTGCACTATCACGCTCAGCTAATTTTTTGATTTATTGTGGAGAAGAGGCCTCGCTAAGTTACCCAGTCTGTTCTCAAACCCATAGGCTCAGGTAATCCACTCACCTCAGCCTCCCAGAGTTCTGGGGATTTTAGGCTTGAGCCACCACGCCTGCCCTAAATTAAATTTTTAAAAAGTTTTTTAGAGCAACCCCCTTGGGCACCCCCCCGCTCTGGGATCTTTTCTTTCCTCTCAATAAATCCTGCTTTCCCACATAAAAATAAAGTTTTTTTTTAAAAAATCAACAGTTTGTGCTAGGTGCATGAGGGACCAGAAACAGAAAAGATAGGGCAGCCCTGGCAGATCACCCACTGTGGAAAAACCATTTGTTCTTAGGTGAAGAACCATTTGAGCTATAAAGTGTTACCTAAGCCAAGCACGGTGGCTCACCCCTGTAAACTTTGGGAGGCGAGCGGACTGCCTGAGCCCAGGGGTTCAAGACCAACCTGGACGACTCTACAATAAATAAATAAGTAAAAATTAGCCAGGGGTAGTGGCGCATGACAGTGGTTCCAGCTACTTGGGAGGCTGAGGCAGAAGGATTGTCTGAGCCCTGCAGGAGCTGTGAACATGCCACTATACTCCAGCCTGGGTGACAGAGTGACTCTGACTCAAGAAATTTAAAAAAATAAAAAGTGTCACCTAAGTAGGAATTGGGAGTCAAAGAAAAGTAAAGATACTTACTGCTACCTCCCCGGGGCAAGAGAGAGGAACAGAAGCAGGCTATGTCGTGTGAGAGTGGGTCCAGCGACAGCAGCTGCTGCTCCCAGCCTGAGCTGACAGCAATGTCTTGGTTAGTTACTGGCCAGGTTGTCACTCCCTGCCCCATACTTGAAAAGTTTGGGACTTGTTCTCCAATTACTCACTGCTTTTCCCACCTCTGGTGGCACTGGGATCTGTCACTGATGCGGAGGTGGTTCACCAAGTGCAAGAATGAGGTGGCGGGTGGAGGGGCAGGGGAGTGCATGGAGACATACATGACACAACCCTCCTATGGGGAACACAAAACCATTCACAGTGACACAATTGTCTCCTTGTACAAAATGTGCCGACTTAGGTTCCTTAGAATTAGAGGACCCTATCTACGGCCATACCATCCGGAACGCACGTGATCTTGTCTGATCTCGGAACCTAAACAGGGTTGGGCCTGGTTAGCACTTGGATGGGAGAATTGGAGGACCCAGTCTATACTTTGATCAGAGTTCCTCTGGTTAATTATACAATATATAGACCAGGTGTGGTGGCTTATGCCTGTAATCCCAGCACTTTGGGAGGCCAGGATGGGAGGATTGCTTGAGTCCAGGAGTTTGAGACTGGGCAACAAAGGGAGACCTCATCTCTATTTCAAAATTATCTTAAAGTTATAAAAAATAATTTTAAAAAATACAGCATATGTGCTGCCTTGATACATACATAGCATGAGTCACAAAGTCCTTGGCTGTCCTGTGAATTATATGAAAAACCTTCACAAATAGACTTACCATGGCAATACCTCTCAGTTATTATGTTTTTTTGTTGTAGTTGTTGTTTTTTTTGAGTTGGAGTTTCACTCTGTCGCCCAGACTGGAGTGCAGTGGCCACTCCCGGCCACTGCAGCCTCGACCTGCTGGACTCCGGCAATCCTTCCGCCTCAGCCTTCCGAGTAGCCAGAATTACAGGCACGCACTACCACACCCGGCTAGTTTTTGATTTATTGTAGAGATGAGGTCTCGCTGCCCAGGCAGGTCTCAAACCCGCGGGCTCAGGCAATCCACTCACTTCAGCCTCCCAAAGGTGTGGGATTACAGGCTGAGCCACCGAGCCCAGCTAGTTATTATGTTTTAAACATAGAATTAGGCCGGGCTCGGTGGCTCAGCCTGTAATCCCAGCACTTTGGGAGGCCAAGGCAAGTGGATTGCCTAAGCCCGCGGGTTTGAGATCAACCTGGGCAACTTGGCGAGACTTCATCTCTATAATAAATCAAAAAATTAGCTAGGCATGGCAGCACACACCCATAGTTCTGGCTATTTGGAAGGTTGAGGCTGAAGGATCATCAGAGCCCAGCCCAGACACTGGGGTGGCCATGAACATGCCGCTGCACTCCAGCCTGGGCGACAGAGTAAGACTCCAACTCAGAAAAAAAAAATGGAATTACAAGAAGCTATGAGACAAATGTTCTTAAGACTTTGTGAATACCACTTTTGCCCATTTACATTAGAATTTTAGATATATTGTAGGTAAGGGTAGGTGCAGAAACCTCCCTGGCTGAAAAGCAGCCTTCCTCCCTCCCTCTGCATGAATATTTGACCTTCTAGTTAGCCTTCCAGTAGTCTCTCTGGAAATCTGATGATGTCATGTCAGCCATGTTGGTAGGCAGCCTTGCTTAGGGTCACATGACCTCTGGTTGGTAAACTGCTTCTCACCTGAGATAATCCTATAGCTGGCCGAAAGCTCTGTCTCTGGGATCTGCTGAGCATAGTGCCTTGCCGGGACCCTGGAAATAACCCCTATGGAGTTGTTACAAGAGATACTGACTCCGACGGCTTTTCACCCAGGGAGGCTTCTGCACCTGCCAGGGAGAATTCTGCCTCCTTGCACCTGAGTTGTCTCCTAAGGGGCCACGGAGACTTGCTCTGTGCCGCCATGTGAACTGCCACAAGAGCTGTCCTTTGGCTGGAGGTTTCCTTCCAAGGAAGTCAAGGGCCTCGAGTGGCCTCCTGTGGCCTTGTGCATCTGAAGGCAACCTTATAGCTAATATAAATACAATTATGACCGGGCGCTCACACCTGTAATTCCAGCACTTTGAGAGGCTGAGGTGAGACCTCATCTCTATAAGAAGTCAAAAAATTAGCAGGGTATGGTGGCACAGGCCTATAATTCCAGCTACTTGGAAAGCTGAGGTAGAAGGATCATGTGAGAAGGTAGTGGCACAATCCTCACAGGCAGAGGCTGCGGTAGCTGTGATTATGAAACTGCACTCCAGGATGGGTGAAAGAATGAGACACCAACTAAAATACACACACACACACACACACACACACACACACACACACGGTGCCAAAAAGAAGTATACACATTTTAAGAAAGGAAAAAACTGCATTAAAATTGTAGGCTGGATGCAGTGACTCACATCTATAATCCTAGCACTTTGGGAGGCCGAGGTGAGAGGATTGCCTGAGTCCACAGGTTCGAGACCAGCCTGGGCAACTTGGCGAGACCTTGTCTCTACGATTAATCAAAAAAATTAGTCAGCGTGCTGGCGTACACGTGTAGTTCCAACTACTTGGAAGGATCACCTGAGCCCAGCAGCTAGAGGCCACAGTGGCCGTGAATGTGCCACTGTACTCCAGCCTGGGTAACAGAGTGAGATTCCAACTCAAAAAAACAAAAACAAAAAACAAAAAAAAATTGTAATATTCAATATACACTGATAACAAAGGATGAATACAAGTCACATTTGACTTCTGCAATTACAAGAGGTGCTCAAAGTGGTTACCATCAGCATCCAGGCACTTCTTTTTTTTTTTTTTGAGAGGGAGTCTCACTCTGTCGTAGAATCCCAGCACTTTGGGAGGCCAAGGTGAGAGGATTGCCTGAGCTCACGGGTTCAAGACCAGCCTGGGCAACTTGGGGAGACCTCATCTCTACAATAAACCAAAAAATTAGCTGGGCATGATAGTACATGCCTATAGTTCCAGCTACTTGGAAGGCTGAGGCAGAAGGATCGCCTGAGTTCATCAGGTCGAGGTGGCAGTGGCTGTGAGCATGCCAGTGCATTCCAACCAGTGCAACAGAGTGAAACTCCAACTCTAAACAAAAAAATAAAAAATAAAGCCTATGTATGTGTGTCTGTATGTAGAAATATGATTTTTTCTTTGTAATTCTCTTTCAGTCACCATCGGGCCTCCAAGAAACATCTGGGTGACCCCAGGAGAAGGCTCCCTTATCATCAGGTTCTCCTCCCCCTTTGACATTGATACCTCCACAGCCACCTTTCAGTACTATGTCCATTACCGGGAAAAAGCAGGTGTGCAACAGGCAAGAGCATTTTTCTTCTTTATTTTGATTTTCTTTTCTTTTGCGTTTCTGGCTTAGCAAAACAAAGAAAACTTTAAATGGGGAAGGAGGACACCCTCCGCTTCGAGTCTGAGCCCTGAGGCTCTTTCATCTCCTCTTCAAGGCCTATCTTTCTACTCCCTGTGCTGAGCCTTCCTCTGCCAGATTGATCTGAGGGCATCCTCCGATGTCACCCTGTGTCCCTTGTGTGGGGTCCAGACTTTGCGGGTTCATTGCTCGTGATGTCTTTCCACACTCTGGAGTGTCGACGTTTTCGTGGGCCTGTTTCTGCAACAGGGAATTAACTATATAAATGGTTCGAACAGTTTGCAAAGGGGGCATGTGTGAAATAGGTGGAAAACCTATAGGAAGAAGAAATAGCATTCCAGAGAGAAGCACCAGCAGGCATGAGAAGGCTCGGCACGTGTGGAGAACTACAAGCATTTAGGTCAGAAATGCGGCCACATGAGAGGCTGTGGCAGGTGTCAGGACTGACAAAGGTACATCAGGTCAAGGGGGCCTGGTCAGCCCAAGACAGTACAAGAAAAAAATGGTCTCACATCCTCTCCAGTGCCTAATTATCCCAGCTGCAGTTAGTGAAGGTTTATTATTAATAAGAACATCATAATCCTCTACACTCAACATTATTATAGCTTGTTTTTTTTTTTTGAGTCAGAGGCTCACTCTGTCACCCAGGATGGAGTGCTGTGGCATGCTCACAGTCACTGCAGCTTTGGCCTGCTGGGCTCAGGTGATCCTTCCACCTCAGCCTTCCAAGTAGCTAAACCACAAGCGTGTGCCACCATGCCCAGCTGTTGTGTTTTTTTGGGTTTATTGTAGAGACGAGGTCTCGTCAAGTTGTCTGGGCTGGTCTCAAACCCCTGGTCTCAGGCAATCCTCTGGCCTCCACCTCTCAAAGTGCTGGGATTTCAGGCATGAGCCACCGCACCTGGCCAATTTTTTTTTTCTTGAGACAAGATTTCACTTTGTTGCCCAGGCTAGAGTACAGTGGCATAATCTCAGCCCACTACAACCTCAAACTCCTGGGTTTAGGCAATACTTCTGGGTTAGGCAATACTTCTCCCTCAGCCTCCCAAGTAGCTGGGACTACAGACATGTACTATCATGCCTAGCTAATTTTTCTATTTTTTGTAGAGAGCGGGTCTTCCTTTGTTACCCAGGCTGGTCTTGAACTCCTGGTCTCAAACAATTCTCCCTCCTTGGCCTCCTAAGTGCTGGGATTATAGGCACGAGCCACCGCACCTGGCTTTAACATTATTATAATTTATTATAATACTTTTTTTTTTATTTGGAGTCTCACTCTTGTCACCCAAGCTGGCATGCAGTAACATGCTCACGGCCACCGCAACCTCAAACTACTGGGCTCAGGTGATCCTTCAGCCTCAGCCTTCCAAGTAGCTGGAACTACAGACGCATGCCACCATGCCCAGCTAGTTCTTTTTGTTTGTTTGTTTGTTTAGTGATATAATGTAGAGATGAGGTCTCGCCAATTTGCCCAGGCTGGTCTCGAACCTCTGGGTTCAGGCAATCCTCTCGTCCCAACCTTCCAAAGTGCTGGGATTACAGGCTGAGCCACTGCACCCGGCCTATTATAATTCTTAATAATAATAAGAGCTTATGTTTATCGCGAGCTTTCTTTTGTGTTTGATGCTGGGCCCAGCATTCAGATGCTTCATCTCATCTCACCATAATAAGATATTTCACAGAAAGGGAAGCCAAGTCATTAGGAAACTTCCCCAGGGTCAGCAGCTGACCACTGGCAAAGTGGAATAGAGACGTCTAGCTTCAGGGCTTCATCCTTGACCACCATGTTTTTCCACCACATAGTTTATATTTGCATTTTCACTTTATTTCTTTATGCTGAGCATGAAACTGGGGAGGGCAAGATGCACTGAAAAGCAGACTCTTAGTATCTGGGGAAATACACCTTTCCTTACATCACACCTCAAAGTCTGCGTCAGCAGGGAGAGCGCCTGGCAGGATCTAGAAGGGAGAGCTGACTGCACCTCCAAGTCCATCTTCATTAGGGATCAGAGGTGGTGCCAGCAGTGAAGACTGGCTTGGAGCTCCGGCCATATTTTCTCCACCTTTTGGTTGGTTTCCCGACTCGAGGGCTCCATGTTACAGTGCTGGCTCTCCGAGAGCCCATCCACACGCTTGTCTTCTTATGATAGAGTCAAGCCATTCACTGCACTCAGTCACCCCAGGGCGAGCTGCCTTTGGTATCCTGGAGCCGAGGAGAGCTGCCCAGTGCTGGAGGACTCTGCCTCTAGGACAATGGACCCAGCCTCACTGAGCAGGGCACCCTGATGAAACATGCACTGCACCCTGGCGAAAGGCACACAGCCGTGACTCCACTGCCTGGGACGTTGCAGCACCATCACTCGGCCTCCCTGGGTTGCACTTTCCTCTTGTGTGAAATGCACCAGCTGAGTTTTAACTTGGAACCTGCTGGGAGGAGCAGATGTGAGGGAGCACAATCCCTTTTGAGCCTCTTGACCAGAGCTATACCCTGGGCTTCCATGAACAAAGATTCAAGGATAGACTGGGCCTGGTGGCTCATACTGGTAATCCCAACACTGTGGGAGATCCAGGCAAGAGGATGTTTGAGCCAGGAGTTCAAGACCAGCCTAGGCAGCGTAGCAAGACCCTGTCTTCACAAAAAAATAAAACAATGAGCTAGGCATGGTGGTGCACACTTGTAGTCCCAGCTACTCGGGAGGCCGAGGCAGAAGGACTAACTGAGCCTGGGAGGTCGAGGCGGAAGCAAAGGGTGATTGTGCCACACACTCCAGCCTGAGTGACAGAGTGAGACCCTGACTCAAACAAAAAAAGATTCGAGGATGCAGTGACTCGGAAAGCCACCCATGTGATCTTTGTGCCAGCTGTGAGTCCGTGTGTTGGAGATCCCAAGACCTCCCCACCCAGTTTTGCTCTAGGGGCTCACAGGACTTGGCAGAGATGTACTCATGACTGTGATTTCCTCCAGTGGAAGGATACAAAGCAAGATGGCGGGACCTCATCTCTACAGTAAACCAAAAAATTAGCTGGGTGTGGTGGCGCATACCTGTAGTTCCAGCAACTTGGAAGTCTGAGGCAGAAGCATCACCTGCGCCCAGCAAGTTGAGGCTGCGGTGGCCAGGAGCGTGCCGTTGCACTCCAGCCTGAGTGACAGAGTGAGCCTCCAACTAAAAACAAAACAAAACATAAAACCAAAGAAGAGACCCATGGGGCCAAGTCCGGAGGAGGCCAAGCACAAGCATCCAAGAGTCCTCCCCATAAAGATCTCATTTTCAAAAAGATCGGGTCACGCAGGCTGCACATAATTCCTGACAACTAGCCATGACAGCACACGTGAACTGTTGTCTCCCGTGGAAGCTCATCAGAGACTTAGCGCCCAGGGTTTTTAGTGGGAGCTGGTCATGCAGGCACCTTCTCCCTATCATGTACCAACACTGCAACTCTTGGAAGGCAAGCAGATGTTCAGCAGAAATAAACCGCATTGTTTGTGCCAAGAGTCTAGGTACAGTTGGGAATGAAGAGAACATACCCGAAATCCAAGTTCCCAGATGCCAGCCAAGGGCCAGTCTCGAAGGCAGACCCTTCAGAGGGTGGCGGCTCAGTCCTGCTTTGTTAACGCTTCTGCACAGTCTGCACTTCTAAATTTTAGAACTTCCAGTTGTACTCGCTGGAACCCAGAAGGTCGAGGCTGTGGTGAGCTGTGGTCATGTCACTGCACCCCAGCTTGGGTGACAGAGTGAGACCCCAACACACACACACACACACACACAGAAATTGAAATGGGGATTTACTAATTTCCAGCTACTGCAATGGGCTCTCTAAGACCACATAGCAAAAAACACAGGCCTAAAGCTGTCTGCCTCTCACCCTGCTCTCCAATTTTCATCCTAAATTTTCAAGCCAGTGACTCATTAAAAATGGCATCTTGTTATACTTTGCTTGTTGTGTTCACTGTGAATTTGAGGAAACAAACTGGCCATCTCTGTTTGGGTGACTTACGTGTGCGGTTGTGTTTTTACAATAGATTAAAGGCCCTTTCCAGAGCAACTTTATTGTGTTGGATGATTTGAAACCCTTCAGAGAGTACTGTTTACAAGTTGAGGCACAACTGAATTGGACACAGAAAAAAGACAACCTTAAATCCGGGTACTTAAGCAACACATCTTGCTATGAAACAACAGCAGATGGTAAAATATACTTTCTTATGTCCTTTGTGAGCCAGGAAAATAATACTCCTAAAACAGTGAAATCAGAGGCTGCTTATAAGGTGACGGGTGGGAAGAGTGAGGAGACCCATAGAAAAAGCAGGTGTAGCCAGGCTCGGTGGCTCAGCCTGTAATCCCGCGCCTTTGGGAAGCTGAGGTGAGTGCATTGCCTGAGCCCGTGGGTTTGAGATCCGCCTGGGCAACTTGGCTAGACCTCATCTCTACAGTAAATCAAAAAACCAGCCGGACGTGGTAGCACATGCCTGTAATTCCAGCTACTCGGAAGGCTGAGGCGGCAGGATCGCCGGAGCCCAGCAGGTCGAGGGTGCGGTGGCCTGGAGCGGCCACTGCACTCCAGTCTGGGCGACAGAGTGAGACTCCAACTCAAGAAAAAGCAGGTGTACTATGCTCATGCTGACATCTGCAGGGGCAGGGGCCGCCAAGCAGATGACACTTGCTTTGCTTGAATGCAGGATTGCCTTTACTGGCTATTTAAGCGAACCAGGCAGGGATAGGGAGGGGAGTTGTCCATGGTACTGGCTCAGGTACACGGCTTAAGCACTGAGGATGGAAAACATACTGTTTTGTCTTATGTGTGGGATGGTCAGCGTGTTCACTTCGGTGTTATTGTTTCAGCCTCTACCAAGCTTCAGCAAGTCATCCTGATCTCCATGGGAATCTTTTCGCTGCTCTTGGTGCTGGCAGGGGCCTGTTTCTTCCTGGTGCTGAAATACCGAGGCCTGGTGAAATACTGGTTTCACACTCCGCCAAGCATCCCATTACAAATAGAAGAGGTTTGTGCTCACACATCTAAACGGGTGACACACTGGGCTCGGTGACCAAAATGGTGGCCTCACCTGGCTAGGAAGTTGGCTGCCGCAGGCCCCTCTCCATGTAGCATGTCAGAGTCCTGGAGGATGCCCTGGCACAGCCTGGCTAGAGGATGTCAAGATGGTACAGACAGTGTTTGACAACGTGAGCTGCAGGGCCACCTGTGTGCTTAGAGGGAGCTAGGGAAGAACAGACACCAGGCTGTAAGTGCCGGGCCTTGTACACCAAGTGTTCATGTAGGTTGCTAGTATTTCTGTTGGCTTTTTTTGGGTTTTTTTGCCTTGAGTCAGAGTCTCACTCCATTGCCCAGGCTGGAGTGCAGTGGCACACTTATGGCTACCCCAGCGTCAACCTGCTGGGCTCTGGCAATCCTTCCACCTCAGCCTTCCAAGTAACCAGAACTGCAGGCATGTGCTACTATGCCCAGCTAATTTTTTATTTTTTACTGTAGAGATGAGGTCTTGCCAAGTTGCCCGGGCTGGTCTCAAACCCATGGGCTCAGGCAATCCACTTGCCTCAGCCTCCCAAAGTGCTGGGATTACAGGGTGAGCCACCGAGCCCAGCCTTTTTATTTTTTATTTTTTGAGTCAAGGTCTCGCTGTGTCACCCAGGCTGGACACACTATAGTGGCGTGATCATGGCTCACCACAGTCTCAACCTCCTTGGCTCAGGAGATCCTTCCAACCTTAGCCTCCAGAGTAGCTGGGACTACAGGTGCACGCCACCATGCCCAGCTAATTTTTTATATTTTTGTAGAGTCAAGGTCTTGCTGTGTTGCCCAATCTGGTCTTGAACTCTTGGGCTCAAGAAATCCTCCCACCTTGACCTCCCTAAGTGCTAAGATGACAGGTGTGAGCCATCATGCCCAGCCAAGTTACTAGTAATTCAAAGAACTTGAGAAAGAATAGTGGAATGAGTCTTGTGGAAAAGCTTGTTTTCCTCAGGTCCCTGAGGCTCTGTGAGGTAGTTGGGCCTTCTGAGAACCCGTCTGGACATTCTTAGGATCAGAGGCTAAATGAGAGAAGGATATTATTATCATCATCATCATCATTCACGGAAAAAATATAAGAGGGCAACCTTTTGATAAACAGCATATATATATATATATGGGGTCTCAGTATGTTGCCCAGGCTAGTCTTGAACTCCTGAACTCGAATGATCCTCCTGTCTCAGTCTCCCAAAGTACTGGGATTATAGGTGTAAACTACCACACCTAGGCAAGAGAAAGACTTTTATTTTTATTTTTATTTACTTTTTTTTTAGTTGGAGTCTCACTCTGTCACCCAGGCTGGAGTGCAGTGGCACCCTCACGGCCACTGCAGCCTCGACTTGCTGGGATCAGGTGATCCTTCCACCTCGTATCTGGAACCACAGGTGCACGCCACCATGCCTAGTTAATTTTTTTTTTGTTTATTGTAGAGACGAGGTCTCACCAAGTTTCCCAGGCTGGTCTCAAACCCCTGAGCTCAGGCAATCTTCTGGCCTTAACCTTCCAAAGTGGTAGGATTATAGACTTGAGCCACTGCGCCCTGCCCAAGAGAAAGACTTTTAAAAGTACTTAACAGGCTGGGTGTGGTGTCTCACATCTATAGTCCCAGCACTTTAGGAGTCTGAGGTGGGAGGACTGCCTGAGCCTAGGAGTTCAAGACCAGCCTGAGCAACATAGTGAGAAGCCATTTCTACAAAAAATGAAAAGTATTTGCTTTCATTGTCTAATAGGTTGCTGTGTGAAAAAAAAAAGGTCAGGCACAGTGGTTCCTGGCACCTACACCTGAGACTCCTACTCAAAAAATAAACAGCAACCAAAAAAAAAAAAGCATAGTATTTGCTTTCAGAGGCTGTACATTATTCTTTCGTAAACCAGAGTAAAGGTAATGGAAACAATCTTATTCTGTTACATCTAGAATGAACAGATGTTAAATAAGGCCCAAGTCTGTAAAACATAGTGGCCCTTCTAGAAAGAACTATAGTCACTTGTTCCTTTATCTGTCATGATGCATTTAAAGTACATAGACATTAAACGTATAACAGGCCGGGCTTGGTGGCTCAGCCTGTAATCCCAGCACTTTGGGAGGCCGAGGCGAGTGGATTGCCTGAGCCTGCGGGTTCGAGACCAGCCCGGGCAACTTGGCGAGACCTTGTCTCTACAATAAATCAAAAAATTAGCTGGATGTGGTTAATGCGCACCTGTAGTTCCAGCTACTTGGAAGGCTGAGGTGGAAGGATTGCCTGAGCCCAGCAGGTCAAGGCTGTGGAGGCCAGAAGTGTGCCACTGCACTCCAGCCTGGGCAACAGAGTGAGACTCCAATTAAAAAAATAAATAAACAAAAAATAGCTTCTCTCACCAGGTAGAGCCCCAGCAGCGAATGCACTGTCAGTTGTTTCTCTGAGGCATGAATCTAAAACACAGAGTCTTTCAGTTCACTTTCCTAGGAAAGTGTGAAAAATATCTACCCAAATCTCTGAAGTTCATGAGAAGAATGAATCACGTTGCACTTGCATTTCTAAGGTTTCACAGTGTCCATGAGGCAGTTTCGTTCCTGTTTCATCTGGTAGCTCTGAGCTCACTGTACCTCAGTACGGTTTGCTATTTCCAGGAGCTCAAGTACCAGGTGGTGAACTTAGGGCTAAGCCTAAGGCCCGATGGATCAAAAGGGAAAAGTCAGTCGCTGTGAAACATCTGGACCTTCCTTTCCCTGACTCGCCCAGGGCTGCAAGCGCCTGAGGCCTAAGGACTCTGCTTGTCCTGTGTTCTGTGAGATAGGAAACGGGTGGAGGAGTGGCTGAGGACAGTGCTCGTGACCTTTCCCCATTGTAGCTGAACAAGAGCTCCCTTTCCTCTTTCACTGAAAAGTTAGTTTTAGAGACATTTTAGGACTGATAACCCACAAACCTGCACTGAGGACAGCAAGTGTGAACTTGCTTTTTTTAAACCAGAAAATCGGGGGGAGGGGAAGCAGTTTGCTTTCCTTGGGTTTTGCTCTTTTACGTTTTGGCACATTATCATGGTTGGCCTTTGGATTAGTATTCAGGTTATTACTGAGATGAGGGGCGAAAGGGTATTCAAGTTTTAGAAACTGTTTCATTATGGAACAAAAAGAAAAAGAGGCCAGGCAAGGTGGCTCATGCCTGTAATCCCAGTGCTTTGGGAGGCCAAGGCAGAAAGATTGCTTGAGGCCAAGAGTTCAAGACCAGCCTGGATAACATGTGAGACCTTGTCTCTACAAAAAAATCAAAAAATTGACCAGGCTTGGTGGCTCAGCTTGTAATCCTAGCACTTGGGGAGGCTGAGGCGAGAGGATTGCCTGAGCCCGTGGGTTCGAGACCAGCCCAGGCAACTGGGCGAGACCTCATCTCTACAATAAATCAAAAATTAGCCGGGTGTGGTAGCACGCGCCTGTGGTTCCGGCTACTTTGAAGGCTGAGGTGGAAGGATCGCCAGAGCTCAGCAGGTTGATGCTGGGGTGGCCGTGAGCATGCCACTGCACTCCAGCCTGGGCGACGGAATGAGATTACAAATTAAAAAAAAAAATTAGCCAGGCATGGTGGTGTGCACTTGTGCTCCTAGCTACTGGGGAGGCTGAGGCAGGAGGATTGCTTGAACCCAGGAGTTCCAGGCTACAATGAATGACGATCATGTGATCATGCCACTGTACTCCAGCTGGGCAACAGAGCAAGACACTTAGTGAAAAAAAAAGTAGTGTCATTGGTGGATGGAATAAAGTTAGTCCTGAATAAAATATAATTAAACCAACTAAAACTAAAGTAAAAAGTTGAGTATATTGAACTGATAAACTAATTACAATTTTGGTTTCCAACCTCTTCTAGTATTTAAAGGACCCATCTCAGCCCATCTTAGAGGCCTTGGACAAGGACAGCTCACCAAAGGATGATGCCTGGGACTCTGTGTCCATCATTTCATTTCCAGAAAAGGAACAAGAAGGTGCTCTCCAGACACTTTGAACCAAAGCCCTGATCCAGCCACCAGCCCCAGGAAGTAGATATTGGGCCAGTTACGCTGCTGATTTTCCTGTCTGGACTTTACAGAGACCAGTACTCCATGCTCCTGCCTCCAAAAGGCCAATAGGCCTTACTGAGAGACACTGGTTCACATGAGAGACAGCGACCTCATGAGACAGACATGTTGATTTTTTTTTTCTTTAAACTAAGAATTTTCTAAATCATATAAGTTTCCAGGATGATCCTACGAATATATCCCAGAAAAAATAAGACTTCTCTTAAACACTAAAAAGGCATGTAATTGTTTGTTAGTGAAGTGGATATGAGAGAGCTCTGATTTTTTTTCACTGTTGGTCACGCCAAGTGGTCAGGGGACCCATCTCTTCCTCAATTCTGGCAAATGATCCAAGCCCCATGTGACCTGTCCCAAGGAAGGACACTGAGAGGCCCTTCATGTCCAATCTGCTGGCTTAAAATGTGATTAATCTAGTTCGTGTTGGGTGGCCAAAAAAAAGAATAAAATGTGATTAGTCCTGTAAATATTTTCCTAGTAATTTAAGTTTTTGTTTTTAAGCGAAAAATAAAAGATTGTATAGTAGACTTTTTAAAAAGTTTAAAAAGTGTGTGTGAAGTCTTTTCTCTTTGCCTTCTTTTTTTTTTTTCTTTGAGTTGGAGTCTCACTCTGTCACCCAGACTGGAGTGCAGTGACACACTCCCGGCCACCGCAGCCTTGACTTGCTGGGCTCCGGCGATCCTTCTGCCTCAACATTCCGAGTAGCTGGAACTACAGGTGCGCGCTACCACGCCCAGCTAATTTTTTGATTTATCGTAGAGATGAGATCTCACCAAGTTGCCCAGGCGGGTCTTGAACCCGCGGGCTCAGGCAATCCACTCACCTCAGCCTCCCAAAGCACTGAGATTACAGGCTGAGCCACCGAGCCCAGCTCTCTTTGCCTTCTTTATTTGGACCTATTTTCTGCAAAGTTTCCGCTTTTTAAAATGATCTAAACCTGTGTTTTCCTAATTCTTGACAGAGCCATTGAGGCCTCATGGAAACTCAGCAGGAACTTCCTACCGGTGTCACTGGATCCCTCAAAAAGTTGCAAAAGGAATTTTTAGAAGCTTCATTGGCATGTTATTTATGTGTGATCAGTCACACTGTGTTGACCAAGGCAGGGGTTTATGGGTGATAAAATTAACTAATAGATAGTAGTGTTACTCACTGAGCAGGCAAGTCATCAGATTGTGCCAGTGTTGGAGGGCACTTTTGTTCAAAGGAAGCTGGGCGAGGTGCCTCAAGCCTGTAATCCCAGCACTTTGGGAGGCAGAGGCGAGAGGATTGCCTGAGCTCAGGGGTTTGAGACTAGCCTGGGCAACTTGGGGAGAACTTGTCTCTACAGTAAATTAAAAAGTTAGCAGGGCATGGTGGCACATGCCTGTGGTTCTAGCTACTTGGAAGGAAGAGGCAGAAGAATCGTCTGAACCCAGCAGGTTGAAGCTGTGGTGGCCGTGAGCGTGTCACTTCATTCCAGGCTGGACGACCGAGTGAGATTCCAACTCAAAAAAAAAGCAAGTTAGCCAGTTTCTTACCAGCATTGCAGGGCCCCAACAGAAAGGGAGACGGTGGAAGGTGGCTCTACTAACTAGTGCCTCATGACCTTCCCAGACTCTGTCAGATTTTATTTATTTGTTTGTTTGTTGTTGTTTTGGAGTCTCACTCCATTGCCCAGGCTGGAATGAAGTGGCACAGTCACGGCCACCCCAGTGTCGACCTGCTGGGCTCTGGCAATCCTTCCGCCTCCACCTTCCAAGTAGCTGGAACTACAGGCATTCTAATTTTTGATGTAGAGACTTGGTCTCGCCCAGTTGCCCAGGCTGGTCTCGAACCCGCAGGCTCAGGCAATCCACTCACCTCAGCCTCCCAAAGTGTTGGCTGGGATTACAGCCTGAACCACTGAACCCGGCTATTTATTTATTTTTTAAACACAAGTGACTCCATTTTGATGCTGACAACTTTCACACTCCACAGTCACACATCTCTTTGAAGTACTCATGGGAGCGAAGTGAAAGTGATGCCCTCCTTCCTGCTTCCAGTCTGTAGTGACAGAAAACAGAGGACTGCACTTGGGGGTGCGTGGGAACTGGGGAGAGTGTGTACAAATGACCTGAGGTCTGGAGCCACGTATTGCTCTGGTCAGGGTAACTCACCAGCACTCTAGGAAGAGGCCTAGGAATGACACAGTCTAAAAATCCATCCCAGTGTAGAAATACAGGCAGCAGTGGCTTCTCTGAACCCCTCACTTTTCAAAAAAAGAGGAGAGAGGTGGACCCTCAGGGTTACTTTACAAACATACATCTAGCTATACACAAATCACTTTCAAAAGATATGAACTGCTTTCCTTGTAATTAAATAGTGGTATAGTAATAGCATATAACAACAAATATTAATTCAACTTGTTTCATTTCTGCATTCAGGGTGAACACAAATATTTGATACATTCTTTGTGAGTAATAAGTGTATTTTTGTATTGAAAAGGCCAAGAGAAGTTCAAAGTCCTTAAATAGCCAATGAGTCCAGGTAGAACTATGAGGGCCTTGAGATAGGCAGGTACCAAATTTTGCCTGGCACAAAATTCAACTAATCAACTAAATTCATGTATTTCTTAACGATTTCCAGTTATTTATTTGTTTAGTTATTTGAGTCAGGGTCTCACTCTGTCGCCCAGGTTGGAATGCAGTGTTACATCACAGCTCACTGCCGCCTCCAACTCCTGGGTTCAAGTGATTCTCCTGCCTAAACCTCTCAAGTAGCTGGGACCACAGGCATGCACCATCACACCCAACCAGTTTTTTGGTTTTTTTTGAGTTGGAGTCTCACTCTGTCGCCCAGACTGGAGTGCAGTGGCCACTCCCGGCCACCACAGCCTCGACCTACTGGGCTCCAGCGATCCTTCCGCCTTAACCTTTCAAATAGCTGGAACTACAGGCACGCGCTACCACGCCCGGCTAATTTTTGATTTATTGTAGAGATGAGGTCTCGCCAAGTTGCCCAGGTGGGTCTCGAACCCGTGGGCTCAGGTACTCCACTCACCTCAGCCTCCCAAGGCACGGGATTACAGGCTGAGCCACCGAGCCTGGCTTCCCAACCAATTTTTAAATGTTTGTAGTAGAGATGAGGTCTCGCTATGCTGCCCAATCTATTCTCAAGCTCCTGGGCTCAAGCGATCCTCCCGCCCTGGCTTCCCAAAGTCCTGAGATTACAGATGTGAGCCACCATGCCCAGCCATTGACTACCTCCTTTCTGACACATTGTTGTGAACTCACAACTGTGAGTACTTCCAAGTGTCCCCCAAACACTTCTCAAGTGGCCAGTCCCATGCTACCACTCAAAGATATAGAGCATCAGTAGCCAGGACTGGGAGTACATTCCTGTAGGTGGTGCACTGCACAATTCAGCAGTGCTATTTATTTATTATTTTTGTAGTTGGAGTCTCACTCTGTGCCCAGGCTAGAGTGCAGTGACATGCTCATGGCCACTGCAGCCTCAACCTGCTGGGCTCAGGAGATCCTTCCGCCTCAGCCTTCCAAGGAGCTGGAATCATAGGTGTGCACCACCGCACCCAGCTAATTTTTTGATTTATTGTAGAGATGAGGTCTCGCCATATTTCCCAGACTAGTCTCGAACCCGTGGGCTGAGGCAATCCTCTCGCCTCAGCCTCCCAAAGTGCTGAGGTTACAGGTGTGAGCCACTGCACCCAGCAGCAGTGCTATTTAATGACATAGAACACCAACGCACACAGCAACTTCTGGCAAACTTGATTCATAAGCCGCTGAAGTTCCAAATGCCTTATCACAAAAAACAAAGACTGAATTGTTCCAAACTAAAGAGACATGAGAACTAAATACAGTATGTGATTAAGAGCTGGATACTGGAACAGAAAAAATATATTTTTTTCTTTAAAGCACATTAGTGGGGCAATCAGCAAAATTTGAATAAGGCGCATAGTACTGTGTCAGTGTTAATTTCCCTATTTTGGTATTAAACTGCAGTTATATTTCAGAAAAATATACACAGAAGCGGTTTTTTAAAATTTTTTTTAAGTTGGGGTCTCAGTCCATCGCCCAGGCTAGAGTGCAGTGGCACACTCATGGCCACCCCAGCGTCGACCTGCTGGGCTCCAACAATCCTTCTGCCTCAGCCTTCCAAGTAACTGGGACTACAGGCACTTGCTACCACGCCTGGCTAATTTTTTGACTTATTGTAGAGATGAGGTCTCACCAAGTTGCCCAGGTTGGTCTCGAACCCATGGATTCAGGCAATCCTCTCACCTCGAGCCTCCCAAAATGCTGGGATTACAGGGTTGAGTCACAGCGCCTGGCCTTATAGAATTTTTCAAGGATAAATAGGGATCATGTCTGCAACATATTGTCAAACATTTCAGATAAAAATAGACTAAAAGGCCAGGCTCGGCGACTCAGCCTGTAAACCCAGCACTTTGGGAGGCTGAGATGAGTGGATTGTCTGAGCCTGCTGGTTCAAGACCTGCCTGGGCAACTTGGCGAGACCTCATCTCTACCATAAATCGAAAAATTAGCCAGGCGTGGTAGCATGCACCTGTAGTTCCAGCTACTTGGAAGGCTGAAGCGGAAGGATCGCCGGAGCCCAGCAGGTAGAGGCTGTGGTGGCTGGGAGCGGCCACTGCACTCCAGTCTGGGTGACAGAGTGAGACTCCAACTCAAAAAAAAAAAAAATAGACTAAAGACCAGGCATAGTGGCTTACACCTATAATTCCAGCATTAAGGAGGCAGAGACTGGAGGATTGCTTGAGCCCAGGAGTTTGAAACCAGTCCGGGCAACATAGCAAGACCTTGTCTCTACAAAACATCAAAAAAGTTAGCCAGGTGCAGTGGTGCACTCCTGTAGTCCCAGCTACTCGGGAGGCTGAGTGGCAGGATTGCCTGAGCCGAAGAGGTGGGGGCTGTGGTGAGTCATGTTCATGCCTCTGCACTCCAGACTGGGCAACAGAGTGAGACCCCAACTCCAAAAAAAAAAAAAAAAAGACTAATGCAAATGTGGTAAAAATACGAACATTTGGGGAATCTGAAGGTTATATAGGAATTATTTAGGCCATTGTTGTGACTTTCCTATAAGTTTGGAGTTATTTCAAAATAAAAATGTAATCAATCTCTAAATTCACAACCTTTGTGGTGAGAGGTAAATACACTTATTACACAGAATCAGTTTTTTGGCACCTGAGGCAGGAGGATCACTTGAACCCAGGAGCTGGAGGCTAAAGTGTGCCGTGATCATATCACAGCGACTCTTTAAAAAAGAAAAGAAAAAGCCAGGCGCAGTGGCTCAAGCCTGTAATCCCAGTGCTTTGGGAGGCTGAGGCGAGAGGATTGCCTGAGCCCAGGGATTTGAGACCAGCCTGGGTAATTTGGTAAGACTTCGTCTCTACAATAAATCAAAAATTAGCCGGGCATGGTAGCATGCACCTGTAGTTCCAGCTATTTGGAAGGTTGAGATGGAAGGATCACCTAAACCCAGCAGGTCGAGGCTATGTGAGCCGTGAGCGTGCCATGAGCGTGCCATGAGCGTGCCACTGCACTCCAGCCTGGGAGAAAGTGAGACTCCAACTCAAAAAAAAAAAAAAGCACTGTGTGAGGTGGCTCAAGCCTGTAATCCCAGCACTTTGGGAGGCAGAGGCGAGAGGATAGCCTGAGCACACTGGTTTTGAGACCAGACCGAGCAACATGGTGAGTCTTTGTCTCTACAATAAATCAAAAAAATTAGCCGAGTGTAGTGGCACATGCCTGTGGTTCCAGTTATTTGGAAGGCTAAGATGGAAGGATCACGAGCCCAGTAGGTCGAGGCTGTGGTGACCGTAAGCATGCCACTGCACTCCAGGTTGGATGACAGAGTGGGACTCCGATTTAAAAAAAAAAAAAAAGAGCTGGGCTCGGTGGCTCAGCCTGTAATCCCGCGCCTTTGGGAGGCTGAGGTGAGTGGTTTGCCTGAGCCCGCGGGTTCGAGACCCGCTTGGGCAGCGGGACCTCATCTCTACAGCAAATCAAAAAAAATCAGCCGGGCATGGTAGCGCATGCCTGTAATTCCGGCTGCTTGGAAGGCTGAGGCGGAAGGATCGCAGGAGCCCAGCAGGTTGAGGCTGCGGTGGCCGGGAGCGGCCACTGCACTCCAGTCTGGGCGACAGAGTGAGACTCCAACTCAAAAAAAAAAAAAAGAATTGAAGACGCATTTATTGACATCTGAAAACCCTAAATAAAATGACATAGGCGGTGATAAAACCCTTACAAAAAAATCAACGCTGGCAGACTCAACACAAAACCAAACCAAACTTGGAAGTCTTGTTTTTCTTAGCATGGCCTGCCACCTAGTGACGGAAAACTAAAAAGCCATCGGATGAGGAAGGAAACACCCCTTCAAAGCTATAGGGGCAGATTAGAAGGCCTGCATTTATTAGTCACTTACTATTTCCGGGAACTATTCCCTTGGGCTAATTCACAAACACACTGTGAGGTCATTGTCCAGACATTGACTCTTTCTCCCACACTGCCTGGTTTCTCTCAGCCGCCTCCCTCAGGAAGGAGCCTCTGGCCAAGGCTGGTCTCTGTAGGATATACACATCCTCAGCAAGGAGTCACAGGGTGCAGGTGACTGAGGTGAGCTGAGAACAATGCGGGCAGCACCCTTATTCGTAACCACTGTGTATCAAGTTGAATAATTAACTTGCTTGACTATAAAGCTGCTTGCTGTATTGTCCCAAGATAGGGATTCTTTCTTCACCCCCTGGCTGCCGTTGGTGCCTCCTGGGCAGATTTTTTTTCTTCACCAACGAGCAGCCATCAGTGCCGCTTGTAAGTTTTTTTTTTTTTTTGAGTCAGAGTCTCACTGTCGCCCAAGCTGGAGTGCAGTGACACGCTCACGGCCACTGCAACCTCAACCTGCTGGTCTCAGGTGACCCTTCCACCTCAGCCTCCCAAGTAGCTGGAACTACAGGCATGTGCCACCATGATACGGAGACCTGTTAATGTCTGTCCATATTGTCACAGCCCCTAGAAAAGAGCATGGCAAGGGCTCCAGTACATTCCTGAACAATATTCCTCAGAACTAATAAAAGGTGCACTTCCCCTTGTCTCCTATACACTCCCAGTAAGTAGCTTCAGGGGATCCTTGACTTCCCTGCAGTCTATGCCCAGTCAACTGAAAGATGCAAATCTTCCTTTTCTGAGTGGTTATAAGTTTGAATAATATAGTACCAATGTCATTGTAAGCCTTGTGATTTGTATAACTTTTGTATCAATGTAATCATAGGTTTTATGATTTGCATAGTGCATGATGTCTTAGGCCTTGTAAACTCCATTTACGCTATGGCAAGCTTGAATAACACTTCTGCCAGACCCTACTGATAAAAGCTATGAGATACCTCTGATACCTGGCACCAGGAAGTATGGACCAAAATATGTCACTGAAAGGACAGACCAAGAGTGGGAAGCCATTTTTTATCTTGTTCTTAAACTCTAACACAATGATGGGAAAGTGGAGGCTATGTCCTGGAGAAATGCATTTTTTTAATCTTGTTCCTAAACCCTAACACAATGATGAGAAAGTAGAGGCTATGTTTTGGAGAAATGTATACTTTAGGTAAAGATTAATTTTGTCTTTTTAGAAACCCAGACTTCTCAAGCATGACCAGGATCGACCCATTGTATACTGGGTGCATGGTGACCAGGAACCCCCTTAGGGTTTTCTGTCCAGACTTCCTGGTACCAGGCATCAGAGGTATCTCATGGTTTTTGTTAGTGGGGCCCCTGGCAGAAGTGGCAATCAAGCTTGCCTAGAGTAAAGGGAGTTTACAAAGCCTAAAACATCATGCATTAGGCAAAAGTTATGCAAATCACAAAACTTGTGATTACAAAAGTTATGCAGCTCACAGGACTTGTGACTGCTCAGAGCTGGGAACCAGTGGAGATTCGATCTTCCAGTAGATTGGGTGCTGTCTACAGGAAAGTCAAGGATCCCACGAAGCTGCCTGTGGGAATACATAGGAGATAAGGGGAAGTGCACCTTTCATTAGCTCTAAGGAATGTTATTCAGGAATGCACAGGAGCACTAGAATCCTTGTCTCGGCCATTCTCTAGGGGCTGTGATAATATGGACAGACATTAGTGGGTCTCTGTGTCACAGGGTCTCCAAGACATTTGCAGGTAGTCAACAAGGAAGTCACACAGTCATGTCTACCTGATTGCAACATCTCCAGGGGAAAGGATTTAAGCCAGGACTCGGGGGGCTACATGGCCACACTCATCTAGAGGGTAAGCCAGATCCTGTGGGAAGTGACTCTTTCTTAAATAAGTCTTTTCTCCTTTCATCTCTTTGTGTGTTGCAATTCTTTGCATTACTCGGATCTCTGGTTACCAGTGTTTACCTCCGGCATGCCAGCACGCCAGCTCTGGTGATACTGCACACCCCTCCATCCATCCATCCACCCTCCCCCTATCTGTATCCTAACAGTCACTATCAATAAATGTGGCTGAAACTCAAGTTCTGTATAATGCTCTGCTGGTCACATGGCTAATGTATAGGTACTAACAACTCTGGACTTATAAAAGTGAACTGGAAAAGCCTGGAAGGTGAGCAGAACCATTTAAGAACGACCTTGAGTCTGGCTCTGTTCCCTGAATTCGAACTCAGAAATAAATTTCCTTCTACCAGTTCCCTGCCCCTTTGATTCATTGGTATCGAGGGTAGAAGCTGAGCATTACTCAGACCATAACAACCACACCTGGCTAATTTTTTTTTTAATGTATTGTAAGGCCGGGCTCAGTTACTCAGCCTGTAATCCCAGAGCTTTGGGAGGCCGAGGTGAGTGGATTGCCTGAGTCTGCAGGTTCGAGACCCGCCCGGGCAACTTGGCAAGACCTCATCTCTACAATAAATCAAAAATTAGTCGGGCGTGGTAGCGCGCGCCTGTAGTTCCAGCTCCTTGGAAAGCTAAGGCGGAAGGATCGCCGGAGTCCAGCCAGTCGAGGCTGCAGTAGCCAGGAACAGCCACTGCACTCCAGTCTGGGCGACAGAGTGAGACTCCAACTCAAAAAAAAAAAAAGAATCATCTGGGCGTGGTAGCGCGTGCCTGTAATTCCGACTACTCAGAAGGAAGGCTGAGTCAGAAGGATCGCCGGAGCCCAGTGGGGTCCAGGCTGCGATGGCCGGGAGCGGCCACTGCACTCCAGTCTGGGCGACAGAGTGAGACTCCAACTCAAAAAAAAAAAAAATGTAGAGATGAGGTCTGGCCAAATTGTCTAGGTTGGTCTCAAACCCCTGGACTCAGGCAATCCTCTCACCTCTGCCTCGCAAAGTGCTGGGATTACAGACATGAACCACCACCCCTGGCTCATGTACATTCTAATAAACCAATGTCTTTCCCTGATGAGTCTCCAGATGACTTCTTTGGAATATATAAAGAACATTCTCATGCAAGCCTTCACAGATTTGGGGCTACCACATTACACTCACAGATAGGGAAAAAGTCTCAAGGTCACACAGCTAATAAGTGGCAGTGCCAGAAGAAAGAGAAATAAACCCACCTAGACACAAATCTAAGGGCCCCAAGAATCTGAACACCAGAATGCTCTAGCAACAATGTAACTGGAAGTATTCTTCCCTGTGTCTCCACCATCTTTATTCTTGTAATCAGGCTGGCCACAGGCCCCCACCTAAACATTTTCCTCTCCTTTTGTTAATTCCTTGTGTTCTCTTTTTTTTTTGAGTTGGAGTCTCACTCCATCACCCAGGCTGGAGTGCAGTGGCATGCTCCCAGCCACCGCAGCCTCGACCTGCTGGGCTCCAGCGATCCTTCTGCCTCAGCCTTCCAAGTAGCCAAAACTACAGGTGCGCACTACCACACCTGACTAATTTTTTATTTTATTGTAGAGAAGCGGTCTCGCCAAGTTGCCCGGTCTGGTCTCAAACCCGCAGACTCAGGCAATCCACTCACCTCGGCCTCCCAAAGTGCTGGGATTACAGTCTGAGCCACCGAACCCGGCCAATGTTCTATTCTTCTAGAGCCACTATTATAATAGAAGAATTAGCATAATTCATAAAGCAGCAGTTTCTCTAAATTACATTTCTCAAAGTGTTCCAGGCAATAAGTTTCCAAGTCTCAATCACAGAAAACATCATGCAATTGGCACTTCCCTCTTAAAAACATACAATACATATTTTCTATTATTTTTATTTTTTATTTTTTTAGAGATGGATCTTGCTGTGTTATCCAGCCTTGTCTCAAACTCCTGAACTGAAGCAATCCTCCTACCTCAGTCTCCCAAAGTGCTGGGATTACAGGTAAGAGCTACCGCACTCAGCCCAATGCTTTTTTTTTTTTGAGTGAGAATCTCACTCTGTTGTCCAGGCTGGAGTGCAGTAACATGCTCATGGCCACTGTAGCCTTGACCTGCTGGGCTCAGGGAATCCTTCTGCCTCAGCCTTCCAAGTAGCTGGAACTACAGGCATGCACCACCACGCCTGGCTAATTTTTTGATTTATTGTAGAGATGAGGTCTTGCCAAGTTGCCAGGCTGGTCTCGAACCTGTGGGCTCAGGCAATCCTCTCACCTCAGCCTCTCAAAGTGCTGGGATTATAGGTATGAGTCACTGTGCCTGGACTGCATATTTCCTAAAAAGCTCCAAAAAAAAAAAATGTTTTGGAGCCAGGCATGGTGGGGTGTGCCTATAGTCCCAGATACTTGGGAGATTGAGGCAGAAGAATCGCTTGAGCTCAAGAGTTTGCAGCCAGCCTGGGCAATACAGTGAGACTCTGCCACACACACAAAATTTTTTTTTTCTGACCTAGCCCAGCCCAGAGTTTCCCAAGCTGCTATGACATGCACGTTTTTTTTCTCGAGCATACCTAAAGAGACTCTAGTGTTCTATGTGCAGCTTAAGAAATACTGGCTAAGGGAGACTAGCAGGGCCTCAGGTCAGGGACAGCGTCTGAGCTGGGATCCCAACCCATGAATAAGTCGCTTAATCTCTCTGGGTCAAAGTTCCTGCCTCCAAATTGTAAAGCTGATGCGAGACAACATGGAACAAGGTTCTCAGTAACTGTCTTGGCTCTCAGTGTCAAGCAGAAAAATGACGTTCTGACACAAGACCCTAGAAGGGAATGATGATGCAGGCAGTAGAAAGTTGAATGAGGAAATAAATGATTGGAATGATGAAGAAATAACACGTTAAAGGAAAATAAGGTCAACAGGAGCTCCTTAGCGGCGTCACTCCTCGCTCTTCATGAATTCCGTATTGGTGAGTTCATCTACTCACTGAAATGTATTTGCAACCCCAGACTCAATACTCAAGGGGCTTCCCTGACCATTCAAGGATGTGTGCAGAGTAATTGGAGTCACCTGACGAGCTGAGGGGAACAAGGTGACGCCCTGGTTTCTTGTTTCAGTTATCATACTGTAAATGTGTCCTTTTCATGGTCTAGTCAGTGCTGTATTTTTCACATTTTTGTTCTTTTTTGTTGGTGATTTGCTGTTGAGAATGGCCCCAAGTGTGATGTGCTTTAGGGGAAAATTTGTGAGTCAGAGAAGTTTCATTCAAACATGAGTGACAGTGCAATGTTAATGAGCTAATGATATATTATGAAATAATGTGTCATTAAACACACAAAGCAAGGATATATATTGGCCAGTTGAGGGCAATGTGATGACCAGGAGCTCTTTGGGAACCCAACTCTGTCTGCCCGCTAAGGGCAAGGGATCATCAGTATTAACTAACTCAGTGCTCACTGCAACTTTATAGAACCAACTTACCGGGAATAACAAGAATTGCCCATATTTGGAAAACTTGCAAGTCTAAGGAATTAAGGGAAAGAGAATAGGTGGTTGTGGGGGGCCAGCCCCTGCAGAGAGATTTAGGGGGTCCCTGGGAAGTGTGGCAGCATTGGCGGTTATTCTGGAGAAATAAAGAGAAAGAAAGAAGCTGGGCTCGGTGGCTCAGCCTGTAATCCCACGTCTTTGGGAGGCTGAGGTGAGTGGATTGCCTGAGCCCACGGGTTCGAGACCTGCCTGGGTAGTGAGACCTCACCTCTACAATAAATCAAAAAATCAGCCAGGCGTGTTAGCGCATGCCTGTAATTCTGGCTACTTGTAAGTCTGAGGCGGAAGGATCACCAGAGCCCAGCAGGTCGAGGCTGCGGTGGCCAGGAGCGGCCACTGCACTCCAGTCTGGGTGACAGAGTGAGACTCCAACTCAAAAAAAAAAGAGAAAGAAAGAGAAGTGGGAAGAAAGAAAGAGACTGGACTCTGTCTAGTGCAGAAGCCGATTGAATGGGGCAAACCGTAAGCCTTTTATCCTAAAGTTTCACGGGCAAGATCACAAGATTTTCATGTGAACACAAAGCCAGGCGGATGAGGGGCGTCCCCCCACCCACCAGGTGTTTCCTCGAGCATGAGGAAGGATAATCCCAATATTATTTTACTGTTCCTTATGCTTGGTTAATGTTCCTCACCAGCAATACCACAATTCTAACATCATAATATTCTAATAATCAATAACTTCTAAAATGTATGCATTCCCAACACCTAATGACTAACTTAAACCCTAATACCTTTCTATTCTGTACTAATTTTACTTGTACTATAAAAAACTCTTAATTATAGCTCAAACCAGTTCCTAAAGAATGTGACCCAGTCCAAAGATCACACTGGGCCATTTCCAGGAACAATTGATTATAATCTCTTAACAAAATGGCTATTCTAAAGTCCTATATATCGATCCTAATTTCTATGAAAGTTTCTAATTCCTAATCCTAATATATCAAGCTGATCATCAGCAACAAAGCTTCTAAAAATAAAACCCAAATATAAACTGTAAATGTACTAAGGCCAAAACCACAATTAGTAGAAAGTGGGAACAATGAAATTTCTAAAGTTAGCTGTATTCTTATAAAATCTTAAAGTATCATGTTTGATCATGCTTGAACTAACATAATTCCCTGACGTAGCATGACCTATTCTACAATACTTTCTATGAATAAAATAAATTCAGTTTCTATAATAAGTAAAAAAAACCTACACTAATTGTAACTAAAAAACCAGTTTAAAAGAATGCAGCCCAACCCAAAGTGGATGCTGGGCCCTTAGGAATGTGGCCCAGTCCAAAGTTAGTGCTGGGCCATTTCTGGTAACTCTAGATAATCATCTATACCATCTAAAGCTGGAAACAACTCTCTAAATGTATATACTAATTCTATAAATATACTTTTAAATCTTATAAAAAAGCTTGTATCATATATAAGGCTCCCAAATGTGATCTGAGTTTGAACTGTGTTAAGTTTAAAGCCGAAACCGCAGTTTGTGAGAAGCGGGAACAATGGATCCCCAGAGTCAGCCATGCCTGTCATACTCTCAGAACTTCATGCTTAGATCATCAAAGTCCCTACTAGTGGGTCATGCCAAACAACAAAGAAGGGAGGAGGGAATGGGCCTTTAGCTCCTGAACCCAACCTGGTGGTCTCAGGGTCCGCAGCCCACCTGGATCCCTAACACTCAGGCGGGTCTCCATGTCTGGCTCCCAACAGGTGGTGGGGCTAACAGAAGCCTTCCTCTTCACCTTCTGAAGGTTTGCTGAAGTTAGCTACTCACAAAAGGCAGATGAATAGGAGAAATGGCATACACATTTATTAACATGCACTGGAGTCTTACAAAATAAGATAAAAAAATGGAAGATGGTTGGCCGGGCACGGTGGCTCAAACTTGTAATCCCAGTGTTAGGGTACTGGACAGGGTGAGGGTGGAGAGGCGCAGGGAGGCGCAGCACTGCAAGCTGGAGGTGCATGCTAGCAACCCAGAGATGCAAGTAGATTGCAAAGAATTACAACACAGGTGAGAAAAGAAAAGATTTATTTAAGAAAAGTTCACCCCCCACAGACAGGGAGTGGGCCTACATTCTAGGTGAGTGTGGCGTCGTAGCCCCCCAGAGTCCTGGCTTAAATCCTTTTCTCGGAGATGTTGCACGTGTCTGCCGTGACTGCTGTGACTTCCTTATTGACCACCTATGACACAGAGACCCATTAATGTTTACCCACATTATCATAGCCCCTAGAGAAGGGCGCGACAAGGATTCTAATTCTTCTGCACCTTCCCAAATGACATTCCCTAGACCTAATGGAGGGTGTACCTCCCCTTATCTCGTAGGCATTCCCAGTGGGTAGCTTCGGGGGATCCTTGGCGTCCCCGTAGATAGTGCCCAATTTACTGGAAGAGTGAATCCCCACCTGCACTCCCTCTGAGCGGTCATAACTTTTGTAATTACAAGTTTCATGACTTTTACAGTCCTTGCCCAATGCATGATGTCTTAGGCCTTGAAAATTCCCTTTACTCTAGGCAAGATTGATTGCCACTATGAGATACCTCAGATACCTGGAAGTCTGTTTCTGAAAAGACAAAGTCGGTAAAGTTAATTTTACCTAAAGTGTGCATTTCTCCAAAAGCATAGTTTCTACTTTCTCATTATTGTGTCAGGGTTTAAGAACAATATGGAAAATGGCTTCCCATTCTCGATCTGCCCTTTCACCCAGCACTTTGGAAGGCCAAAGAGAGAGTCAGGACTGCCTGAGTCCAAGGGTTCAAGACCAGCCTGGGCAACTTGATGAGACCTCATCTCTACAATAAATTTTTTAAAAATTAGCCGGGCATGGTAGTGCGTGCGTGTAGTTCCAGTGACTTGGAAGGCTGAGGCGGAAGGATTGCCTGAGCCCAGCAGGTTGAGACTGCAGTGGTCGTGAGCACGCCACTGTACTGCAGCCCGGGCGACAGAGTGAGACTCCAACTCAAAAAAAAAAAAAAGGGAAGATGGTTGACACATTTATGTCACCTTGAGGTTACAAAGAGCATGGGTGCATAACCAAAAACAGGCTATGGTGGCAAAGACAGGTTATGGGAGGGAGAGGTGGTCAGAGTGGCATAGGTGGTCTTGTTAGGTAGATGAGACCTCACAGGTAGCAGTCCTCAGAGAATAAATGGCAAATGTTTCCTTCAGGCCTTTAAGGTGTCAGACTCTCAGTTAATCTTTCCTAGATCCAGACAAGGGAGGGCCTCAAAGAAAGCCTGGCAGTATCAACAGATTTTTCTCTACAGATGCAAATCTCCCCCACAAAAGATAGCTTCTCAGCTATTCTTACATTTCCTGCCTTTTTGAATAGCCATCTTGAAATGTGTCAAGGAAATATATTGTGGGGTAAAATATTTCTCTCCTTCAAAGAACAGAATATTTGGACTCGGTCATAATGAAATTCAGGGGACAAGGCTGGGGTGCAGGAGCCCATGCCTGTAATCCTAGCACTTTGGGAGGCTGAGACGGGAGGATTGCCTGAACCCAGGAGTTCGAGACCAGCCTGGGCAAGATAGTGAGATCTCATCTCCACACACAAAAAATTTTTTTAAATTAGCTGGGTGGGGTTGTGAGCACCTGTCATCCCAGCTACTCAGGAGGCTGAGGTAGAAGGACCATCTAAGACCAGGAGGTCAAGGCTACAGTGAGTAGTGATTGTGCCACTGCACTCCAGACTGGGTGACAGAGAGAGACTATGTCTCAAAAAGATAAAAGAAAAAAAATTCAGTGGACAGGAGGACAAAAAAAGCGAGAACTCTTTAGATATTAACCAGACAAGAAATCCAAATTAGGTTCCTTTTAAATAAAATAAGAACTATTTCTAGGAAAATGAGTATGAGTTATAAAAATTGTGTTACGATTCTCTCAAGGTAAAGAATGACTCCAAGCCGGGCTCGGAGGCTCAGCCTATAATCCCATGCTTTGGGAGGCTGAGGTGAGTGGACTGCCTGGGCCCAGGGGTTTGAGACCCGCCTGGGCAACTTCATCTCTACATCAAAAAATCATCTCTACAATAAATCAAAAAATTAGCAGGTGGAAGTAGCGAGTGCCTGTAGTTCCGGCTACTTGGAAGGCTGAGGCGGCAGGATCGCCGGAGCCCAGCACGTTGAGGATGCGGTGGCCGGGAGCCGCCACTGCACTCCAGTCTGGGCCACGGAGTGAGACTCCAACTCAAAAAAAAAAAAAATGACTCCAGAATTAAATAAGCATGTCCTGGGCTGGGCTAGGTGGCTCAGTCCGTAATTCCAACACTTTGGGAGGACAAGGCGAGTAGATTGCCTGAGCCCGCAGGTTCGAGACCAGCGTGGACAAATTGGTGAGACCTCATCTCTACAATAAAAATAAATTAACCGGGCATGATAGTACCCACCTGTGGTTCCAGCTACTTGGAGGGCTGAAGTGGAAGGATCACTGGAGCCCCGCAGGTCCACACTGGGGTGGCCGTGAACGTGCCACTGCACTCCAACTTGGGCAACAGAGTGGATTCCAACTCAAAAAAATAAAAAATAAAATAAAAAAAAGCATGTCCTGGTTTTCTTCAGTACTTTTTCAGAAAGCATTGATCTATCAATCACTTCAGGCAGTTCCTTCGCTTTCAGTCAGAGAAATAAGAAAAAATGACCAACCAAGTGACTCATATAATTTCTACTTCATTTAATCTTTCCTGATAGAACAGATGTTACAGTGAAGAGATTTCTCTGAAATAACAGCACAGACTTAACTTGAATACCTTTTAGGCCAGGAGCAAGTGGTTCATGCTTATAATCCCGGCCCCTTTGGAGGCCCAGGCAGAAAGATCACCTGAGGCCAGGAGTTCGAGATCAGCCTGGGCAACAAAGAGAACCCATGTCACTATAAAAGACATTTTTTTTCATTAGCTGGGTGTGGTGGCTCATGCCTGTCATTCCAGCTACTCAGGAAGGTGAGCCAGGAGGATTGCTTGAGCCCAGTGGTTCAAGGTGGCAGTGAGCTATGTATGATTGCACCACTGCACTCCAGCCTGAGTGATACAGATCCCATCTCTTAAAAAAAAACAGGAAGATCTTTTAGCAACAAAATGTGACTAATAGAGTGGAATAAAATTAGCCTCAGATGTTTCTCCTCCAGGGTTTGACAGGGGATTACTAGAGACCAACATGTCTAAACAGAATCTAAGTGAGTGAGATGATGTGAGAGTCCAAGATAGACTATAAGACTGGCAAAGAATATCTGATAGGGAGCATTACATTTAAAAAGGAGCAACAAAAACAAATGCTGTGAAGTTGACACTGTGACTGAAAGCCCTTCCATGAGAGAAAAACATTCAAAGCATCATGAATTCAAGGCATCTACATCAAACACTCCCGGGGCTCTTGTTCAAGTGGCCAAATTACATGGTTTGACATCATCAGTCTTTCAGCCTTTCAATTTCATTATGTTGGTGCATGTCATTGTCTTATTGATAGAAAAAAAATTATATAATGGAAAAATCTAGGCTGTTTTTAATCAGTGGCCACAGCACAAGGAATACAACAAAGATCTTTGAAAGAGTCATCAAATAGAATACACTGGGTAACGGTGGTCCACACACAAAAGGCACTTGGATCCAACAGCTACTGAACCTGTGTGACGGTGAGCTCTTTAATAAGGGAATCTCATGTATTTTTAAATGATTACCAAAGATTCCAATTTATCTTTTTCTTTTCTTTGTTTTCGAGTAAGAGTGTCAATCTGTTGTCCAGGCTGGAGTGCGGTGGCATGCTCACAGCCACTGAAGCCTCGACTTGCTGGGCTCAGGCAATCCTTCCATCTCAGCCTTTCAAATAGCTGGAACTACAGATGCATACCACCACACCTAATTTTTTGGTTTATTGTAGAGATGATTTATTTTGATTTATTTTGATTTTGACTTATTGTATTGCCAAGTTGCCCAGACTAGTCTCGAACCCCTGGACTCAGGCAATCCTAAATGATTACAAAGATTCTACTTTTTTCTTTTTTTTTTTTTTTTTTGAGTTGGAGTCTCACTCAGTTGCCCAGACTAGAGTGCAGTGGCCGCTCCTGGCCACCGCAGCCTCGACCTGCTGGGCTCCGGCGATCCTTCTTCCTCAGCCTTCCAAGTAGCTGGAACTACAGGGGTGTGCTACCCCGCCCGGCTAATATTTTTGATTTATTGTCAAGATGGGTCTCACCAGGTTGCCCAGGTGGGGCTCGAACCCGCGGGGTCAGGCAATCCACTCACCTCACCCCCAAAGGGACGGGGGTTACAGGTGAGCCACCGAGCCCGGCTAGATTCTACTTTTTCTAACTCACAATATCTATGAGAATGAATACTAACATCACCTTTCTCTTTTTTAAAAATGAGGAAAAAACATTATTTGCTCACAAGTAAAACACATTCATGACAGAGTCAAGAACAGAAAAAAGCCACCCTTTCTAGTCAGTCTTCAGGGAAACCCTTCATTACCCCTCATCCCAGCATTTCACAAGACTACTATGTCTCCTTATTTTATAAACATAACTGCTTCGCCAGGCTTGGTGGCTCAGCCTGTAATCCCACGCCTTTGGGAGGCTGAGGTGAGTGGATTGCCTGAGCCTGCGGGTTCGAGACCCGCCCGGGGAGCGAGACCCCATCTTACAATAAATCAAAATAATCAGCCCGGGGGTGGTAGCGCATACCTGTAATTCCGGCTACTCGGAAGGCTGAGGCGGAAGGATCGCCGGAGTCCAGCAGGCGAGGTTGCGGTGGCCGGGAGCAGCCACTGCACTCCAGTCTGAGCAACAGAGTGAGACTCCAACTCAAAAAAGAATAATAATAAAAATAAAAATAAACATAACTGCTTCTTTGTGCATACTTGAGTAATTGTAAAATGAACAGCAAACTCATTTTTTTTTTTTTTTTAGTTGGAGTTTCACTCTGTCACCCAGACTGGAGTGCAGTGGACGCTCCTGGCCACCGCAGCCTCGACCTGCTGGACTCCGGCCATCCTTCCGCCTCAGCCTTCCGAGTAGCCGGAATTACAGGCACGCGCTACGACGCTCGGCTGATTTTTTTATTTATTGTAGAGATGAGGTCTCGCTGCCCAGGAGGGTCTCGAACCCGCAGGCTCAGGCAATCCACTCACCTCAACCTCCCAAAGGCGCGGGATTACAGGCTGAGCCACCGAGCCCAGCTAGCAAACTCATTTTTATCGTTCAATTTTCCCCAACAAACTTCACAATATTAGAATGTTTGAGATGTAATGTTTATTCCAACAGATTATGAGAGTGAAAACAAGTAATTAGTCTTACAATTTGTTGGAAGCACAGCAGAGCTTACTAAAATTTTGAGGAAAAACAACAACAAAGACATTTCATCTAGACAAAGGCACAGCACTCCACAACTGCTTCATACTCTGTGCACAGTAAGTCCTCTCAGGACAGGGGAGAGGAGATGCCAACTGAGGCTTGCATTAGAAGCTGCGTCTAATACCACTGAGATTATTCTGTTTTACAATAAAAGGCTCTATAAACACTCCTCTGAGAAAAAAGTGCAACCCAAAATCTGTCTTACCAAAGAAAGTAAAAGTGGCAATAAAGGCCCATAGGAATATGCACAGTGCAAATACACTATATTTCACCCTCAGTACAAAAGGTTTCTGACTGGAGTATGAACTTTCAAGTTGAAGATGTATTTCGCTGCAGTTCACCCAAAGCTTGAGAGCTAGAGCAAAGAGAGACTTGCAGTTGATAACTAAGTGGATGAGATCCCTAATATTTCACTAGGTGACAATAATTCCCTTTGGGAAGAAGTGGTTTATTTTTAATTATTCCACTTTTTGTTATATGGGCGATGCTTTTAAACAGTACTGTCTCAATACTCGCTTGCTACTGAGCTGAGCAATGTCAGATGATGGCAGCCTGTCAAAGACACCCCCAGCAGGAAAGTGAAGCTGCTTTCAGGAGCATGTAGCTGAGCTGTCTTACAGTCTTTTGACATTAACCATAAAAAACTGGGTTTAAATGATCATGTATTATCCCTTCTCAAATAAAGTCACATTAGAGGAATTCTTTTTAAAAGAGGCTTTCAAACTAGTCCTTCAGGCATTTAAAAAATCTTCATATAAAAGTCCGCTTCTTTAAGACATAAGAACAAACACTTTTCCTTTAAAAGAAAAAACTTATTTTTAGGACAAAATAAATTACAACTTGCTGACATACTTTTTTTTATGGCTCAGTGCTTATTCCAGATATATGGAGCTATATTTTTTTGCACATTTTCAGAAATCAGAGATACTGAAAGAGAGTAGTTAGCTCTAAAATGGCATGATGATACAACCCTGGCTCAGGGAACAGATCAAGCTCTAAATCTCAGGAATAAAAAAACAGATACTCATCATCCAATCTAAATAGTCTTGTATTATATACATATTAACAGTCTAGTCAATGAAATATAAAGGACAGAAATCTCAAAACTCAGAGCATAAAAATGTAAAGAAACAAAATGTTGAATGCACAATCTATTCCACTTGGCAATGTGTGTTAAGAGATAAAAACATGTCTACAAATAGAATATAACAAAACAAAAATGTGACATAAGCAGCGATCTCAGGTCCATAGCTCTTCAGTTCTTCCAAATTTGTAGATCAGAGTGCTAGAAAGAGATGAAAACAAATCATGAGGAAAAACAGATGAAACAAGCAACATAGAACTTGTTTTCTAAATATGCTTTGGTACTTCACTGATCCCTTTTTATCCATTTGTTTTCTTTCTTTTTTTATTTTTATTTTTTTGAGTCGGAGTCTCACTCTGTTGCCCAGGCTGGAGGGCAGCGGCACGCTCATGGCCACCCCAGCATCGACCTGCTGGGCTCCGGCAATCCTTCTGCTGCAGCCTTCCAAGTAGCTGGAACTACAGGTGTGTGCTACCACACCCGGCTAATTTTCTGTTTACTGTAGAGATGAGGTCTTGCCAAGTTGCCCAGAATGGTCTCGAGCCTGTGGGCTCAGGCAATCCCCTCACCTTGGCCTCCCAAAGTGCTGGGATTACAAGCTTGAGCCACCACGCCCAGTCCCTCTTTTTTAATTTTTATTTTTATTATTTTTATTTTATAGAGATGAGGTCTCACTATGTTGTCCAGGCTGGTCTCAAATTTCTGGGCTCAAGCAATCCTATCTTAGCCTCTCAAGTTTCGGGACTACAGGCATGAGCCACTGAGCCTGGCCCCTTTGTATCAATTTCTACATCATGATGGTGAAGTGCTGGGATGTGACGGTGAGTCAAGTGGACAAATCCGCTTCTTAATGAAACTAAGGGTCTAATGAGAAGACAAATAAATGTAAAATCCCAACTATAAAAAAATGTTATAAAAGAGGGGCACAGCCGGGCTCGGTGGCTCAGCCTGTAATCCCGCGCCTTTGAGAGGCTGAGGTGAGTGGATTGCCTGAGCTCGCGGGTTCGAGACCCGCCTGGGCAACTTGGGGAGACCGCATCTCTACAATAAATCAAAAAATCAGCCGGGCATGGTAGCGCATGCCTGTAATTCCGGCTACTTGGAAGGCTGAGGTGGAAGGATCGCCGGAGCCCAGCAGGTCGAGGCTGCGGTGGCCGGGAGCGGCCACTGCACTCCAGTCTGGGTGACAGAGTGAGACTCCAACTCAAAAAAACAAAACAAAACAAAACAAAAAAGAGGGGCACAGGTATCATAAGAGTGAAATATAAGGATCTGACCTAGTTAGAGAGGTCAAGAAAGATTTCCCTGAGGAGTGGCAGCTGAACCAAGATCCAAAGGGGGTGAGGAGGCAGGAGCAGAGAGATGGACACTCTCAGACCATGAGCTGAGCTGTGGGCATGTTGAATGTGCTGGATTTGAAAAGTCAGCAACCCAAGAAGGGATGGTAAGTAGGAATCTGGAAAGACACATCTGTGACTCATCTACATACAAGCAGTGATTGGAGACCTAAACATAACTGACCTCACCTAGAGACAGAAAAACAAGAAGTTTCTTAAGGCCTAGAACAGATAGTGCCTTAAGGAACTTCAAAAGGTGGTAGGACAGGGAGTTGAGGAGCAGCTTGCAAAGGAAACAGAGGAGTGGCCAGAGATGTCGAAGAGGCTGCCCTCGGTGCTAAGATGAGCCCCAGACACAGGAAGCACCCAGGTCAACCTGAGAACTTGCCAGCCTCTTGGCAGAATGCATAGTTCATACAGCAGTTACTGTCCACCTGAGCACAGGCTTAATGCAGACAAGGGTTGTGTGCACTACAAAGTACTGAATCTAAATTAAATATAATCCCTAAATATTGCCTAAAATGTCTTCATGAAAACAAACTGTATCCCCAAAAGGCTATTAGTCACACGGCAAGAAATACAATCACAAGTTAGCAGAAACTGCTGGGTACGGCGGCTCACACCTGTAATTCTAGCACTTTGGGAGGAGGAGGCAAGAGGACTGCCTGAGCCCAGAGGTTCGAGACCAGCCCAGGCAAGTTGGTGAGACCCTATCTCTACAATAAAATTTTTTTAAAAAGTCAGGTGTGGTAGCACGTGCCTGTAGTTCCAGCTACTTGGAAGGCTGAGGCGGAAGGATTGCCTGAACCCAGAAGGTTGATGCTGGGGTGGCTGTGAGTATGCCACTGTACTCCAGCCTGGGCGACAGAGTGAGACTCCAACTTAAAAATAAAATTTTAAAAAATTTAAAATAATTAATTAATTAATTAATTAATTAGCCAGACATGGTGGTGCATGCCTGTACTTCTAGCTACTTGGAAGGCTGAGGAGGAAAGATCGCCTGAACCCAACAGGTTGAGGCTGTGGTAGTCATGAGCATGCCATTGCACTCTGGCCTGGGCGAAAATGAGACTTCAACACAAAAAAGAAAAGAAAAGAAAAGAAAAGGAAAAAACTCCCCAGTGCTAGCATCACTGCCTCAGCTAAAAAAAAAAAAAAAAATGATGGCAGAAACTGCCAAACATCTCTCAAAACCAGGAAAGTCAAAGCCAGGGTACAATAAGAGGAAACCCAGGCAGAGCATGGCTGTCTCTCAAAAGTTCAGAGAGACCAAAGTGGCTAGAGTTTGCAAGGCAGAGTACAGAGAGCCACACAGAGGGCACCCAAGATATCTGCAGGAGGTGCTTCTCAAGTCTTCAACTGAGTACTGATCAGTCTATGTCTATGAGGAAACACCCAAGAAAAGAACCACTGGAAAGAATAGTTCCCAGAACTCCCACAAGGCTAGAAAGACTTCACATTCCACAAGCAGAGCAGAGAAACCTCAGAATCCATAGGGTATCAGAGCACTGGGAAGAACACTCAGAGGAAATGAATGCCTTAAAGGGGACAAATTAGTCCTAGGCTAAAGCTATTCTGGTGGTGCCTAACAGAGCTTAAAAGCAAGATTCTAAAGGAACAACCTGTCTCCAAATGCCCTAACTGCATCCCAGAACAAAGTTCAAGAACATTTAAAGGAATACCAAAAACTCCAGCCCCAACAAACTACATTCAAAGCAGCAAAAAAGGGAGATGAGATCCAAGCGAAGAGCAAATTGAAGCAGAAATAATCCATAAAGCAAGCCGGGCTCAGTGGCTCAGCCTGTAATCCCGCACCTTTGGGAGGCTGAGGTGAGTGGACTGCCTGAGCCCACAGGTTTGAGACCCGCCTGGGCAACTTGGCAAGACCGCATATCTACAATAAATCAAAAATTAGCTGGGCGTGGTAGCATGCGTCTGTAGTTTCAGCTACTTGGAAGGCTGAGGCGGAAGGATCGCCGGAGCCCAGGAGGTCGAGGCTGCGGTGGCCCGGAGCAGCCACTGCACTCCAGTCTGGGCAACAGAGTGAGACTCCAACTCAAAAACAATTAAAAATAAAAATTAATTCATTAAAAAAAAATCCATAAAGCAGGCCCAGAAATCACACAGACAAGTGGACAAGGACACTGAAATAGCTATAAACATACTCTGGATGTTCGGGAAGGTAGAGGAAAGCAAGAAAATGTAAAGCGTGAGACATGGAAAATAGATAAAAGACCTGTACCCCACAAAACCATAATTAAAAATATTGATTTAATAAAAATTTAAAAAAAGAAAAAAGACCCAAATCAAGCATCTAGAGATGAAAACACACTGGCTGGGATTAATAGTAGATAAGACACTAGAGAAGTAGAGATCAGTGAAATTAAAGATATAACAACACGGGCGCAGTGGCTCACGCCTATAATCCCAGTACTTTGGGAGGCCGAGGTGAGAGGACTGTCTGAGTCCAGTGTTCGAGACCAGCCTGGGCAACTTGGGGAGACCTCATCTTCACAATAAATCAAAAAATTAGCTGGGCATGGTGGCATACGCCTGTAGTTCCAGCTACCTGAAAGGCAGAGGTGAAGGATCACCTAAGTCCAGCAGGTAGAGGCTGCGGTGGCCATGAGCGTGGCACTCCACTCCAGTCTGGGCGACAGAGTGAGACTCCAACTCAAAAAAAATAAAGAAAAAAGTGAGACCCCTAATTAAAAGGCCTATGTATGTATTTTTTTTTTTTTTAAGTTGTAGGCTTTACTAGGCTGGAGTACAATGGCGGCACGCTCACAGCCACTGCAGTCTCGACCTACTGGGCTCAGGCGATCCTTCCACCTCAGTCTTCCAAATAGCTGGAACTACAGGTACACACCACTGTACCCAGCTAAATTTTGATTTATTGTAGAGATGAGGTCTCACCAAGTTGCCCAGGCTGGTCTCAAACCCGTGGACTCAGGTAATCTCACCTTGGCCTCCCAAAGTGCTGGGATTATAGGCGTGAGCCACCACACCAGGCCTGCATGCCTCTTATATAATAGAAAATAGAGCATACATAGAAGTTGTATCATTGTAACTAATCCAAGGAATTTATACATGTTCCATGTACTCTTATATATGCTGCCGTAACAGTGCTGACACTTTGTAAATGTTATAGCTGTAGTTAAGAATTTAGGCAACTTACCTAAAAAATATAAGTGCATTTTGAAAAAACACAGCTAGTCCTGGATAAACATCAGTATCTGCACACACAAAGTAAAACAGATTAGGTTACGTAGGCAAATGGAACCGACAGTCTTTGTGTCATTCCTAATGACACACTCTGTAAATTATAACATATTGCTATTATTTATTAACTCTAAGACATCTATAATGAAATGGAAATAAGAAAATACTAATCTCATTTTCCCAAAACAAAGGATTGCTCTTACATTAGATAAACGTCAATGAACTTAGCAGGTTTTCTTTTTCTCTAAAGTAACTGTTATTGTTCTAGCTGCCTCAAAACTGCTGAGAAAGCATTAACTTGTCCCTTTGCCTCCTATGGCCAATACAAAAATACAAATGGTTAGAAGGACAAAAATTAAATTTGTGACTATGTAACAGTCTGTTAAATTGTTTTATTTCATGAATTCAGGAGATTTTTGTTTTATTTAAGTCAGGGTCTCACACTGTTGCCCAGACTGCAGTACAGTGGCACAATCACCACTCACCACCACAGGCTCGACCTTCTGGGCACAAGCAATTCTCCCTCCTCTGTTTCCCAAGTAGCTGGGCCTACAGACATGCACCACCATGCCCAACAATTTTTTTGTTTGTTTGTTTTGTTTTGAGTTGGAGTCTCACTCTGTCGCCCAGACTGGAGTGCAGTGGCTGCTCCCGGCCACCGCAGCCTCGACCTGCTGGGCTCCGGTGATCCTTCCGCCTCAGCCTTCCAAGTAGCCAGAATTACAAGCATGCGCTACCACGCCCGGCTGATTTTTTGATTTATTGTAGAGATGAGGTCTCGCTGCCCAGGCGGGTCTGGAACCCACAGGCTCAGGCAATCCACTCACCTCAGTCTCCCAAAGGCGCGGGATTACAGGCTGAGCCACCGAGCCTGGCAATTTTTTTTTTAATAGAGACAAAGTCTCACGATGTTGCCCAGATTGTGTTTTTGTTTCCTAAAGAGACAGGGCCACACTACACTACCCAGGATGAGGTGAAGTAGCTATTCACAAGCACAGTCATAGCACACTACAGCCCCAAGCTCCTCGGCTCAAACAATCCTTCTTCCTCAATTTTCCAAGTAGCTGTATTACAGGCATGTGTCACCATGCCTAACCCCCAATCCCAGAACTTTACTGTGCAAATATGTCAGATATAAAAACAATCATTACAATTAATCATCGTGTTCTTTAACTGAATCTATCCTACACGAAATGGTTACTATCGTCATAGAGAAAGCAAAAAAAGCGACTATTTAAATTTTTGTGGATAATTAACTTTTGTAAAACTATAAATGTTGATTTTTTTATATCAATATTTTTTATTATGATTTTATGGGGTACACTTAAGGGTTAGGTGTACAATTACATTTCATTCAGGCACCCTGTTGGTAAGAGGTGTTTCCCCATCCCCAGACAGATATTTGCTACTATTAATCCCATCCCCAACCCCATAGTTTCCCAGTACTGTCAGTCATTTTCTTATAGTATTACATTGGATGTGTTTCATTATGTGAGTGAGAACATGTGATACTCGGATCTTTGTTTCTGTGAGAGGTCACTCAGTATTATAGACTCTAGTTCCATCCAGGTTGCTGCGAAATTCATGATATTGTTCTTTTTTAGGCTGTGTAGTATTCCATCGTGTATATGTACCACATTTTTTAATCCAGTCCTCTTTTGATGGGCAGTAAATGTTGATTAAAAATCCTGGACAGAGCCACGCACAATGGCTCATGTCTGTAATCCCAGCACTGGGGAGCTGAGGCAAGAGGACTGCCTGAGCCCAGGGGTTCAAGACCAGCCTGGACAACTTGGTGAGACCTCATCTCTACAATAAATCAAAAAATTAGCCGGATGTGGTAGTTATGCCTGAGGTTCCAGCTACTTAGGAGGCTGAGGCGGACAGTTAACCTGAGTCCAGCAGGTTGGGGCTGCAGTGGCCATGAGCATGCCACTGCACTACAGCCTGGGCGACAGAGTGAGACTCCAACTCAAAAAAAAAAAAAAAAAAAACTTAACAGGACCCAGGTGTGATGGCTCATACCTGTAACCCCAACATTTTGGGAGGTAGAGGTGGGAGAACAGCATGAGTCCAGGAATTTGAGACCAGACTGGGCAACACAGTAAGACCTTGTCTCTACAAAAAAATACAAAAATTAGCCAGGCATGGTGGCACACACCTGTAGTCCTAGCCACTCAGGAAGCTAAGAGGGAAAGACCACTTGAGCCTAAGAGGTAAAGGCTACAGTGAGACAGGATAGTGCCACTGCACTCCAGCCTAGGTGACAGAGGGAGACTCTGTTTCAAAAATAAATAAATAAATACTGGACAGGATGAAGAGACTGGTTTGATTTTTACCTTTTATCTTTTATTTTTATTTGAGCTGATGTCTCACTCTGTCACCCAGGCCGGAGTGCAGTGGCACGCTCACAGCCACAGCAGCCTCGACCTGCTGGGCTCAGGCGATTCTTCCACCTCAGTCTTCCAAGTAGCTGGAAATATAGATATGCGCTACCACACCCAGCTTGTTTATTTGTCTATCTAGTTATCTATCTAGCTATTCATTTATTTATTTATTTTGAGTTGGAGTCTCACTTCGTCTCCCAGGCTGAAGTGCAGTGGCACGATCACAGTTACCCCAGTGACAACCTGCTGGGCTCTGGCGATCCTTCCGCCTCAGCCTTCCAAGTAGACAGAATTACAGGCATGCGCTACCACATCCTGCTAATTTTTGACTTACTGCAGAGATGAGATCTTGCCAAGTTGCCCAGCTGGTCTCAAACCCACAGGCTCAGGCAATTCACTCACCTCGGCGTACCAAAGTGCAGGGATTACAGGCTGAGCCATCGAGCCCAGCCTATTTTTTGATTTATTGAACAGAGTCTCACCAAGTTGCCCAGGCTGTCTCGAACCCCTGAGTTGAGATAATCCTCTCACTTCAGCCTCCCAAAGTGCTGGGATTACAGGCTTGAACTACCGTGTCCAGCAAGTTTTAGCTTTTTAAAATGTATTTATTTGTTTATTTAGAGTCAAAGTCTCACTGTCGCCCAGGCTAGAGTACAGTGGCACACTCAAGGCCACTGCAGCCTCAATCTTCTGTGCTCAGTTGATCCTTCTGCCTCAGCCATCTAAGTAGCTGGAACTACAGGCATATATCACCATGCCCAGCTAATTTTTTGGTTTATTGTAGAGATAAGATCCCACCAAGTTACCCAGGCTGGTCTGGAACCCATGGGTCAGACAATCTCTCGCCTTGGCCTCTCAAAGTGCTGGGATTATAGGCATGAGCTACCATGCCTGGTCCTGTATCTTAATCTTTAAAAAGCGCCAGCACATACTGAGAAATTTCTTTTTTTTTTTTATGAGTCAGAGTCTTTGTCACCCAGGCTAGAATGCAGGGAGTGCAGTTAGTGCAGCCACCACAGCCTAGATCTGCTGGGCTCAGGCAAGCCTACTGCCTCAGCCTTCCAATCAGCTGGAACTATAGGTGTGTGCCACCACACCTGGCTAATTTTTTGATTTATAATAGAAATAAGGTCTTGACATGTTGCCCAGGACAGTCTCGAACCTGTGGGCTCAGGCAGTCCTCTTACCTCCCTCTCCCAAAGTGCTGGGAGTATAGGATTATTTACTTATTTATATAGCCTGTAGTTCCAGCCACTTGGAAGGTTGAGGTGGAAGGAACACTTGAGCCCAGCAGGTTCAGGCTGCGGTGGCCAGAAGCGTGCCAACTCCATTCTAGTCTGGGCAACAGAGTGAGAATTCAACAAGAAAGAAAGAAAGAAAGAAAGAAAGAAAGAAACGAAAGAAAGAAAGAAAGAAAGAAAGGATTAAGATACAATCAATGAGTGTATAATCTTTATGAACAATACTTCCCTACACACCTTACAGAAATGATAAATCTATTCCTATTTTCATTACAGAAACTATAAAGTTCCATGTGTTGATTCATTACTACAGTAAATAAGCAGGTCATTAGCCTAAAGCTATCTCCCTACTTATGAGTCCCTACATGACAAACCCCAAGCTAACTTAGTATGTAAACAAACTGAAAGGTAACTTTAGTATACATTTTGTAACAAATAGCTGAATGTCAGCCAAGCAAACAACTGAGATTCAGCCAATCACAAGCAGCCAACCGATCATGCCCAAATAAGACAAACACACAGTTTGCTCTGTATTCATCCTATAGCTGCTCATGTTGTTGGGTGGAGTACTCTGAACCTCTTCTGTTCTGAGTACTGGCCAATTCATGAATTGTTACTTGTACATAAACTGTTAAATGAGTCTAAAGTTTTCCTTTTAACATAGTTATAGAGACCTTTTGAGGAAATCAGTGATAGCAGCCCACATTTCTTAGAGATAGGGATAACATGAATATAATACACAATTTTCCTATATAATTCCAATTATATAAAATAGACAAACCTATTGAAGCAGAAAGTACATTAGTGGTTGTCTAGGGCTAGGGGAGAAGGGTAATTGGGAGAGACTGCTAATAGGTATGCAGTTATAAAAAAAAAGTGACAAAACTGGATTATGGAGGCCAGGTGAAGTGGCTCACACCTGTAACGCCAGCACTTTGAAAGGCCAAGGCAGGAGGACTGTTTGAGCCCATAAGTTTGAGACCAGCCTCATACCTGTAATCCCAGCATTTTGGAAGGTCAAGGCAGGAGAACTGCTTGAGCCCAGGAGCTTGAGACCAGCGTGGACAACATAATGGTGATAGCTCATCTTTACAAAAAAATTAAAAAATTAGCCAGGTGTGATGGTGTGTGCCTGTAGTCTATTACTTGGAAGGCTGAGGTGGAAGGATTGCCTGAGCCCAGGAGATCAAGGCTGGAGTGAGTTTTGATCATGCCACTGCACTCCACCCTGAGTAACAAAGTGAGACCTAGACTCAAAGAAAAAAAAATTGAATTATGGTTATGATAGCACAGTTCCACGAACTGCACACTTTAAATGGTGAATATGGTATGCAAATTATATCTGAATAAAGCTGTTTTTTAAAAGGCATTTTCTGGAGAGTTGCAGTGAGTGGCTCATGCCTGCAATTCCAACGCTTTAGAAGGCTGATGTGGAACACAGGTCCTGTCTCTACCAAAAAAATAATAGTAATAGCTGAGTGTGCTGTCTTGCACCTGCAATCCTAGCTACTCAGGAGGCTGAGGTAGAAAGATCGCTTGAGCCCAGGAGTTTGAGGCTGCATGATCATGCCACTATACCCCTGCCTGGGTGACAGAGAAAGATCTTATTTTTTTCTAAGGTACTTTCCTTCAGATAAGCTTCATAATAGAACTTTGTGCGCTATTAGTATTTTTAATTAACTAAAATAACACATTTTAGATATAGTTGGTGAGCAATGTTATTTAAGCATTAGTCAACCACTTTCCCCTTGTACTCTGACCTATTTTGTGCCAAGTCAAAGACAAAAGAAAAACAAAGGTATAGACCAGGCATGGTGGTACACACCTATAACCTCAGCACTTTGGGAGGCTGAGATGAGAAGATTTCCTGGGCCCACGGGTTTGAGACCAGCCTGGGCAACTTGGTGAGACCTCCTCATCTCAACAATAAATAAATAAGTAAATATGCTGGGCATGGTGGCGCATGCCTGTAATTCCAGCTACTTGGAAGGATCACTTGAGCCCAGCAGGTTGAGGCTGTGGTGGTCGTGAGCATGCCAGTGCACTCCAGCCTGGGTGACAGAGTAAGACTCCAACTCAAAAACAAAAACAGCAACCCCCCCGGGTCCCCTCCCACTGTGGAAGTTTTTCTGTCCTCTCACTTAAAAAAACAAAAACAAAGGTATTCCAAATATGTGCTACTGATCAAACTATGAGACGTAAAAGATGCTGTCAAAAGAATTCAAAAATCAGCTGTGGGACAGGAAAAGGATATGTGACAGTCAAGCAAAGAAGACACAGATTTCAGAGGCAGGATGAATAAACTACATTCTTTGAAACTCAGTTCTTCCAGAGACACTGCTGAGACTGGGTTCTGCTTGTCAACCCCATCCTGCATGAAAAGCTAAGGCACCAAGAAAACTCGAGATGTTGTATGAAGAGCTCATTCCTCTGCACCAACTGTTTCTGCATGAAGGGTATCTGCCCTTAAAAACTCCGTTTGTACCTATGACTTAGAAACTGTAAAACTGGATTGAAGATACAAGGTGTTAGTGGAAAGAAAGATATCAGGTTCCACACCTCTTATCTGAAATCCATGGGGCAAGGTAAGTTTTGGAATTCAGAATTTTTCAGACTTAAGAACAATACGACAAAGCATATATATTATATAGTACCATCAGCTGGATCTGGACAAGCATCCCATAATCAAATACATTCATATTCATTCCTATAATAAGACATGTGCATTCTTAAAAAAGTAATACTTTATAAAGACTAAAATGAGTCCCATGTCAGTTTAGGTTCAGATTTTGTTGCCAACTTGCTTATGAAAAAACTTAACCATTTTGTGAACTTTAGAATTGTGTATAAGGGGCTACTGACCTGTACTGGTTTCTCACTTTTTCCACTACAACCCCCAGTAAATGGGCCTCTATTATAAGAGACTGGCTTCCAAGGTAAGGAAGGAAATCAGAAACTCTAGACACCACTGAGAGGAGCAGGCTTTGTCAGTGGCTTGTATTTCCTAACCAAGGCTATCCTGTTGCACTAAGTGATCCTACTGACAAGTTTTATTAAACAATGTCTTCACACAGAGTAATATCTCCAAGCTAACCAAGTAATTACACTAAATTTTATTCCAGACGGAATAAGCCAAATACAAAAGACACAGTTGAATCTCTCCTATAAAACAGAGGAAGAATACTTACTTTGCGTAACATATGCACCAAAAAGAATCCACATGGAAGCAATAAGTGACCCAAACATCAACATGAAACCAATGAAAAGCCAAACTCGAGCACCTGTGTAGAGAAAAGGCTCTATGATTTTGCTCATTTTTGAAGTTCTATAATGTTTTAGGACTACATAACAAGCAATGTTAATCTGAGTTGTATTATGCATATCAGAGACAATCACATATTTATATAAATCTGTTATAAGTAACTGAATCATGATTTTAAAAAAAAAAAAACAAAACTGAAAGGAGTTAAGCCATACATGGAAAGGGAAAAAGAAAGAAAGTTATCTTTTCATAGACTAGAGATATTAATACCCTAACTAAAAACTTATACTGTTAGGCCAGGTGCAGTGGCTCAAATCTGTAATCCCTGTAATTCTGAAGGCCAAGATGAGAGGACTGTCTGAGCCCAGGGGTTCGAGATCAGCCTTGGCAACTTGGTGAGACCTCATCTCTACAATAAATAAAAAACTTAGTCAGGCATGGTGGCGAATGCCTGTAGTTTCAACTTCTTGGAAGGTTGAGGCGGAAGGATCGCCTGAGCCCAGCAGGTTCAGGATGTGGTGGCCATGAGCACTCCAGCCAGGGTGACAGAGGGAGATTCCAACTCAAAAAAAAAAAAAAAAAAGATTACACTATTGTATATATTACAGTTAGGTGTTCTATTAAAAGTAGCAAATAGGCCAGGCATGGTGGCTGACTTTTATAATCCCAACACCTCAGGAGGCCGAGTTGAGAAGATTGTTGACCTAAGAGTTAGAAACCAGTCTGGGCAGCATAGCAAGACCTCATTTCTACAAAAAAATTAATTTTAAAATTAGCTGGGCGTGGTGGGACGTGCTTATAGTCCCAGCTACTTGAAAGGCTGAGGAGGAAGAAGTACCTGAGCCCAGGAGATCAAGGATGCAGTCAGCTGTGCTCATGCTACTGCACTTCAGCGTGGGTGACAGAGTACATTTAGACCCTGACTCAAAAAAAAAAAAAATTTTTTTTAAGCAGTAAATGTATTTCAGTTAGCCATCACCATACAGGAATGAGAGACTTCAAAGGAATAAGGACTAATATGTCCTTTTTTAATCAATGGTAAGCATCTAAAATAACACTATTACTCATATGGTATAAACAGTGGCCGTTCTTTAGGAGTGTATTCAGACTTTTTTATGGCTGAGGCAGCCAACCTATACCACAACCCCTTACAAATTCAAGGTCAGAAGCATCTCTTCAACCTTCTATTGTATAAAGTTCTAGACTCTCAGTAATGTAATAATCTGGACACTTGAGTACATTCAACACATTTTAGGAAAGCAGGTTAATACTTGTACCAGATGCTGTTCACAGGTATACTGACAGCTCATCACCCTATGAAAGGGGAACAAAAGCTCTGATGAAGTGAAAATAAAATCCTAGCCAATTTCCATAATAGACAACTAAATTTGCTTAATTGCAACTATTCTGTTTCTAAGTGAACAGACTCATTTTAGATACCAGATAGGCAAGAGGCACTGAACAAAGCTCAGCATGGTTAGAACTGCTAATATTTGAGAGTTAATATTTGAGAGAAATAGGCCTCTAAGTTGTCTAAATGTTATTACAATGCTAAGCAGATCTCCAGAAATATGCAGTAATGTTTAGTTCCTTGGACAAAGACAACCCCTAAACCAGCGGTCCCCAACCTTTCTGGCATCAGAAACTGGTTTCATGGAAGACATTTTTTCCACAGGACTGGGAGATGGGGGTGGGGGACAGGTGTTGTTTTCAGGATAATTCAATTGCATAACTTTTTTTCTTTTGTTTTTCGTTTGTTTGTGTTTTGAGTCAGAGTCTCAATCTGTCAAACAAGCTGAAGGGCAGTGGCATGCTCACAGCCTTCACAGCCTCAACCTGCTGGACTCAAGTGATCCTTCCACTTCAGTCTTCCAAGTAGCTGGAACTACAGGTACATGCCAGCTAATTTGTTTTGATTTATTGTATTTTTTTTTTTTTTTGAGTCAGAGTCTCACTCTGCCTCCCAGGCTGGAGTGCAGTAGCATGCTCAGGGCCACTGCAGCCTCGACCTGCTGGGTTAAGGCGATCTTTCCACCTTAGCCTTCCAAGTAGTTGGAACCACAGGCATGCGCCACCACACCCAGCTAATTTAGATTTATCGTAGAGATGAGGTCTTGCCATGTCATCCAAGCTGGTCTCAAACCCATGGGCTCAAGCAATCCTCTTGCATCTGCCTCCCACAGTGCTGGGATTACAGGTATGAGCCACTGCACGTGGTTTTTTTTTTTTTCCTGAGTGACAGTCTCACTCTGTTGTCCAGTCTGGAATGCAGTGGCACACTCACGGCCACCACAGCCTCAACCTGCTGGGCTCAGGCGATCCTTCCACTTCAGGTTTCCAAGTAGCTGGAACTATAGGTGTGTGCCACCATGCCCGGCTATTTTTTTTATTTATTGTAGAGATGAGGTCTTGCTGGTCTCAAACCATAGGCTCAGGCAATCCTCTCACCTCTGCCTCCCAAAGTGCTGGGATTATAAATGTGAACTACTGTACCAGCTGCATAATATTTATTTGTGTACTTTATATTATTATTACATCATAATATATAATGAAATAATTATCCAGCTCAGCATTAACAAAAGAAATGTGGAAGAAAGTGGTAAATAAAATGGGTCGGGCGTGGTGGCTCAAGCCTGTAATCCCAGCACTTTAGGAGGCTGAGGTAAGAGGATTGCCTGAGCCCCAGGGGTTCGAGACCAGCCTGGGCAACTTGGCAAGCCCTCATCTCTACAATAAATCAAAAAATTAGCCGGGCATGGTAGCGTGTGCCTGTAGTTCCAGCTACTTGGAAGGCTGAGGCAGAAGGATCACCTGAGCCCAGCAGACTGAGACCGTGGCAGCCATCAGCGTGCCACTGCACTCCAGCCTAGGCAACAGTGAGACTCCAACTCAAAAAATACTACTATTACTACTACTAATAAGCAGGTCACACACAAATTAAAATAAGTGTAAGACTCTAACTTAAAGCCTGCCACAAGATGCAGCTGTACAACTGAAGTACATCAACTCACTTGCCACTGACAGGTTTTTGATATGAATATGCAAACAATTGATTTATTATGGTCTCTGTGCAGTCAAACCTCACTGCTAATGTTAATCTGTATTTGCAGCTGCTCCCCAGCACTGGCATCACGGTCTGAGCTCCACCTCAGACCATCAGGCATTAGATTCTCATAAGGAGTGCACAACCCTGCATGCGCAGTTCAAAATAGGATTCATGCTCCTATGAGAATCGAATGCCGCTGCTGATCTACAGATGGCGCTGAGGGTAATGCAAGTCATAGGGAGCAGCTGTAAATACAGATGAAGCTTCCTTTATTCATCCGCCACTTACCTCCTGCTGTGCCCAGTTCCTAACAGGCTACAGACCAATACCAGTTCACGGCCCAGGGTTTGGGGCCCTCTGCTCTAGGCTATCTGACTGCAGCCACAAGTGAATGCCTACCTGTACTAGATGCAGGAAACAACCCCAACCAACTACTCACTGACCCAGACTGATATTGTTACCAAAATACCAGGGGTCCTGTTACTTGCTACACAGAAAGACCAATCACTGAGATAACAAGTATGCCAGAGAAGGTTTTTAATTGGGAAATATCAGTCAAGTAGAATGGGCAATCAGTCTCAAATCCCATACCAGTCCATGGCCCGGGAGTTGGGGACACATGCCCTAAAAATATTCAATCACAGTTTTTATTTAAAGTGAATAAAAGGAACTATTTTAAATCCTTATAATTATTTTTCATCATGTCTGTATATATGCCCATATACATTAAACTTTCTAATAGAATTAAATTAAAAACTTTCTCTTAAAAAATAAGTATGCAGCCGGGCTCGGTGGCTCAGCCTGTAATCCCAGCGCTTTGGGAGGCTGAGGTGAGTGGATTGCCTGAGCCCGCGGGTTCGAGACCTGCCTGGGCAACTTGGTGAGACCTCATCTCTACAATAAATCAAAAATGAGCTGGGCGTGGTAGCGAGCGCCTGTAGTTCCGGCTACTTGGAAGGTTGAGGCAGAAGGATCACCGGAGCCCAGTAGGTCGAGGCTGCGGTGGCTGGGAGCAGCCACTGCCCTCCAGCCTGGGCGACAGAGTGAGACTCCAACTCAAAAAAAATTAAGTAAATAAGTATGCTAGCCGGGCTCGGTGGCTCAGCCTGTAATCCCGCGCCTTTGGGAGGCTGAGGTGAGTGGATTGCCTGAGCCCGCGGGTTCGAGACCCGCCTGGGCAGTGAGACCTCATCTCTACAATAAATCAAAAAATCAGCCGGGCGTGGTAGCGCATGCCTGTAATTCCAGCTACTTGGAAGGCTGAGGTGGAAGGATCGCCGGAGCCCAGCAGGTCGAGGCTGCGGTGGCTGGGAGCGGCCACTGCACTCCAGTCTGGGCGACAGAGTGAGACTTCAACTAAAAAAAAAAAAAAAAAGTATGCTTTTGTTTAGCAAAAAATAAAACTACAACATTTTCTCTTTTTTGCTTTGACTGCAAGGAAGCTCAGAGTTAAAGGTTAATGAACAATTAAAAGCATCTATCTTGGCTGGGTGCAGTGGCTCATGCATATAATCCCAGCACTTTGGGAGGCAGAGGTGAGAGGATTGCCTGAGCCCATGGGTTTGAAACCAGTCTGGGCAACTTGGTGAGACCTCATCTCTACAATAAATCAAAAAATTAGCCAGGCGTGGTGGCGTATGCCTGTGGTTCCAGCTACATGAAAGGCTGAGGCAGAAGGATGGCTTGAGTCCAGCAGGTCCAGGCTGCAGTGGCCATGAGCGTGTTACTGCACTCCAGCCTGGGCAACAGAGTGAGACTCCTACCCAGAAAAAAAAGCATTGATCTTGTCTCAGTTTCTAAGTACAATGATCTTTTTCCTACCTATTCCTGTTCCTTTTTATAGCTGTATTATTTAACAGCTTCATTTGTAGTATATTATTTTGATGATATTTTTCTATAAATTACTCTGGAAATTAAATGGAGATAGTTTACAAGTAAACCATTTAAGAATGAAAGCTGGTCAGGCACGGTGGTTCATGCCTGTAATCCCAGCACTTTGGAAGGCTGAGGTGAAAGGATTCCCTGAGCCCAGAGTTCGAGACCAGCCTGGGCAACTTGGAGAGACCTCCTCTCTACAATAAAACAAAAAATCAGCCAGGCATAGTGGCACATGCCTGTAGTTCCAGCTACTTGGAGGGCTGAGGCAGAAGGATCACCTGAGCCCAGCTGGTTAAGGTTGTGGTGGCTATGGGCGTGCCACTGCACACCAGCCTGGGCGACAGAATGAGACTCCAACTCAAAAAAATAAATAAATAAATAAAAAATAAAGCTGAGAGAAGCAATGCCTGAGCATGCCTATAAGATAGTTTGGGCCAGGTACAGTGGCTCACACCTATAATCCCAGTACTTTGGGAGGCTGAGGTGAGAGGATTGCTTGAGTTCACGGGTTTGAGAGCAGCCTGGGTCAGATCTCACCTTTACCATAAATCACAAAATTAGCTAGGTGTGGTGGCGCATGCCTGCAGTTCTAGCTACATGGAAAGCTGAGGCAGAAGGATCACCTGAGCCCATCAGGTCAAGGCTACGGTGGCCATGAGTGTGCCACTGCACTCCAGTCTGGTCAACAGAATGAGACTCCAACTCAAAAAAAAAAAAATAGTTTGCTCTTAATTTTTGAAGCCCTAGACAGAACTTGCACTACATTCACCATATAAAAATATAAACTGTATTGTGAATTTTAACTGAGTAGGAAATAGTCATGGAATAAAATATAACAATCACTTTGTAAGGGTAAGAAGTATGAGTTTGGGAACCAAACAGACCAAAGGCAAATACAAATCCCACCACTGAGCTTAAAAACTGTGGATGATAGCCGGGCATGGTAGCGCGCGCCTGTAGTTCCAGCTGCTTGGAAGGCTGAGGCGGAAGGATCGCTGGAGCCCAGCAGGTCGAGGCTGCAGTGGCCGGGAGCGGCCACTGCACTCCAGTCTGGGTGATAGAGTGAGACTTCAACTCAAAAAAAAAAAAAACAAACTTTGGATGAGTTACAATACATTTTATAAAAAATAGATATCAACATAACTCAAAATAATGTCTAGAATACTCTTTTAAAGAAAATGATTAGTAAATTAGTGTGTGTTCTACATGTAACATTTTTACTTGTTAATGTGCAGTACTTTCTTTTTCTTTACTTTCCCTCACTCCTAACATTACTACTAAGGCTGATATACAAGATATGCCAAAAAGTTAGTGCAGGCTGCGTGTGCTGACTCATGCCTACAATCCCAGCAATTTAGGAGGATGAGCTGGGAAGACTGCTTGAGCCCAGGAGCTCGAGACCAGTCTGGGCAACATAGTGAGACTCTGTCTCTATTTCTAAAAAATAAAAAAATTAGCTGGGCGTGGTGGCACATGCCTGTAGTCTCAGCTACTTGGGAGGCTGAGACAGAAGGATCTCCCAAGCCCAGAAGGTTGAGGCTGAGGTAAGCCATGATCATGCCACTGCACCCTAGTCTGGGCAACAGAGTGAGACTCCAATTAAAAAAAAATGTTAGTGCAAATGCATGCATGCACACACACTGTGCACTTTTAACTTAGGCTCAGCTGTCATTTGTCACTATATCCTCCCTAATTCTCCATGGATCCAGAAATGAGATTATAAAATCTGTATCAGTATTTAAAGTACCAGGTAGAAAAGAAAGTTTAGCTCTTCACAGCTCCTTTATTTGTTTTAAAAGATTATGGGCTGGGTGTGGTAATTCATGCCTATAATCCCAGCACTCTGGGAGGCTGAGGTGGAAGAATCACATGGGGCCAGGAGTTAAAGGTCAACCTGAGCAACAGAAAAAAGGAAAAAAAAGTTTAGTTGCATATGATGGTACATGCCAGTAGTCCCAGCCACTTGGAAGCCTGAGGCAGGAAGGTCACTTGAGCTCAAGGAGCTCAAGGCTGCAGTGAGCTGTGATCATGCCATGCCACTGCACTCCAGCCTGGGTGACAGAGTGAGACTCTGTCTCAAAAAAAGATTATGACACAATATATGATCCCATTTATATAAAATTGTAGAAAAGGCAAAACTACAGTGATAGAAGGCAAATCCCTGATGGCCAGAAGGTGAGGGGAAGGACATTAACTACAAAGGGGCAGGAGAGAAGTTTGGGGAGTAATGAAATGTTCTGTATCATGATTGTAGTGGTAGTTACACAATCATATGTACTTGTTAAAACTCATCAAATTGTACACTTTAAGTTGGTGAACTTCACTGTACATAAACTTTATTCAATTAAGCTGACAAAAAAATATATATATGGTATTAAACAGACAAAGAAATTGAGCAGCTCTAGAAGGGAAACGAGCATAGTACATGGTTGAAAGAACAGGCTCCAGAGCCAGGCTGTCAATGTTCAACCCAGCTCCACCACTTACTTGCTCCGTGACTTTGGACAAGTTATTCAAGCTCTCTGTACTTTAATTTCTTTGTCTAAAAATGGGTCAGCACTTACCTCATAGGACTATCATGACAATTAAATGAATTAATATGTATAGACACTCAGGACAGTCTGGTACACACACACTAAGCATTCTACTAGTATTTGCTCTTATTCTTTTTTTTTTTTTTTTTTTTTTAGCGAGAAAGCAGGATGAAGAGGACAGAAAAGCTCCCATAGCAGGAGGGGACCCAAGGAGGTTGTCCTGCTCTTATTCTTAATCATTCTTCAAAATCCTTCTCCCAGCCAGGCTCTGTGGCTCAGCCTGTAATCCCAACTCAAAGAAAAAAAAAATCCTTCTCCCACTCCAAATGATTGACCACAATCATACAAATCACCCTCCCTGGTCCTTGAAGGCTGGAAATCGAACTTCTTGCCCTGTGCCTTTCACATAGGGCACTGAAATTCCTGTGGAAACAAATCCCTGGATTCTAACAGAATGTGCTACAACCTGAATAAAAGGAAAATAGTATTGGATGATAATTCAAACTACATAAACTTAATTTACATATAGACAAGCAGCATGCTTCTTCTAAACAATTTTGCTGAATTCTGGAGATGACTACCCAGGTGATCAGATTGACTATGAAAACACTATAGTCCTGGTTTGATCCCTTAATGTGTTTATTACTTTGCTGTTAATAAATACAGCCAGACATCTCGTAAGTAACATTATTGTCAGCAATTGGGTTAAGAATGAATCCATTGTTATCACTTGGACTCCAGGAAGTATAACATGGAGTATAAGATCCACTGCTTTTGAGTAACAGCATTTTATCTATATCAAGTGCAGTATAACATAACAAGAATAATAACTTCTGGCAATACCTTTAACTTTCTTAAGGATTTGAAACTTTTTTTTTTTTTTGGTTGGAGTCTCATTCTTGTCGCCCAGGCCACCGCAGCCTTGACTTGCTGGGCTTAGGTGGTCATTCCGTCTCAGCCTTCCAAGTAGCTGGAACTATAGACACATGCCACCACGCCTGGCTAGTTTTTGAGATTTACTGTAGAGACGAGGTCTCACCAAGTTGCCCAGGATAGTCTTGAACCCTCAGGGCTCAGGCAATCCTCTCGCTTCAGCCTCCCAAAGTACTGGAATTACAGACTGAGCCACTGCGCCAGGCGAACAAACTTTGTTTTTTAAGTTAATTTTAAAATGTTCTTAAAATCATTATCACTCCTGAATAAAAACCACAAGCTTTTTTTTTTTTTTGGCTGATAAATTCCTTGTTTGTCAACATACATTAACAGCTCAAAGTGTTTTTACCTGTTCTTCCTAAACAGCCGCTTTCATAGCTGTCACCTCTCACCTGAGCATTGGATACAGCATTTATCCTAGAATAGGACAAAATCATTCAATAAATTTCATGCTGTTAAATACTCAGATATTTACATGTCACTGAAATAGCTAATGAAATATGTAAAATAATTGCAATAGCTTGCTTGACATAAATAACTCCATTTTGTTAAAATCTTCCATCTTAGCTGTCTGCCTAACCTAAAAATGACCCCCCCAGAGTATACGTGTGATTGTTGTAACGTTTCCATGACCACAGACCCACAGCCTTGTTCCCCTGAGCTGTTCAGGATGCCTTGTTCCTCTGAGCTGTTCACGCTGACAGTTTGAAAACACCCTAGCTACAAGTTCGTGTAATTGTATGCTTTGTTAGCTGAAATCAAATGTCGCACCAAGAGATTGTTCCTTGCAAAATTCTCCCTGCCACATTCCCATATTTTATTGCTATATTTTGCTCTCTTTTGTTTTTAGTTCCTTGTTCCTTCACCCCTCTGCTATGTAGCCCACTTTTGATTTTTGCCTTTATAAGCCTCTTGCTAGTTTAGCTTGGGGTCGAGAGCTTTCTTGGCATAAGCCCACTCTTGACCACGCGCTAATAAAGGACTCATAATTCAACCTCAGTGTGCTGATGATTCTTCTTTCTCACAGTTTGGCTATAACATCACTTAGAAGGGAAACAGATTATTTATTAACTAAAATCAATATCTGAATAACTAAACATGTCTTTTAAGCAAACAAAAATGCAGTGGATAGAAATGTTACATTAGTCTTATTTTCCTAAAGTATGCCCAGAAACACACCTAAGAAACTTCTATCGGCCAATGCCTTGCCAAGCTATGGTGTGGCCATGTGCTTTTTGAACTATAGCCAGGCCATGTTTTCTTAAGCTTTGGCCCTCTCCCCTACTTTGGGGAGTTGAATCTTCTCTTTCTCTCTCTCCTTCTAGTTTAGTTTTTAAATAAAATATATTTTCCAATCTGAAAAAAAAAGATACTTCTATCACTTGTATCCAGAGATTATAAAAGAGGGATCAATTGTCTGATTTCTTTGTCAGTTTCACATTGATAAATAAATGACTCAGTATTAATTATCCCATTATAAGGTTTCTGTTATACTCAAGAGTTAAGGCTGGATGTGGTGGCTCACACCTTATTCCCAGCACTTTGGGAGGCCAAGGTGAGAGGATTGACTGAGCTCAGGGGTTTTTCGAGACCAGTCCGGTCAACTTGGTGAGACTTCGTCTCTACAGTAAATAAAAAAATAAATCGGGCGTGGTAGCACGCACCTGTAGCTCCACCTACTTGGAAGACTGAGGAGGAAGGATCACCTGAGCCCAGCAGGTCAAGGCTGCAGTGGTCATGAGCATGCCACTGCACACCAGCCTGGGTGACAGAGTGAGACTCTGACTCAAAACAAAACAAAAAGCCAAGTGATTTTCTCTGATTCATTTCTAAAAGTCAGAGAAAATTTAGTCTATCTATAATAAATAAACCCACTATATGCAGATTCTCCTTCCATTTTTGTTAGAGCAAGATGTATTCATCAGTAGTAGGAACGGCCTTTTCTTAGAAGCCACAATTGATAATAAAAAGCTCCATTTTCTTTTAGCGTTGAAGTCTCACTCTGTCCCCCAGGCTAGAGTGCAGTGGCATGCTCACAGCCACCCCACCGTCGACCTTCTGGGTTCAGGCGATCCTACTGCCTCAGCCTTCCAAGTAGCTGGAACTACAGGAGCGAACTACCACGTACCACTAATTTTTTGATATATTGTAGAGACGAGTTCTCACCAAATTGCCTGGACTGGTCTTAAACCCTAGGCTCAGGAAATCCTCTTGCCTTGACTTCCCAAATTGTTGGGATTACAGGCTTTAGCCACCATGCCCAACCTAGTTCCATTTTATATTTACGAGATTTTTTTTAAGTTTTTTTTAAAAAGCTTTACAGGTTCAAGATTTTTTTTTAATTTTTTTTTTTTTTTGAGTTGGGAGTCTCACTCTGTCACCCAGACTGGAGTGCAGTGACTGCTCCCGGCCACCGCAGCCTCGACCTGCTGGGCTCGAGATTCTTCCACCTCAGCCCTCCAAGTAGCTGGAACTACAGGTGTGCGCTACCCCACGCCCAGCTAATTTTTTGATTTATTGTAGAGATGAGGTCTCGCCAAGTTGCCCAGTCAGGTCTCGAACCCACAGGCTCAGGCAATCCACTCACCTCAGCCTCCCAAAGCGCGGGATTACAGGTTGAGCCACCGAGCCCGGCTTAGTTTTTGATTTATTGTAGAGACAAGGACTTACCAAGTTGCCCTGGCAGGTCTCAAACCCACGGGCTCAGGCAATCTGCTCACCTCGGCCTCCCAAAGTGCTGGAATTACAGGCTGAGCCACTGAGCCCGGCCTGATATATTTTTTAATCATTAAAAGAGGCTGGGCAAGCCGGGCTCGGTGGCTCAGCCTGTAATCCCACGCCTTTGGGAGGCTGAGGTGAGTGGATTGCCTGAGCCGCGGGTTCGAGACCCACCTGGGAACTTGGCGAGACCTCATCTCAAATAAATCAAAAAATTAGCTGGGCTGGTAACACGCGCCTGAAATTCCAGCTATTTGGGAAAGGGCTGAGGGGAAGGATCCCGGAGCCCAGCAGGTCGAGGCTGCGGTGGCCAGGAGCGGTCACTGCGCTCCAGTCTAGGTGACAGAGTGAGACTCCAACTAAAAAAAAAAAAAAAAGAGGCTGGGCACAGTAACTCACGCCTGTGATCCCAGTATTCTCGGAGGTGAGGCAGGAGAATTGCTTGAGCCCAGGAGTGTAAGACCAGGCTAGGCAACATAGGGAGACCTGCTCTCTACAGAAATCAACAAAGAATTAACCAGGCATGGTGGCACACACCTGAAGTCACAGCTACTTGTGAGACTGAGGCAGAATCACCTGAGCCTAGAGGTCAAGGCTGCAGTGAGCCATAATCATGCCACTTCACTGCAGCCTGGGTGACAGAGTGAAACCCCCACTCAAAAAAAAATTGTTATAAGACATCCATAAAAAGCTTCCAAACTCTTTAATGAAATGAGATCACATAAACCTGAAATAATTTAATAAAACACAAAAGTTACAGATCAAACTCATTTTGAGATCAATTCTGCATTCACACAAATACTGCCAAACAGTCAAAAGAGTCCATTAAAATATATATATATACATATGCCAGGTGTGGTGGCCTGTAATCCCAGCTATTTGGGAGGTAGAGGTGAGAGGATTGCCTGAGCCTAGGGGTTCCAGACCAGCCTAGGCAACTTGGCAAGACCTCATCTCTACAATAAATCAAAAAATTAGTCAGGTGGTGGCATGTGCCTGTAGTTTTGGCTACTCGGAAGGCTGAGGCAGAAGGATTGCCTAAGCCCAGCAGGTCAAGGCTGCAGTGGACGAGAGCATGCCACTGCATTCCAGCTTGGACGGCAGAGTGAGACTCCTACTGAAAAAAAAAAAAAAACAAAAAAAACTCCATTATAGAGTTGAGTATTTCAACACTCAAGAATGATACACTATTTAAAAATGTGGAAATGTAGCCAGGCACGGTGGCTCATGCCTGTAATCCAAGCACTTTGGGAGGCCAAGGTGAGAGGATTGGGTGAGCCCATGGGTTCGAGACCAGCCTGGGCAACTTGGCGAGACCTCGTCTCTACAATAAATAAAAAAAAACCAGGTGTGGCAGCATGTGCCTGTAGTTACAGCTACTCAGAAGACTGAGGTGGAAGAGTTGCCTGAGCTCAGCAGGTTGTGGCTATGGTGGCCATGAGTATGCCACGCACCCTAGCCTGGGCAACACAGTGAGACTCCAACTCAAAACAAAACAAAAAAAAGGTGCAACATTATTTTTTAATACTTTCAAGAAAGAAAAATGCTATCAATTATAGTTCTAAGATACCAGTGACTGTAAGATGTATCCTGAGTGAGGTCAGGCACAGTGGCTCAAGCCTGTAATCCCAGCACTTTGGGAGGCAGAAGCAAGAGGACTGCCCAAGCTCAGGAGTTCGACATCAGCCTGAGTAACATGGCAAGACCTAGTTTCTACAATAAATTAAAAAATTAACCAGATGTGGTGGTGCTGCCTGTGGTTTCACCTACTTGGAAGGCTGAGGCGGGGAAGGATCACCTGAGCCCAGCAGGTCAAGGCTGCAGTGGCAGTGAGCATGCCACTGGCACTCCAGCCCGGGTGACAGAGTGAGACTTCAACTCAAAACAAAAAAAAAGAATTTTTATCAATTAAATTAAAAAGTTATTCAAGAGAACACAACATGAAGGGAAAAATATTTTTAGAAAAATAATCTTGAAATCTTGAATTGAGAATTACCTTCATACTTACATGAAGAAAGCCAATGTGGAAAACACACCACAAGTGTGAAAGGCATGATTTAACTGTTCTGGCTTAGGATACACCACAGCCGCATCAATCATTATCCACCAGCCTGTAAAAAACTTAAAACACAGCCCGAGTCATCAAAACACTAAAACTCTTGTCAGCACAATACTTGCTCCCTAACCTTCCTTTTGTGCTATAGATAGAATAAGACATAAGATATTTCTTCACTTAGTTTGGATGTTGAAATATAAAAAAATAAGAATCCCTTGCTCACTTACTATTTATAGCAGATGAGGTGAACACAGCTAGCCAAATCCATATAAAATTTGAAGTTCTGCTCTAGTGTACATTGAACAATTTATTACTTGGGTCTTGATTATCTACTTCTTTCATCCACAATTATCAGATGCAGAAGCAACTCTCTTAGTTTATCTCCAATATAACTACCTCCTTGATTACCTGGTATGTTTCCTTCTCTCTAGAGAACATTCCTTTTTATTAACATGCCCAAACACTTTTGTTCCCACAAATGAGCTGCATGCTTACCAAGAGTCAGCTGTCATGTCTCCTAAACTATTTAAGCCTGTTACCGTTTTAATTATATAATTGAATGAACTATTGTACAACTGGCTGAACATGTGTTTGTAAAATGTAATGTTTCTATGTAAACTAAGTTGAACAGACTTAAAATAGACAAGTTGGCTAACAATTTTTTTTTATTAAGTTTTAAAACAAAGTTTAAGCCGGGCTCGGTGGCTCAGCCTGTAATCCCGTGCCTTTGGGAGGTTGAGGTGAGTGGGTTGCCTGAGCCCGCGGGTTCGAGACCCGCCTGGGCAGCGAGACCTCATCTCTACAATAAATCAAAAAATCAGCCGGGCGTGGTAGCGCATGCCTGTAATTCCAGCTACTTGGAAGGCTGAGGTGGAAGGATCGCCGAAGACCAAAAGGCGAGGCTGCGGTGGCCGGGAGCGGCCACTGCACTCCAGTCTGGGCGACAGAGTGAGACTCCAACTCAAAAAAATAAAAAAAATAAAAATAAATAAAACAAAGTTTATTAGAGAAAGAAGAAGGGAAAGAAAGGGCAGCCAGAAGTTTCATACCAGAAAGGCCTGGCACTGGCAAGCCTCTCTCTGGAAAAAGACTGCCTGCTAACAACTTTCATAGACAAATAAATTCAGGTGAGAGGACCATAAAGAGCAAGAAAAACTTATAAAATATAAAAGATCCTGCATGGAGACTGCTTCACAATTATAATATGTTCCTATTCTGCTTTATTTCATTTAGCTTGGTTTTTCTTTTGGATTTCAGGTGCTGAACTGTACACTGAAAGAGATACATTTTTTTTTGAGTTGGAGTCTCATTCCATCGCCCAGGTTGGAAGGCAGTGGCATGCTCTCAGCCACCTCAGCCTCGACCTGCTGGGCTCAGGTGATCCTTCCGCCTCAGCCTTCAAGTAGCTGGAACTACAGGAGTGTGCAACCATGCCCAGCTAATTTTTTTTTTTTAATTGTAGAGAAGAGGTCTCACCATGTTGCCCAGGCTGGTCTCGAACCCATGGGCTCAGACAATCCTCTTGCCTCGGCCTCCAAAAATGCTGGGATTATAGGCTTGAGCCACTGCGTCTGGCCACGATAAATGTTTTAAATGTAATTCTGAAATTTGTTTCTAAAAAATGCAGTGGGAGTTGGGAGCAGTACACCACAGACCTATAATCCCAGCCACTCAGGAGGCTGAAGTGGGAGGACTGCCTGAGGTCAGGATGCTATGATCATACTGCAGTATGCTATGATCATGCTAGTGAATGGTCACTGCATTTCAGCTAGGGCAACACACTGAGACCCCATCTCTTTAAAAAATTGTAGCAGGTACAGAGAGTGGTTGATGGAATGATAAAGTAAGATAGGTCTCCCGATTTTTTTTTTTGGAAGTTGAATGACAGGTTCATGGGTGAGCAGGGAGGGGGACCTTTACACTCCTCTCTCTACTTTTGTTTATATGCTTATCATTTTCAATTAAAAAAAGTTTTTTAAAATGAGGAAAATAAAATTAAACAATGGTTTCCCCTCCACAAATGTTTTCCTCCTTTGTCCCTCCAGTGCTGCAGTTGGGGAAACAGAGAAGGTATCTCTTCCCTAGAGCAGCTGCAGGACTTCAGGTCTAGTGCAGCCTAAGGTTGTTACTGCTGTCTGCATATCCTGACCTTCAATGAGTCACAACAATAATTTCTGGTTATATCAAACTCTGAGCCTTCGAAGATCTTAAGGTACTTACCTACATTGTATCATGAAGTTAAAAATGTTGCTGCCAGCCTGGTTTGGTGGCTCAGCCTGTAATCCCAGCACTTTGGGAGGCTGAGGTGAGTGGATTGCCTGAGCCTGCGGGTTCGAGACCCACCTGGGCAAATTGGCAAGACCTCATCTTTACAATAAATTTAAAAAAAATTAGCCAGGCATGGTAGCACGCGCCTGCAGGTCCAGCTACTTGGAAGGCTGAGGCAGAAGGATCGCCGGAGCCCAGCAGGTTGAGGCTGCGGTGGCCGGAGCGGCCACTGCACTCCAGTCTGGGTAACAGAGCGAGACTACAACTCAAAAAAAACCAAAAAACAAACGTTGCTGCCTATAATAACCATATTATCACTAGAACTGGAAAAAAAATATGAAGGACAAATATACAAAGTCAAGAGAATCCAGAGTCCACCACATTGTTTAGCAATATTATCTAAAACTCTGACAATTATCTATACAAAACAGCAGTGAAGTAAATGGTTCTGGAAGGATATTCAGAGTTCAAAGGAATCAACATGGACTTCCAGGGAAAAGATAAGGCACAAATGTCACCAACTAGGCCTTCTCACTTACCAGTATACCTGCTACCACAGATGCCACAGCATTTCTTCTCTCACTCCAGTCAATACATTCACATTCTGGCCAACGAAAATTATCCAGGAAGCCAGCCATTTTTATTCTTCAAGCATGGATCTGTCATTAAACACTGTGTCCTACAAACAAAAAGACAAAAATGAATCAACTAGGCCACGCGCAGTGACTCAAGCAGTAATCCCAGCACTTTGGGAGGCCAAGGTGAGAGAGGACTGCCTAAGTCCAGGGGTCTGAGACCAGCCTGGGCAACTTGGTGAGACCTCATCTCTACAATAAATTAAAAACAATTAGCCAGGCGTAGTGGTATGTGCCTGTAGTTCCAGCTACCTGGAAGTCTGAGGCAGAAGGATTGCCTGAGCCGAGCATATCGAGGCTTTGGTGGCTGTGAGCATGACACTGCACTCCAGTCTGGGTGATAGAGTGAGATTCCAACTCAAAAAAAAAAAAGAAACAACCAAATGAACCTACTTAAGGAAGTGTTTTTAAGAAATGAAATATCTTACTACTTTCTTAAAGGTTTTAAACACAAATTTTTTTTTTTTTTTTTGAGTTGGAGTCTCACTCTGTTGCCCAGACTGGAGTGCAGGGGCCACTCCCAGCCACTGCAGCCTCGACCCGCTGGGCTCCAGTGATCCTTCCGCCTCAGCCTTCCAAGTAGCCGGAATTACAGGCATGCGCTACCACGCCCGGCTGATTTTTTGATTTATTGTAGAGATGAGGTCTTGCTGCCCAGGCGGGTCTCGAACCCGCAGGCTCAGGCAATCCACCGACCTCAGCCTCCCAAAGGCACGGGATTACAGGCTGAGCCACCGAGCCCGGCTTACACACAAATTTACTTTAGGTCTTATTCTACCATAGTTAAGAAGAAAAATTCAGACCAGACTAGGTGGCTCAGTCTGTAATCCTAGCACTTTAGGAGGCCGAGGTGAGTAGATGGTCTGAGCCCGCGGGTTTGAGACCCACCTGGGCAACCTGGCGAGACCTCGTCTCTACAATAAATCAAAAATTAGCTGGGTGTGGTAGCGCACACCTGTAGTTCCAGTTACTTGGAAGGCTGAGGTGGAAAGATTGCCAGAGCCCAGCAGGTCGAGGTTGTGGTGGCCGGGAGCATGTCACTGCACTCCAATTTGGGCAACAGAGTGAAACTCCAACTCAAAAAAATCAAAAAACAGCCGGGCTCAGTGGCTCAGCCTGTAATCCCAGCACTTTGGGAGGCCGAAGTGAGTAGATTGCCTGAGCCCGTGGGTTCGAGACCCTCCTGGGCAACTTGACGAGACCTCATCTCTACAATAAATAAAAAAAAAATTAGCCGGGCGTGGTAGCACGTGCCTGTAGTTCCAGCTACTTGGAAGGCTGAGGCAGAAGAATCACCGGAACCCAGCAGGTCGAGGCTGCAGTGGCTGGGAGTGGCCACTGCACTCCAGTTTGAGTGACAGAGTGAGACTCCAACTCAAAAAAAAAAAAGAAAAAGAAGAAAAATTCAGTACTTCAACAACTACCTACTGAGATATATACAGAACTGTGCTAGGACACAAGGGAGAGTTGCTGTTTGCTAGGCTGGATGCAATGCTGAATGAGCACTGTGATTTTAAAGCATAACTAAATTCTTCAACACTGAGAGGCAGAGTCAACAATAAAGGCTGGTTGACCGACAGAGCAGAGGAAGTGAAGCCATAGAATGTCTGCCATGCAGCTTCCAAGATTAGGTCATAGAAGACAATGCAGCTTTTGCCTGTTTCTCTGGAACACTAATGCTAGAGTCCTGAGTCACCAAGTAAAAAACCCAAGGCTACCATGCTGTGAGGAGACCATGTATGGGTGTTACAGCCTACAGTTTCAGCACAGGTCCCAGCCAAGAGCTAGCATCAACTGATAGGCAAGTGAGTAGACACTTTCCAGTGATTGCTGTCCTAGCTATAGCATCATCCCCAAACTCTGAGCCTCCCCAGATGAGAAACTAGATATACGGAACAGAGACATATCATCCTGGCCATGCTCTTTCCAAATTCCTAACCCACAGAATGCAATAAGCATAATGAAATGGCTGGTTTAAGTCACTGGGTTTTGGAGTTAACCTGTAATGCAGCAATAGATAATTGGAAGAAGAGAAATCATGTGCATAAAGAACTAAAAGTGTAGCATACTATGAGATCAATTTTTTTTTTTTTTGAGTTGGAGTCTCACTCCGTCGCCCAAGCTAGAATACAGTGGCATGCTCACGGTCACCCCGGCGTCAACCTTCTGGGCTCTGGAGATACTTTCGCCTCCCCTTCCAAGTAGTCAGAACTACAGGCACGTACTACTACACCTGGCAAATTTTTTGGCTTATTGTAGAGACATCTTCTCACCAAGTTGCCCAGGCTGGTCTCAAACCCACAAGCTCAGGCAATTCACTCACCTCAGCCTCCCAAAGTGCTGGGATTACAGGCTGAACCACCGAACATATTCTACTATGAGAATTTTTAAAAACAAAAAGATTTATGTCCAGATGAGATGACTCATGGCTACCATAAATTCCAGAAAGAAAACCTATTTGAGAAAACTGACTGGAGAGTACTGAAACGCAAACAAAATGAAGAAAACACAATAGGTGAGATCGGCCATTGCTTTGTTAAACTTTGATGTGTTCGCATGGCTCTTTGAGCTATGGCTGCCATGTTTCCTAGCTTTAGCCCCCTTCCCTATCTTGGGGAGGTGCATCCCTTGGGAAGGTGAATCTCCTCTCTCTCTTTCTAACTTTCTTTTTTTCTTTTCTTTTTTTTTTTTTTTTTTTTTTGAGTTGGAGTCGCACTCTGTCGCCCAGACTGGAGTGCAGTGGCCGCTCCCGGCCACCGCAGCCTCGACCTGCTGGGCTCTGGTGATCCTTCTGCCTCAGTCTTCCGAGTAGCCGGAATTACAGGCGCGCGCTAGCACTCTCAGCTAATTTTTTATTTATTGTAGAGATGAAGTCTCGCCTGCCCAGGCGGGTCTCGAACCCACAGGCTCAGGCAATCCACTCACCTCAGCCTCCCAAAGGCGTGGGATTACAGGCTGAGCCACCGAGTCTGGCTCACTTTCTAAATAAACTGTATTTTCCAATCTAAAAATAAAAATAAAAAATAATTGAGATCAGCTTTCTCCCTGAGGAAGCTCCTTAAGCTTCGACTCCCAGTTTGGGGAGTCCCCTTGGCAGAATGCCTAAAATGAGCAAAAAGCTGCAGTTGTATTGGCTTGAGATGTTAGAGAATGGAGTTCAGGACTACCGGAGCAGCTGGAAATTGAGGAGGGAAATCCTGGAGAGCAGTGAGTCACAAAAGGGAGCCCCAAACACTTTAAATATCTGGTCAACCCTCAACAGCACATGCATAGAGGAGACTCCAAGGAACCCAACAGAAAAAAATAGTTGAGAGGCTAAAAGAATTGAGTAGAAATTTCAGTTGCTACTACTCTACTAGGGAGGCTGAAGCAGAAGTATCACCTGAGCCCAGGAGGTCAAGGCTACAGTGAGTTGTTTATACTACCACTGCACTCCACCCTGGGTGACAAGTGAGACCACGACTCAAACAAAAACAAACAAACAAACAAACAAAAAAAAAATATATATATATATGCAACACTCTTCAAATGAAGATAAATGAATCCAGAGTTTTATATTAGTCACAATGTCCAATATATACTAGAAAAATGACTAGACATGCAAAGAGCATGAATAAAAAGTTAGCTGTTTTTTTTTTTTTTGAGTAGGAGTCTTACTCTATCACCCAGGCAGCAGGCTGGAGTTCAGTGGCACTCATGGCCACCACAGTCTCAGCCCACTGGGCTCAGGTGATTCTTCCACCTTAGCTTCCAAGTAGCTGAAACCACAGGCATGCACCACCATGCCCAGTTAATTTATTTATTTTTTTTTATTTTTTTATTGTAGAGATGAGTTGTTGCCCAGGCTGGTCTCAAAACTCATGGGCTCAGGCAATCCTCTCATCTCGGCCTCCCAAAGTGCTGGGACGAGCCTTGGCAACTTGGCAATACCTCATCCCTACAATAAATCAAAAAGATACGCCAGGCATGGTGGTGCATGCCTGTGGTTCCAGCTACTTGGAAGACTGAGGTAGAAGGATCACCTGAGCCCAGCAGGTAGAGGCTGCGGTGGCCATGAGTATGCCACTGCACTCCAGCCTGGGCAACAGAATGAGACTCCTATTCAAAAAAAGAGCAGGGCTTGGTGGCTCAGCACTTTGGGAGGCTGACACGAATGGATTGCCTAAGCCCACAGATTCAAGACTAGCCCCGGCAACTTGGCAAAACCTCGTCTCTACAATAAATCAAAAAAAGTAGCTGGGCGCAGTAGCACAGGCCCTTAGTTCCAGCTACTTGTAAGGCTGAGGCAGAAGGATCGCCAGAGCCCAGCAGGTCAACAGTGGAGTGGCCGTGAGTATGCCATTACACTCCAGCCTGGGTGACAAAGTGAGACTCCAACTAAAAAAAAAAAAAAGAATAATCAATAGAAACGGACTCCAAAATGACTCAGATATTGAAATTAGCAGACAAGAACTCTAAAGCAGCCATTATAAAATCACATTCAAGGACTTATAGGAAAACAGGGTCAAAATAACTCAACCAATGGAGATTCTCAATAAAGAAAAGGAAATTATTATTTTTTTTAAATCAGGCAGAAAGATCACTTGAGGTGGGAGGATCATTTGAAGCCAGGACTTCAAGACCAGCCAGGACAAAGTGAGATACTACTTTTAAAAACAAACAAACAAGGCTCGGTGGCTCAGCCTGTAATCCCGTACCTTTGGGAGGCTGAGGTGAGTGGATTGCCTGAGCCCCGGGTTGGAGACCCGCCTGGGCAGCGAGACCTCATCTCTACAGCAAATCAAAAAATCAGCCGGGCGTGGTAGCGCATGCCCGTAATTCTGGCTACTTGGAAGGCTGAGGTGGAAGGATCACTGGAGCCGGCGGGTAGGGGCTGCGGTGGCCGGGAGCGGCCACTGCACTCCAGTCTGGGTGACAGAGTGAGACTCTAACTAAAAAAAAAAAAAAAAAAAAGAATGTGTATAACAATTTTACTCATAATAGCTCAAAACTAAAACAACCTAAATGTCCATCAATAGAATGATAAAACAAATTATATCTATTCATATAATGGATACTACTCAGCAATAGAAAGAATGAACTGATACAATATAACCACATGTAAAAAAAACTCAAGGGCGGTCAGGCATAGTGGTTCACACCTGTAATCCCAGCACTTTGGGAGGTGGAGATGAGAGGATTGCCAGAGCTCAGGGGTTTGAGATATTGCCTGAGCAATATGCCAAATCCTCGTCTTTATAATAAATCAAAAAATTAGCCAGGCGTGGTGGTGCCTATAGTACCAACTACTTGGAAGGATGAGGCAGAAGGATCACCTGAGCCCAGCAAGTGGAGGCTTGTGCTGGCTGTGAGCATGCCATTGTACTCCAGCCTGGGCATAGAGGGAGACTCCAACTCAAAAAAAAAATCTCAAAAACATGATTTGAGTAAACAAAGGTAGAAAACGTATGTTTAAATGAAGCTTAAGAAAAGGTAAAACTAACCAGTGGTACAGAAATCAAACCGGCTACTCGGAAGGCGGAGGGGGAAGGATCGCCGGGAGAGCAGGGAGGCGCGGTGGCCCAAAACGGCCACTGCACTCCAGTTGGCACAGAGTGAGATAAAATCAAAAAAAAAAAAAAAAAAAAAAAAAAAACAACACAGGAAAGGTCACCATGAATTTAAGACAACGCCTGAAGGTTAAAACAAAATGAAATTAATTTTCCATATAAAATGCATTATAAAATTCATTTCCCATGTATTAACCAGTTACAAATAGTACTATTCATAGTTAAAAAATATAGCTTTTCCACAAATTGACTTAGAAATAAATCATGGTCTACTCCCTCCTGGGACTTAAGTTGGATTGGTCAGGGACAGGCTGGGGCATCAAACATCAAACAAATCTATACAAATACATCAAAACAAAATTAAACATCAAAATAAATTTACCCAAATAATGACTATGAAGGAGATGCAGAGGATTCGAATAGAGAATAAAAGAGAATCTATTTTAATGGGTGGCCAGGGAAAGCCCCTATGAAGAGGTAAAACTTGCTAAAATATAAAAACCTACCAAAATTTAAAAGCTGACTAAAGTTAATTAGATAAAAGAGATGTGAAAAGAGGTAGAGAGACCGGGCTCAGTGGCTCAGCCTGTAATTCCAGCACTTTGGGAGGCCGAAGTAGTGGATTGCCTGAGCCCACGGGTTCGTGACCCGCCTGGGCAACTTGGCGAGGCCTCATCTCTAAAACAAATAAATAAATAATTAGCTGGGCGTATAGTAGCGCGCACCTGTAGTTCCAGCTACTTGGAAGGCTGAGGCGGAAGGATTGCCAGAGCCCAGCCGGTAGAGGCTGCAGTGGCCAGGAGCAGCCACTGCACTCCAGTCTGGGCGACAGAGTGAGACTCCAGCTCAAAAAAAAAAAAAAAAAAAAGGAAGGAGGTAGAGCAGGGAGAGGGAAAAATACACATGAAGCCTCTAAAGTCCCTTTGGTGCCAACAAAGAATTAGCTGTTACTAAAGAGAATGATGATAAAGCAAGATAGTAGAGCAAGTGGCTTGGAATAAAGTTGGTGAAAGACAGTTAAAGCCCAGATCTCCTTAAGGATTAAAGTGAACCTCATTAATAAGGATTTAGAGTTTCACTGGGTTGTAAGGGAAAAACCAACTAAAGAACTTGAAGGAGAAAAGGGGCCAAGACACCAAGAACCCAGTTACCATGGTAAACATTTAGCCGGGGAAAGGGCTGCTATACTCAGGACTAACACTTTCAGTTGGGAAGATCAACTTTCATGAAGGTTTCATCATAGATATTTACCAAAGGATAAGCTTACTTTATCATGACACAGTCTTGATTTAATAGAAACTAACCCTCTCTGTCTTAAATATTTATTTATTTATTATTTTTTAAAGATGTGGGGTACAATTCAGGATTAGGCACATAGGTATATAATATTCAATATAATATAATCAGCCTTTGGAGACTTAATAATGACAAAGAGTTCTTAGATAAAATCTGAATATCCAATAACAGAACAAATGTTTAAGTAAAATAGATTACTTGAAGCACACATTAAAAATCTATTTCTGAAAAACATTTAATGGCAAAAGTAAATGGTAATAACAAATATTAAATTTTAAAAGTAGACTATAAAAGTATATCTATAGCATTATTTCCTTTTAGAAAGAAGATTTAACAGTATTTCTATATAAACACACATATATATAAAAACACTGGAAGGACAAAGAATGACAAACACCAGTACTTACATAATATTTTATATATATGGGTGTATATAATACAGGATTATGTGTTTGTTTTACTTTTTGTTTATTTATATATTTTCAGTTTTTGTGTTGAGCATGAGTTTTTTTTTAAAACACTAAGTTTCAAAAATCTATGGTAATTCAAACAATGAACTTGCCGATTCTTCTTGCCTATTGAGAAACCTTGCACACTTGTACAGTATAATGTAATGTGTCTATAACTTCTTTTAATAAACTAAAAAGATCTTTTGAGGTCAAGGTATGTCCCCCCACAAAACTGACCCTGGTACCAAAAAAAAAAAAAAAAATTATTGAACTGGACTAATGGATTACTGGTCTGACCCACAAGTCTTATACCAATTATTACTACAATAGAGAGGCAACTCTTCACAAAAGGAGATACAAGTCCTTTTTAGAGGGCATCTTAAGTGACTCAACTGTCAAAACTCCATTTCCAAAAATTCATTTTAGCGCTCTCTCTCTCTCTCTCTCTCAAACATGAGAGGACACAGCAAAAACGGCAGCAGTCTTCAAGTGATGAAAAAAGTCAAAAACGGAATCCTTCTGGAACCTTCATTTTGAAAATCCAGCCTCCAAAATTATGAGAAAATAAATTTCTGTTGTTTGAATCAAAAAAGACCAAAAAACAAAAGAACTAAAACTCATTTTAGGAAGCAAGGGATACTTGTAAAAAACATAAGAGGAAATAACTACTTATTATTATTTTTTTTTAGTTGCAAGTCTCACTCTTGTTGCCCAGGCTGGAGTACAGTGGCATGGTCACAACCACTGCAACCTTGGCCTGCTGGGCTTAGAAGATCCTTCCATCTCAGTCTTTCAAGTAGCTGGAACTATAGACGTATGCCACCATGCCTAGTTAGTTTTTGTGATTTATTGTAGAGAGGAGGTCTCACCAAGTTGCCCAGGCTGGTCTCGAACCCCCAGGCTCAGGCAATCCTCTCGCCTCAGCCTCCCAAAGTGCTGGGATTACAGGATGAGCCACTGCGCCCAGCCATAACTACATTTTTCTAAACATACAAGCATGATCTGAGCAATCTTATATGCATCAGAGTACCAAATATCTCAAATTTGTCACTTAATCAAACTATAATGTCATCTGTTTGTTCATTCTTCACCACTTATTAAATGCTACTAGTGTTAGGCACTGAGCAAAATAAATATGACTAAGATAATCAATGTAGGCTGGGTGCAGTGGCTCAAGCCTGTAATCCCAGCATTTTGGGAGGCCAAGGTGAAGGAACTGCCTGAGCCCATTGGTTTGAGAACAGCCTGGAAAACTTGGTGAGACCTCATCTCTACAATAAATAAAAAAATTAGTTGGGTGTGGTAGCGTATGCCTGTAGTTATGGCTACCTGGAAGGTTAAGGAAGAAGGATCACCTGAGTCCAGCAGATTGACGCTGGGGTGGCTGTTATCATGCCACTGCACTCCAGCCTGGGAGACAGAGTGAGACTCCAACTCAAAGAAAAGAAAAAGGGCCACTGCCTTGCTAAGCTATGGTGTGGCCATGTTCTCTTTCAGCAATGGCCAGGCCATGTTTTCTTAAGCTTTGGCCCCCTCTACTCTCTTGGGGAGGTGAATCACCTCTTTCCCTCTCCAATTTACTGTCTAAATAAACTATGTTTTCTAAAATAAATAGACACTGTGAAAAAAATAAAAATTAATAACACTTAGGGCTGGGCGCAGTGGCTCAAGCCAGTAATCCCAGCACTTTGGGAGGCTGAGGCGAGAGGACTGCCTGAGCCCAGAGGTTCAAGATCAGCCTGGGCAACATGGTGAGACCTTGTCTCTACAATAAACTACAAAAAAAAAAAAAAATTAGCCAGGCGTGATAGCATGCGCCTGTAGTTTCGGCTACTTGGAAGCTGAGGTGGAAGGATCGCCAGAGACCAGTAGATCGATGCTGGGGAGGCCATGACCATGCCACTGCACTCCAGCCTGGGTGACGGAGTAAGATTCCAAACCAAAAAAATAAAAAAAAATAACACTTAGCCTTCATCATCAGGGGGTTACATGCTAGCAGAGAAGACAATTAACACTTAAAATTAAATTACAATTTGTATTATTTTAAAATGTTACCAAAAAATCAGTAGGTTAACAAAATATAAAATACAATATAAACATTATTCAAGATATTTGGTCTAGCACGGTGGCTCACACCTATAATCCCAGCACTTTGGGAGGCCAAGGTGAGAGGATTGTCTGAGTCCACGGGTTCAAGACCAGCCTGGGCAACTTGGCAAAACCTCATCGCTACAATAAATAAATATAGCCCGGCGTGGTGGCACGTGCCTGTAGTTCCAGTTACTTGGAAAACTGAGGCAGAAGGATCACCTGAGCCCAGCAGGTTGTGGCTGCAGCAGCAGTGAGTGTGCCTGCACTCCAGCTTGGTCTAAAAAAAAATTAGGTCTACATAGCTAAAGCAAAACAAGTTGACTCAAACGAAACAAAAACAGAATCTGCATCTCTCCCACTATTAATACCACCACTACTAGCTATTAGTTAGAGGGTAATTATAAGATACAAGGCTCCTTGCAGACTATTCAATCCTCAGAAAAATTATTTATATGAACTATTCCACTCAATCTTCACAAGTACAATAAAACTGTTACTATGATTATTTTCATTTTACTGAAAAGATTCTGAGAATAGTTGACTTGCCATGGTCATACCAATAGTGAGAAGGAAAACCAAGTTTTCTACTGAAGTTCAGATCTGATTCCAAAATCTGTGTTCATGACCATTACACTATATTGCTGTTCATGATCACACACAGCTTCACAACACTTCTCTCATTTCGGATTTCATGAGGAGAAAGTTATTGTTCCACTGCCTGTGGTGAAGAAAACAAGAAGAACAAGAAGACAACCTCAATTCAGAGGAAAACTGTGATCATTTGGAAACAGAAGAAAGCAGTCCAACGTAGTCTACAATGACCTTGATTACTACTAGTGATTCAAATTTCGCCAAGGAGTCTGGAGAAGTATTCTTCTTGAGACAGCTATAAGTCCAGTTTCTAGGTACTCACAATGTAAATATTTTATAGGCCTTAAAATCTATCCACATTAATTATTCAGAGATCTAAGTACTTTTACAAAACTATTTTTACATATTTAATCTCAGGGAATGCTTACTTGCCTTCTGAATTGTAAATCACATATAACAAGAATAAAATGTAATAAGCACCATCAGTTTGGGCAAAAGATTTAAATTTAAAACCAAAGTAAAAGAGCTGGGCGCAGTGGCTCACGCCTATAATCCCAGCACTTTGGGAGGCCAAAGTGAGAGGACTGCCTGAGCCCATGGTTTCAAGACCAGTCTGGCCAACTTGGCAAGACCTCATCTCTACAATAAACCAAAAAATTAGCAGGGCGTGATGGTGCCTGTAGTTCCAGCTACTTGGAAGGCTGAGTTGGAAGGATCAGCTGAGCCCAGCAGGTCGAGGCTGTGGTGGCTGTGAGCATGCCACTGCACTCCAGCCTGCACAACAGAGTGAGACTACAACTCAAAAAAAAAAAAATTCATGGAAAATAAATATTGTGAAAAAAACTATGTATGCATTTCAAAATTTTTCTGTACCAAAGTAAACTCATACTAACTTATTATAACATGTCTGAATAGGATCTGCCCCCCCCAAAAAATCCAGCAGTTTACAAATGAAAAACTAATTTTAAGAAGGGATGAGACAACGTTGAAGATGATGCAGTGGTAAATTATCCATATCAATTTGTGAGGAAAAAATTAATCTTGTTTGTGCCCTAATTAAAGAAGACCAGCGACTGGCAACACAAACCAGTCACATCATAGACACCTCAATTGGCTCAGCTTACACAATTCTGACTGAAAAATTAAAGTTGAGGAAACTTTCTACTTGACAGGTGCCAAAAGTATTGCATCCGGAACAACTGCAGACAAGAGCAGAGCTTTCAACGAAATGTGAAACAAGCCGGATCAAGAGCCTGAAACATTTCCTCAAAGAACTCTAAAAGGAGATGAAACATGGCTTTACCACTGTGATCCGGAAGACAAAGCACAATCAAGTAATGGTCAACAAGAGGTAAGTGATCCAGTCAGAGCAAATGTGGGCAAGTCAAGAGCAAAAGTCAACGTAACAGCTTTTACATGCCAAAGGTATTTTGCTTGTTGGTTTTCTGGAGGGTCAAAGAACCATAACAATTGCTTATTATGAGAGTGTTCTGAGACAAAGTTTTAGCAGAAAAATGCCCGGGAAAGCTTTACTAGAGAGTCCTTCACCACAACAACCCTGTGGCTCATTTCTTTCATCAAACAAGGGCAATTCTGTAAGACATTCAATGGGAATTAATTAGACATCCAATTACTGTCTTGATTTGGCTTCTCCTTTCTTCTTTTTGTTTTCTAATCATAAAAAAATCAGTAAAGGGCACCCATTTTTCTTCAGTTAATAACGTAAAACAGCCGGGCTCGGTGGTTCAGCCTATAATCCCACGCCTTGGGAGGCTGAGGTGAGTGGATTGCCTGAGCCCGTGGATTTGAGACCCGCCTGGGCAAGTTGGTGAGACCTCATCTCTACAATAAATCAAAAAATTAGCCAGGCGTGATAGCGCACGCCTGTAATTCCAGCTACTTGGAAGGCTGCGGCGGAAGAATCGCCTGAGCCCAGCAGGTCGAAGCTGCGGTGGCCGGCAGCGGCCACTGCACTCCAGTCTGGGCAGCAGAGTGAGACTCCAACTCAAAAAAAAATAAAAATAAAAATAATGTAAAACAGATTGCATAGACATGGTTAAACTCCTAGGAGACTCAGTTCTTTAAAGATGAACTAAATGGTATCATTGCTTACAAAAGCATCCTGAACTTGGTGGAGTTTATGTTGAGAAGTAAAGTTTATATCTTTTATTTATTTATCTTTTGTTTTGTTAGAGAAAGGGTCTCACTCTATTGCCAAGACTAGAGTGAAATGATGTAATCATAGCTCACTTGTCTCAAACTCCAGGGCTCAAGCAATCCTCCCATCTCAGCCTCCAAAGTAGCTGAACTACAGGCATATGCCACCATGCCTGGCTAATTTTTTATTTGGAGAGAGAGAGAGAGACCCACTATGTTGCCCAGGCCAGTCCTAAACTCTCGGCCTCAAATCATTCTCAGCCTCCCCAAGTACTGGGATTACAGATGTGACCTACCATACTCAGCCTATTTTTATCATTTAATTCCATTTTTCCATGAACGTTTCCAACTCCTGTCACATATTTCAAGGTAACTAAAAGAAAGAACTTGTTCCCAACACATAAAAATGATAAATGCTGATAGTGCTAGGCATCCTCAATACTCTGATTTATTCATTACACATTCTACACATGTAATAAAAGATCACATGTACCCCATAAATATGCATAAATATTATGTATCAATTAAAAAAGAAACATTGAAGCCAGGCTTGGTGGCTCAGCCTGTAATCCCGCGCGCCTTTGGGAGGCTGAGGTGAGTGGATTGCCTGAGCCTGCGGGTTCGAGACCCACCTGGGCAGCGAGACCTCATCTCTACAGTAAAATAAAAAAAAAAATCAGCCGGGCGTGGTAGCACATGCCTGTAATTCCAGCTACTCGGAAGGCTGAGAGGAGGATCGCGGGCCCACAGATCGAGGCTGCGGTGGCTGGGAGCGGCCACTGCACTCCAGTCTGGGCGAGAGAGTGAGACTCCAACTCAAAAAAAAAAAAAAAACATTGAGAGACTGAAAAATTTTTATGTGATGGTGGAAATTTTCTTATGATCCAAATAGGCGTGCACGGTGGCTCACGTCTATAATTCCAGCACTTTGGGAGGCAGAGATGAGAGGATTGCCTAAGCCCAGGGGTTCAAGACCAGCCTGGGCAAATGGGCAAGACTTCATCTCTATAATATATCAAAAAGTAGCCAGGTGTGTTAGTGCACACCTATAGTTCCAGATACCTGGAAGACTGAGGAGGAAGGATCACCTGAGCCCAGCAGGTTGAGGCTGTGGTGGACATGAGCGTGCCTGGGCGATAGAGGGAGACTCCAACTAAAAAAAAAAAAAAAATCCAAACAGAAGGACTGGGAAGTAAAAGTTAAGAATAAAGTAGCCTGTAATCCCAGTACTTTGGGAGGCCAAAGCAAGTGAATTGCCTGAGGCTGAGGGTTCAAGACCAGCCCAGGCAGTTTGGCAAGACCTCGTCTCTACAATAAATCAAAAATTAGCTGGGTATGGTAGCGTGCATCTGTAGTTCCAGTACTTGGAAGGCTGAGGCAGAAGGATCACCAGCAGCCAGCAGGTTGACACTGGGGTAGCCGTTAAGTGTGCCACTGCACTCCAGTCTGGGTAACAGAGACTCCAACTCAAAAAAAAAAGAGAGTAAAGCAGGCTGGGCCTGGTGGCTCACACCTATAATCCCAATATTTTGGGAGGCCGAGGTGAGAGGATCGCCTGAACCCAGGGTTCAAGACCAGCCCAGGCAATTTGGCAAGAACTCATCTCTACAATTAATCAAAAAATAAGTTGGGCATGGTGGCGTGTGCCTGTAGTTACAGCTACTTGGAAGACTGAGGTGGAAGGACCACCTGAGACCAGCAGGTCAAGGCTGCAGTGAACGTGAGCATGCCACTGCACTCCAGCCTGGGAGACATAGTGAGATTTTGACTCAAAAAAAAAGAATAAAGCAGTAAGGCTGAGCGTGGTGGCTCACACCTGTAATCCCAGCACTTTGGGAGGCACAGGCAAGAGGACTGCCTGAGCCCAGGAGTTCGAGACCAGTCTGGGCAACTTGATGAGATTTCCTCTCTACAAT
>JAPVLO010001065.1:0-204801 GCA_027257055.1 Cephalopachus bancanus
ATTCCCCAAATTTCCCCAAATTTCCCTTCTTTCCATTTTGCAGCATTCCATTCCATTGCATTCCACTCCATTCTGCTCCATTCCATTCCATTCCATTCCATTCCACTCCATTCCTCTCTATTCCATTCCGTTCTATTCTATTCCAGTATATTCAATTCCTTACCATTCCATTCCATTCTAATCCGCTACATTCCATTCTAGTCCATTAAATTCCATTCCCTTCTGCTACATTGCATTACCTCCTATTACATTCCGTTCCATTCTGTTACATTCCTCTCCATTCCATACCATTCCATTCCATTCCACTACATGCCATTTAATTCCATTCTGCTACATTCCATTCCATTCCACATCATTCCATTCTATTCCATTCCACTACGTTTCATTCCATTGCATTCCTTTCAATTCCATTCCATTCCATTCCACTACATTCCCTTCCATTACATTCTATTTAATTCCATTCTGCTACATTACATCCGATACCATTCCATTCTTTTTCCCTTCAATTCTGCTACATTCCATTCGAATCCCGTCAACTCCATTCCTTTCCTCTACATTGCATTCCATTCTGTTCCATTCCATTCCATATCGCTACATTCCATTCCATGCCATTCCATTTCCCTTTTCCCTTCCGATTATTCCATTCCATTCTGCTCTATTCCATTCCATTCCATTTCATTCTTTTCCGCTACATTCCACTCCATTGCATTCCATTCTTTTCCATTGCATTCCAATACCATCCATTCCATTCCATTCCACTCCATTCCTCTACATTCCATTCCATTCCATTTCGCTACATTCCATTCCATCCATTTTGCTACATTCCATTCCATTCCATTCTGCTGCGTTCCATTCCATTACATTCCAGCGCATTCTTCTCACTTCCATTCCATTCAATTCCACTACAATCCATTCCTTTCCATTCCATTCCATTCCGTCCCATTCCATATCATTCGAATTCATTCCATTGCATTCTGCTCCATTCCATTCCATTCCATTCCATTGTGCTCTATTCCATTCCATTCCATTCCATTCGTTACATTCCACTCCATTCCATTTCATTTCATTCCATTCCAATCCTTTCCATTCCATTCCTCTACATTCCGCTACATTCCATTTCATTCCATTCCATTCTGCCCCATTCCACTCCATTCCATTCCTTTCCAACCATTCCATTCCGCTTCATTCCACACCATTTCTTTCCATTCCATACCATTCTATTTCGCTACATTCCATTCCATTCCATTCTGCTACATTCCATTCCATTCCATTCCTCTACATTCTATTCCAATCCATTCCATTCTACTACTCTACATTCCATTCCATTCTATTCCATTCCAATCCTCTCTGCTACATTCCATTCCAGTCCATTCTGGTACATTCCATTCCATTCCATTCCCGTACATACCATTCCATTCCATTCCATGCCCCTACATTCCATTCCATTCCATTACGCTACATTCCATTCCATTCCACTACATTCTATTCCATACCAATCAAATTCATTCCATTGCATCTGCTCTATTCCATTCCTTTCCATTCAATTGTGCTGTATTCTATTCCATTCTATTCCATTCTGTTACATTCCACTCTGTTACATTCCACTCCATTCCATTTCATTTCATTCCATTCAGAACCTTTCCATTCCATTCATCTACATTCCGTTGCATTCCATTCCATTTTGCTCCATTCCGCTCCATTCCATTCCATTCCATTCTGCTTCATTCCAATCCATTTCATTCCATTCCATACCATTCTATTTCACTACCTTCCATTAGATTCCATTCTGCTACATTCCGCTACATTCCAATCGATTCCATTCCATTCCTCTACATTCCATTCCATTCCATACCGATACATTCCATTCCATTTCATTCTGCTGCATTCATTTCCATTCCATTCCTCTACATTCTATTCCATTCCTTTCCATTCTATTACTCTACATTCCATTCCATTCCAATCCTCTCCCCTGCCTTCCATTCCATTCCATTTCATTCCATTCCCTTCCATTATGCTACATTCCATTCCATTCCCTTCCATTCCATTCCATTCCCCTCCACTACGTTTCATTCCATTCCATTCTGATTCATTCCTTTCCATTCCATTCCATTTCATTAGCTACATTCCATTCCAATCCATTCCATTCCACTATATTCTATTCCATATTTTTCCATTCTATTCTGCTACATTCCATTACATTCCATTACATTTTTGCAGCATTCCATTGCATTCTATTCTGCTACCTTCCACCCAATCCATTCTGTTCCATTCTTCTACATTCCATTCCATTCCATTCTGCTACATTGCATGCAATTCAATTCCATTCCTTTCGATTCATTCCATTCCATTCCACTAAATTCCGTTCCATTGCATTCTGCTAAATTCCATTCCATTGCATTCCATTACATTTCTCTCCATGCCATTTCATTCCATACCGCTACATTCCATTGCATTCCATTGCATTCCATTGCATTCCATTCCTCTACATTGCAGTCCATTACATTCAATTCCGCTATATTCCATTCGATTGTATTCAATTTCATTTTAATCCGCTACTGTACATTCCATTCCTTTTCATTCCATTCCCTTCTATTACATTCCGCTGCATTCCATTCCATTCAATTCTGCTACATTCTGCTCAATTCCATTCCATTCCATTCCCTTCCACTACATTCCCTTCCATTCCATTCTATTCAATTCCATTCCGCTACATTGCATCCCATTCCATTCCATTCCATTCAACTCCACTACATTCCATTCGATTCCTTTACACCCCATTACTTTCCTCTACATTGCATTCCATTCTGTTTCATTCCATTCCATACTGCTACATTCCATTCCATCCCATTCTATGGCATTTCATTCCCCTCCATTCCATTCCATTCCATTCCACTCCATTCCAATCCACTCCATTTCATTCCATTCCACTACAGTCCACTCCAATCCTTTCTATTCCATTCTGCTTCATTCCATTCCATTCTGTTACAATCCATGCCATTCCATTCCATTCAGCTACATTCCATTCCATTATATTACATTACCCAGCATTTCATTCCATTTCATTCCATTCCATTCCACTACATTCCATTCCATTCCATTCTTTTACATTCATTTCTATTCCATTCCAATCCACTACATTCCCTCCCATTCCATTCCATTCCCTCCATTCCGCTACATTCCATTCCATTCCTTTCCATTCCATTCCATTCTGCTTCATTCCATTCCATTCCATTCATTTGCATTCCGCTACATTCCATTCCACTCCAACCATTCCACTTCATTCTACTTCATACCATTCCATTCCTTTCCATTCTATTTCGCTACATTCCATTACATTCCATTCAGCTACATTCTGCTACATTCTATTCCATTCTATTCCATTTCTTCTGCTACATTCTGCTACGTTCAAATCCATTGCATTCCATCCTGCTGCATTTCGTTCCATTCCATTCCATTCCATTCCATGCTGATACCTTCCATTCCACTCCATTCCATACCATTCCTCTACATTCTATTCCATTCCTTTCCATTCTTTTATGCTACATTCCATTCCATTCCATTCCTCTCTGCTACATTCCTTTCCATTCCATTTCGCTACATTCCATTCCATTCCATTCTTTCCATTCTGCTGCATTCCATTCCATTGCATTCCACTCCATTCTGCTCCATTCCATTCCATTCCACTCCATTCCTCTCTATTCCATTCCATTCCGTTCCAGAATATTCGATTCCTTACCATTCCATTCCATTCTAATCCGCTACATTCCATTCTAGTCCATTAAATTCCATTCCCTTCTGCTACATTCCATTACATTCTATTACATTCCATTCCATTCTGTTACATTCCTCTCCATTCCATACCATTCCATTCCATTCCACTACATGCCATTTAATTCCATTCTGCTACAATCCATTCCATTCCACATCATTCCATTCCATTCCATTCCGCTACCCTTTTATTCCATTGCATTCCTTTCAATTCCACTCCATTCCATTCCACTACATTCCCTTCCATTACATTCTATTCAGTTCCATTCTGCTACATTTCATCCGATACCATTCCATTCCTTTCCATTCAATTCTGCTACATTCCATTCGAATCCCTTCCCCCTCCATTCCTTTCCTCTACATTGCATTCCATTCTGTTCCATTCCATTCCATTCCATTCCGCTACATTCCATTCCCTGCCATTCCATTCCTTTTCCCTTTTCCCATTATTCCATTCCATTCTGCTCTATTCCATTCCATTCCGTTTCATTCTTTTCTGCTCCATTCCGCTCCATTGCATTCCATTCTTTTCCATTCCATTCCAATACCATCCATTCCATTCCATTCCACTCCATTCCTCTACATTACATTACATTCCATTTCGCTACATTCCATTCAATCCATTTTGCTACATTCCATTCCGCTGCATTCCATTCCATTCCATTCCAGCGCATTCTGCTCCCTTCCATTCCATTCAATTCCACTACAATCCATTCCTTTCCATTCCATTCCATTCCATCCCATTCCATATCATTCGAATTCATTCCATTGCATTCTGCTCCATTCAATTCCATTCCATTCCATTGTGCTCTATTCCATTCCATTCCATTCCATTCCATTCCATTCTGTTACATTCCACTTCATTCTATTTCATTTCATTCCATTCCAATACTTTCCATTCCATTCCTCTACATTCCGCTACATTCCATTCCATTCCATTCCATTCTGCTCCATTCCACTCCATTCCATTCCTTTCCAACCATTCCATTCCGCTTCATTCCACACCATTTCTTTCCATTCCATACCATTCTATTTCGCTACATTCCATTCCATTCCATTCCTCTACATTCTATTCCAATCCTTTCCATTCTACTACTCTTCATTCCATTCCGTTCCATTCCATTCCAATCCTCTCCGCTACATTCCGTTCCATTCCATTCTGCTACATTCCATTCCATTCCATTCCAATCCATTCCACTCCATGCCCCTACATTCCATTCCATTCCATTACATTCCATTACACTACATTCCATTCCATTCCACTACATTCCATTCCATACCAATCAAGTTCATTCCGTTGCATTCTGCTCTATTCCATTCCTTTCCATTCAATTGTGCTGTACTTCATTCCATTCCATTCCATTCTGTTACATTCCACTCCATTCCATTTCATTTCATTCCATTCCGAACCTTTCCATTCCATTCATCTACATTCCGTTACATTCCATTTCCCTTCCATTCCATTCTGCTCCATTCCCCTCCGTTTCCCAAACCATTCCATTCCACTTAATTCCACTCCATTTCATTCCATTCCATACCATTCTATTTCGCTACCTTCCATTCCATTCCATTTTGTTACATTCCACTACATTCCAATCAATTCCATTCCATTCCGCTACATTCCATTCCATTCCATTCCATGCCGATACATTCCATTCCATTTCATTCTGCTACATTCATTTCCATTCCATTCCTCTAAATTCTATTCCATTCCTTTCCATTCTATTACTCTGCATTCCATTCCATTCCATTCCATGCCCCTACATTCAATTCCATTCCATTCCAATCCATTATGCTACATTCCATTCCATTCCATTCCATTCCTCTCCTCTAGGTTTTTTTCCATTCCATTCTGATTCATTCTATTCCATTCCATTCCATTCAATTTCATTAGCTACATTCCATTCCATCCATTCCATTCCATTCCACTACATTCTATTCCATATTTTTCCATTCTATTCTGCTACAGTCCATTCCATTACATTCTGCAGCATTCCATTGCATTCCATTCCACTACCTTCCACTCCAATCCATTCTGTTCCATTCTTCTACATTCCATTCCATTCCATTCTGCTACATTCCATGCAATTCAATTCCATTCCTTTCGATTCCATTCCATTCCATTCTGCTAAATTCCAATCCATTGCATTCTGCTAAATTCCATTCCATTGCATTCCATTCCATTTCTCTCCGTGCCATTTCATTCCATACCGCTACATTCCATTGCATTCCATTTCTCTACATTGCAGTACATTACATTCAATTCCACTATATTCCATTCCATTGTATTCAATTTCATTTTAATCCGCTACTTTACATTCCATTCCTTTCCATTACATTCCATTCTATTTCATTCCGCTGCATTCCATTCCATTCCATTCCGCTACATTCTGCCCGATTCCATTCCATTCCACTACATTCCCTTCCATTCCATTCTATTCAATTCCATTCCGCTACATTACATCCCATTCCATTCCATTCCATTCAACTCCGCTACATTCCATTTGATTCCTTTACACCCCATTTCTTTCCTCTACATTGCATTCCATTCTGTTCCATTCCATTCCATACTGCTACAATCCATTCCATCCCATTCTATTGCATTTCATTCCGCTCCATTCCACTCCATTCCAATCCACTCCATTTCATTCTATTCCACTACAGTCCACTCCAATCCTTTCTATTCCATTCTGCTTCATTCCATTCCATTCCATTCTGTTACAATACATGACATTCCATTCCATTCAGCTACATTCCATTCCATTCCATTACATTCCCCAGCATTCCATTCCATTCCATTCCATTCCATTCCATTATTTTTCATACAATTCTATTCCATTCCAATCCACTACATTTCCTCCCATACCATTCCATTCCCATCCATTCCGCTACATTCCATTCCTTTCCATTCCATTCCATTCTGCTCCATTCTATTCCATTCCGTTCATTTGCATTCCGCTACATTCCATTCCACTCCAACCATTCCACTTCATTCTACTTCCTACCATTCCATTCCATTCCATTCTATTTCGCTACATTCCATTCCATTCCATTCAGTACATTCTGCTACATTCCATTCCATTCTATTCCATTTCTTCCGCTACATTCTGCTACGTTCGAATCCATTGCATTCCATCCTGCTGCATTTCGTTCCATTCCATTCCATTCCATGCCGATATCTTCCATTCCACTCCATTCCATACCATTCCTCTACATTCTATTCCATTCCTTTCCATTCTTTTACGCTACATTCCATTCCATTCCATTCCACTCTGCTACATTCCTTTCCGTTCCATTCCGCTACATTCCATTCCATTCCGCTACATTCCATTCCATTCCATTCTTTCCATTCTGCTGCATTCCATTCCATTGCATTCCACTCCATTCTGCTCCATTCCATTCCATTCCATTCCACTCCATTCCTCTCTATTCCATTCCATTCCATTCCATTCCAGAATATTCGATTCCTTACCATTCCATTCCATTCTAATGCGCTACATTCCATTCTAGTCCATTAAATTCCATTCCCTTCTGCTACATTCCATTACATTCTATTACATTCCATTCCATTCTGTTACATTCCTCTCCATTCCATACCATTCCATTCCATTCCACTACATGCCATTTAATTCCAATCTGCTGCATTCCATTCCATTCCACATCATTCCATTCCATTCCATTCCGCTACCTTTCATTCCATTGCATTCCTTTCAATTCCTTTCCATTCCATTCGACTACATTCCCTTACATTACATTCTATTCAATTCCATTCTGCTACATTACATCCGATACCATTCCATTCCTTTCCATTCAATTCTTTTACATTCCATTCGAATCCCTTCCACTCCATTCCTTTCCTCTACATTGCATTCCATTCTGTTCCATTCCATTCCATTCCGCTACATTCCATTCCATGCCATTCCATTCCTTTCCATTCCGATTATTCCATTCCATTCCGCTCTATTCCATTCCATTCCGTTTCATTCTTTTCTGCTACATTCCGCTCCATTGCATTCCATTCTTTTCCATTCCATTTCAATACCATCCATTCCATTCCATTCCACTCCATTCCTCTACATTCCATTCCATTCCATTTCGCTACATTCCATTCCATCCATTTTGCTACATTCCATTCCATTCCATTCTCTTACATTCCAATCCAATCCATTCCATTCCTTTACGTTTCATTCAATTCCATTCCATTCCATTCCACTACATTCCATTCCATTCCATTCTGCTACATTCCATTCCATTCCATTCCACAACATTCCAATGCATTCCATTCCATTCCACTTCATTCCACTCCAATCCATTCTATTCCATTCTGCTACATTCTACTGCATTATATTCTGCAACATTCCATTCCATTCCATTCCAATCTGCTGCATTCCATTCCATTCCATTCCCTTTCATTCCACAGCATTCAATTCAATTTCATTACATTCCATTCTGCTAGATTCAATTCCATTCCATTCCATTCCTTTCTGCAGCATTACAATCTGTTCAATTCCGCTACATTCCATTCCATTGCATTCCATTCCAATCCTCTCCGCAGCATTCCATTCCATTCCGCTACATTCCATTCCATTCCATTCCACTACATTCCATTTCATTACAATCCATGCCCCTACATTCCATTCCATTCCATTCCATTCCATTCCATTCCTCTTAGCTACATTTCATTCCATTCCATTCCATTCCATTAGCTACATTCCATTTCATCCATTCCATTCCAATCCATTCCATTCCACTACCATCTACCCAATATTTTTCCATTCTATTCTGCTCCATTCCATTCCATTCCATTCTACAGCATTCCATTGCATTCCATTCCAATTCATTCTGCTACCTTCCACTCCAATCCATTCTATTCCATTCTGCTACATTCCTTTCCATTCCATTCTGCTACATTCCATTCAATTCAATTCCATTCCTTTCAATTCCATTCTGCTACATTCCATTCCATTACATTGCATTCCTCTGCATTCCATTCCACCACATTCTGCTCCCTTCCATTCCATTCCACTACATTCCATTCCTTTACATTCCATTCCATACCATTCCAATTCATTCCATTGCATTTTGCTCAATGCCATTCCATTCCATTCCATAGTGCTCTATTCCATTCCGTTCCATTCCATTCTGTTACATTTCACTCCATTCCATTTCATTTCATTCCATTCCAATCCTTTTCATTCCATTCCTCTATATTCCGCTACACTCCATGCCATTGCATTCCATTCTGCTCCATTCCACTCCATTCCATTCCTTTCCATTCCATTCCATTCCGCTTCATTCCACTCCATTTCATTCCATTCCATACCATTCTATTTTGCTACATTCCATTCCATTCCATTCTGCTACATTCCGCTACATTCCATTCCATTCCATTCCTCTACATTCTATTCCATTCCTTTCCATTCTACTACTCTACATTCCATTCCATTTCATTCCAATCCTGTCTGCTACATTCCATTCCATTCCTTTCTACTTCATTCCATTCCTTTCTTCTACATTCCATTCCATTCCATTCCATACCCCTACATTCCATTCCATTCCATTCCATTATGCTACATTCCATTCCATACCATTCCATTCCATACCATTCCAATCCAATCCATTGCATTCTGCTCTATTCCATTCCATTCCATTCCATTGTGCTGTATTCCATTCCATTCTGTAACATTCCACTCCATGCCATTTTATTTCATTCCATTCCGATTCTTTCCATTCCATTCCTCTACATTCCGTTACATTCCATTCCATTCCACTTCATAAATCTCCATTTCATTCCATTCCATACGATTCTATTTCGCTACATTCCATTCCATTCCATTCTGCTACATTCCACTACATTCTAATCAATTCCATTCCATGCCGCTTCATTCCATTCCATTCAATTCCATGCCGATACATTCCATTCCTTTCCATTCTATTACTCTACATTCTATTCCATTCCATTCCAATCCTCTCTGCTGCATTCCATTTCATTCCATTCTGCTACATTCCATTCCATTCCATTCCTATACATTCTATTCCATTCCTTTCCATTCCATTACTCTACATTCCATTCCATTCCATTCCTTTCCAATCCTCTCCGCTGCATTCCATTCCATTCCGTTCTGCTACATTCCATTCCACTCCATTCCATTCCACTACTTTCCATTCCATTCCATTCCATGCCCCTACATTCCATTCCATTCTCTTCCATTACATTACGCTACATTCCACTCCATTCCATTCCATTCAATTCCTCTCCTCTAGTTTCATTCCATTCCATTCTGATACATTCCATTCCATTCCATTAGCTACATTCCATTCCATCCCATTGCATTCCAATCCATTCCATTCCACTACATTCTATTCCATATTTTGTCATTCTATTCTGCTACCTTCCATTGCATTCCATTCCATTCTGCAGCATTCCATTGCATTCCATTCCATTCCATTCTGCTTCATTCCACTCCAATCCATTTTATTCCAATCTGCTACATCCATTCCATTCCATTCTGCTAAATTCCATGCAATTCAATTCCATTTCTTTCCATTCCATTCCATTCCATTCTGCTACAATCCATTCCGTTACATTGCATTTCGCAGCATTCCATTCCATTGCATTCCAGTCAATTCCGCTACATTCCATTGCATTCCATTCAATTCTGTTCCATTCTTTTCTATTCCATTTCTTTCCCCTATATTCTCTCCCACTCCATTCCATTCCAATCCATTCCACTACATTCCATTCCATTTCATTCCATTCCATTTCGCTACATTCCATTCCATTGCATTCCACTCCATTCCATTCCATTCCACTCCACTACATTCCATTCCATTCCATTCCATTTCATTCCTATCCACTACATTCCATTCCATTCCATTCTGCTACATTCCATTCCTTTCCATTCCGCTCCAGTCCATCCCATTACATTCTGCTACATTCCATTCTATTCACTCCATTCCATTCCATTCCATTCCTCTGCATTCCATTCCATTCCATTCAGCTACATTCTGCTTCATTCAATTCCATTCCATTCCAATACATTCCATTCCATTCTATCCCATTCCATTCCACTACATTCCATTCCATTATACTCCATTCCATTCCACTACATTCCTTTCCATTTCTTTCCCATCCATTCCATTCAATTCCACTGAATTCCATTCCATTCCATTCCTCTACTTTCCATTCCTTTCTGCTCAATTCTATTCCATTCCATTCTGCTCCATTCCAATCTTCTGTATTCCATTCTATTACATTCCATTCCATTCTGCTCCATTCACTTTCTTTCAATTCCGTTTCATTCCATTCCGCTCAATTCCATTCCATTTCATTCCGTGCCTCTACATTCCATTCCATATTATTCCATTCCGCTACACTCCATTCCATTACATGAAGCTACATTCCATTCCATTCCATTCTGCTACATTCCTTTACATTTCATTCCATTGCATTCCATTCAATTCCATTTCACTATAATCCATTCCATTCCATTTCATTCCATTCCATTCCGATGCATTCCATTCTATTCCATTCCATTGTATTCCAGTCCGAAACTTTCCATTCCATTCCATTCCTGTCCATGCCGCTACATTCCATTCCATTCCATGCCGCTACATTCCATTCATTTCAATTCCATTCCATGCCAGTACATTACATTACATTACATTCCACTACAGTCCATTCCATTGAATTCTTTTTCATTCCATCCCATTCCATTCCATTCTGCTACATTCCATTCCATTCAATTCTGGTACATTCCATACCATTCCATACCATTCTATCTTTTTCCTTCCTTTCCGCTAAATTCCATTCCATTCCATTCCATTCTATTCCACTACATACCATTCCATTCCATTCCACTCCATTCCAATCCATTCTGCTACATTCCATTCCAATCAATTCTTCTCCATTCCATTCCGCTCCATTCAATTCCATTCCATTCCACTACATTCCATTCCGTTCCTTTCCATTTAAATCCAATACATTCCATTGCATTCCATTCCATTCCATTCCGCTACATTCCATTCCATTCCATTCTTTCCATTCCGCTGCATTCCATTCCATTCCATTCCACTCCATTCCTTTTAATTCCATTCCACTCAATTTCGCTCCATTCCATTCCATTCCGTTCCATTCCATTTCGCTCCATTCCTCTCTATTCCATTCCATTCCATTCCATTCCCTTCCATTCCACTACATCCTTCCTTTCCATTCCATTCCAATGCATTCCATTCTAGGCCACTGAATTCCATTCCCTTGTTCTGCATTCCGCTCAATTCCATTCCATTCTTTTCCATACTATTCCAATATATTCCATTCCATTCCATTCCATTCCATTTCGCTATATTCCATTCCATTCCATTTTGCTCCATTTCATTCCATTCTGCTGTAATCCATTCTATTCCATTCCACCAAATTCTGCTCCATTGCATTCTACTACATTCCTTTCCTTTCCATTCCATTCCATTCCATTCCACTACATTCCATTTCATAGCATTCCAATTCATTCCATTCCATTCTGCTCCATTCCATTCCATTCCACTCCATTCTGCTGCATTCCATTCCATTCCATTCTGTTACATTCATCTCCATTCCATTCCATTTCATTCCATTCCACTCCATTCCATTCCATTCCTCTACATTCCGCTACATTCCACTCCATTCTGCTCCATTCCTCTCCATTACATTCCATTCCGTTCATTTGCATCTGCTACATTCCATTGCATTGCATTCCATTCCATTCCGCTTCATTCCACTCAATTCCATTCCATTCCATTCCATTCTATTTTGCTATATTTCATCCCATTCCAATCCGCTACAATCTGCAGCATTCCATTCCATTCTATTCCATTTCTTCCGCTACATTCCACTACATTCCAATCCATTCCATTCCATTCCATGCTGATATATTCCATTCTGTTCCAATCTATTATGCTGCATTCCATTCCATTCCATTCCATTCCAGTCCTCTCTGCAACTTTCTATTCCATTCCATTCTGCTACATTCCATTCCATTCGATTCCGCTGCATTCCATTCCATTCCATTTCATTCCACAGCATTCCATTCCATTGCATTCAATTCTGCTGCAATCCACTCCAATCCATTCAATTCCACTCCGCTACATTCCATCCCATTTCCGCAGCATTCCATTCCATTCTATTCCATTTCTTCTGCTACATTCCACTGCATTCCAATCCATTCCAATCCATTCAGCTGCATTCCATTCCATTTCATTCTATTTCTCTACATTCCATTCCATTCCATTTATTTCTATTCCGCTGCATTCCATTTATTTCCATTCCGCTGCATTCCATTTCATTCCATTCCGCTGCATTCCATTCCATTCCATTCCACCACATTCTGCTCCATTCCAATACATTCCATTCCAATATATTCCATTCCTTTCCATTCCATTCCATTCCACTCCATTCCATTCCATACCATTCCAATTCATTCCATTCCACTCCACTCCACTCCACTCCATTCCATTCCACTCTATTTTGCTGTATTCCATTCCATTACATTCTGTTACATTCCTCTCCATTTCATTCCATTCCAATTCATTCCTCTACATTCCACCCCATTCTTCTCCATTCCTCTCCATTCCATTCCATTCCATTCATTTGCATTCTGCTACATTCCATTGCATTCCATTCCATTCCATTCCACTTCATTCCACTCAATTCCATTCCATTCCATTCTATTTTTCTTTATTCCATCCCATTCCTATCTGCTACAATCTACAGCATTCCATTCCATTCTATTCCATTTCTTCCACTACATTCCGCTACATTCCAATCCATTGCATTCCATTCCATTCCATTCCATGCCGATACATTCCATTCCCTTCCAATCTATTATCCTGCATTCCATTCCATTCCAGTCCTCTCTGCAACTTTGTATTCCATTCCATTCTACTACATTCCATTCCATTCCATTACATTCCACAGCATTCCATTCTGCTACATTCCACTCCAATCCATTCAATTCCATTCTGCTACATTCCATCCCATTCCATTCCGCTACATTCCGCAGCATTCCATTCCATTCTATTCCATTACTTCCATTACATTCCGCTGCATTCCTATCCATTCCAATCCATTCTGCTGCATTACTTTCTATTCTATTCCATTCCATTCCTCTCCGCTACATTCCATTCCATTCCATTCTGCTACATTCCATTCCATTCCACTACATTCCATTCCATTACATTCAATGCGCCTACATTCCATTCCATTTCATTATGCTACATTCCTCTCCATTCCATTACACTACATTCCATTCCATTCCTCTCCGCTACATTGCATTCCATTCCATTAGCTACATTCCATTCCTTTCCTTTCCATTCCTCTACTTTCCATTCCATTCTGATACACTCTATTCCATTCCATTCTGCTCATTCCATTCTGCTGTATTCCATTCTATTCCATTCTGTTACATTCCCCTCCTTTCAATATCATTTCATTCCATTCCACTCCATTCCACTCCATTCCATTCCATGCTTCAACATTCCATTCAATATTATTACTTTCCGCTACATTGTATTCCTTTTCATTCCATTCCATGCAGCTACTTTCCATCCATTCCATTCTGCAACATTCCATTCCATTCCATTCTTTTACTTTCCATTCCATTCAACTAAAATCCATTCCATTCCATTCCATTCCTTACCGGTACATTCTAATCTATTCTATAACATTCCATTGCATTCCGCTACATTGCACTCCATTCCATTTCATTCCACTATGTTACAATCAATCCCATTCCATTCCGCTCCATGCCATTCCATTCCATTCTATTCCAATCCAATCCATTCCACTATATTGGATTCCTTTCCATTCCATTCCATTCCATTCCATTCCATCTCGCTACATTCCATTCTAGTCCGTTAAATTCCATTCCCTTCCGCTACATTCCGTTGCATTCTACTCCATTCCATTCCATTCTGCTATATTCCTCTCCATTCCATACCATTCAATTCCATTCCTCTACATGCCATTTTATTCCATGCCACTACATTCCATTCCATTCCATTCTGCTACATTCCATTTCTTTCCATTCTGCTCCATTCCATTACATTACATTCTGCTACATTCCATTATATTTGCTCTATTCCATTCCATTCCTTTCCTCTGCATTCCATTCCATTCCATTCAGCTTCAAACTGCTTCATTCAATTCCATTCCATTCCAATACATTCCATTCCATACTATCTCATTCCATTACACTACATTCCATTCCATTATACTCCATTCCATACCACTACATTCCTTTCCATTTCTTTCCCATCCATTCCATTCAATTCCACTGAATTCCATTCCATTCCATTCCTCTACTTTCCATTCCTTTCTGCTCAATTCTTTTCCATTCCATTCTGCTCCATTCCATTTTGCTGTATTCCATTCTTTTACATTCCATTCCATTCTGCTACATTCACCTCCTTTCAATTCTGTTTTATTCCATCCGCTCCATTCCATTCCATTCCATTCCATTCCATGCCTCTTCATTCCATTCCATATTATTCCGTTCCGCTACACTCCATTCCTTTCCATTCCATTACATGCAGCTACATTCCATTCCATTCCATTCCGCTACATTTCTTTACATTCCATTCCATTGCATTCCATTCAATTCCATTTCACTATAATCCAATCCATTCTATTTCATTCCATTCCATTCCGATACATTCCATTCCTTTCCATTGCATTCTAGTCCACTACATTCCATTCCATTCCATTCCATTCCATTCCTGTCCATGCCACTACATTCCATTCCATTCCATGCCACTACATTCCATTCATTTCAATTCCATTCCATGCCACTACATTACATTACATTACACTACAGTCTATTCAATTGAATTCTTTTTCATTCCATCCCATTCCATTCCGTTCTGCTACATTCCATTCCATTCCATTCAATTCCGGTACATTCCATACCATTCTATCTTTTTCCTTCAATTCCGCTAAATTCCATTCCATTCCAATCCATTCCATTCCATTCCACTACATTCCATTCCATTCCATTCCACTCCATTCCAATCCATTCCGCATCATTCCATTCAATTCCATTCTTCTCCTTTCCATTCCATTCCATTCCGTTGCATACCATTCCATTGCATTCCGCTCCATTCCGCTCCATTCCATTCCACTACATTCCATTCCGTTCCTTTCCATTTAAATCCAATACCTTCCATTCCATTCCATTCCACTACATTCCATTCCATTCCATTCTTTCCTTTCCGCTGCATTCCATTCCATTCCATTCCACTCCATTCCGCTCCATTCCTTTCCATTCCGTTTAATTCCATTTTGCTCCATTACTCTCTATTCCATTCCTTTCCATTCCATTCCATTTCACTATATTTTATTCCTTCCTTTCCATTCCATTCCATTCCATTCCACTGCATTGCATTCTAGGCCACTGAATTCCATTCCCTTGTTCTGCATTCCGCTTTATTCCATTCCATTCTTTTGCATACTATTCCAATATATTCCATGCCATTCCATTCCATTTCGTTCCCCTACATTCCATTTCATTCCTTTCTGCTACATTCCATTCTATTTCATTTTGCTCCATTTCATTCCATTCTGCTGCAATCCATTCCATTCCATTCCACCAAATTCTGCTCCATTGCATTCCACTACATTCCTTTGCTTTCCATTCCATTCCATTCCACTACATTCCGTTCCATTCCATTCCAATTCATTCCATTCCATTCCACTCCATTCCATTCCATTCCGCTACATTCCATTCCATTCCATTCCATGCCGATACATTCCATTCCATTCCAATCTATTATGCTGCATTCCATTCCATTCCATTATATTCAGTCCTCTCTGCAACTTTCTATTCCATTCCATTCTGCTACATTCCATTCCATTCCGCTACATTCCATTCCATTCCATTCCACAGCATTCCATTCCATTGCATTCCATTCTGCTACATTCCACTCCAATCCATTCAATTCCATTCTTTTACATTCCATCCCATTCCATTCCGCTACATTCCACAGCATTCCTTTCCATTCTATTCCATTTCTTCCACTACATTCCGCTGCATTCCAGTCCATTTCAATCCATTCCGCTGCATTCCATTCCATTCCTCTACATTCCATTCCATTCCATTTGTTTCCATTCTGCTACATTCCATTTCATTCCATCCCACTGCATTCCATTCCATTCCATTCCACCACATTCTATTCCATTCCAATCCATTCCATTCCAATCCATTCCATTCCATTCCTTTCCATTCCATTCCATTCCATTCCATGCCATTCCAATTCATTCCATTCCATTCCACTCCATTCTGCTGTATTCCATTCCATTGCATTCTGTTACATTCCTCTCCATTCCTTTCCATTTCATTCCATTCCACTCTATTCCTCTACATTCCGCTACATTCCACTCCATTCTGCTCCAATCCTCTCCATTCCATTCCATTCATTTGCATTCTGCTACATTCCATTGCATTCCATTCCATTCCATTCCGCTTCATTCCAGTCAATTCCATTCCATTCCATTCCATTCTATTTTGCTTTATTCCATCCCATTCCAATCCGCTACAATCTGCAGCATTCCATTCCATTCTATTCCATTTCTTCCACTATATTCTGCTACATTCCAATTCATTCCATTCCATTCCACTACATTCCATTCAATTCCATTACATGCCGATACATTCCATTCCATTCCAATCTAATATGTTGTATTCCATTCCATTCTGCAACTTTCTATTCCATTCCATTCTGCTACATTCCATTCCATTCCACTCCAATCTGCTACATTCCATTCCATTCCATGCCGATACATTCCATTCCACTCCAATGTATTATGCTGCATTCCATTCCATTCCATTCCAGTCCTCTCTGCAACTTTCTATTCCATTCCATTCTGCTACATTCCATTCCATTCCATTCCACTGCATTCCATTCCATTCCACTACATTCCACAGCATTCCATTCCATTGCATTCCATTCTGCTACATTCGACTCCAATCCATTCAATTCCATTGTGCTACATTCCATCCCATTCCATTCCCCATCATTCCATTCCATTCTATTCCATTTCTTGCTCTACATTCTGCTGCATTCCAATCCATTCCGCTGCATTCCATTCCATTCTATTCCATTCCATTCCTCTCCTCTACATTCCATTCGATTCCATTCTGCTGCATTCCATTCCATTCCACTACATTCCATTCCATTACATTCAATGCCCCTATATTCCATTCCATTCCATTACGCTACATTCCTTTCCATTCCATTCCATTATGATACCTTCCATTCCATTCCATTCCTCTCCACTACATTCCATTCCATTCCATTCTGATACATTCCATTCCATTCCATTCCATTAGCTACATTCCATTCCATTCCTCTACTTTCCATTTCATTCTGATACATTCTATTCCATTCCATTCCACTCATTCCATTCTGCTGTATTCCATTCTATTACATTCCCCTCCTTACAATATCGTTTCATTCCATTCTGCTCCATTCCACTCCATTCCTTTCCATGCTGCTACATTCCATTACATATTATGACATTCCGCTACATTACATTCCTTTTCATTCCATTCCATTCAGCTACTTTCCATCCATTCCATTCCTCAACATTCCATTCCATTCCATTCTTTTACTTTCCATTCCATTTAACTACATTCCATTCCATTCCATTCCATTCCATACTGGTACATTCCAATCTATTCTATAACATTCCATTGCATTCTGCTACATTCCATTCCATTCCATTTTATTCCACTCTGCTACAATCAATCCCATTTCATTCCACTCCATGCCATTCCATTCCATTATATTCGATTCCTTTCCATTCCATTCCATTCCGCTACATTCCATTCTAGTCCATTAAATTCCATTCCCTTCCGCTACATTCCATTACATTCTACTCCATTCCATGCCATTCTGCTGCATTCCTCTCCATTCCATGCCATTCAATTCCATTCCTCTACATGCCATTTAATTCCATTCGGCTACATTCCATTCCATTCCATTCCGCTATCTTTCATTCCATTGCATTCCATTCACTTCCATTCCATTCCATTCCACTACATTCCCTTACATTCCATTCTATTCAATTCCATTCCACTACATTACATCCGATACCATTCCATTCCATTCCATTACATTCTGCTACATTCCATTCAAAGCCCTTCCACTCCATTCCTTTACTCTACATTGCATTCCATTCTGTTCCATTCCATTCCATTCCATTCCATTCCATTCCATTCCGCTCTATTATGTTCCATTCCGTTTCATTCTTTTCCGCCACATTCCGCTCCATTGCATTCCATTCTTTTCCATTCCATTCCAATGCCTTCAATTCCATTCCATTCCTTTCAATTACTCTACATTCCATTCCATTCCATTTCATTAAATTCTGCTACATTCCATTCCATTCCATTTCGCTACATTCCATTCCATTCCATTTAGCTCCATTCCATTCCATTCCGCTGCATTCCATGCCATTCCATTACACCACATTCTGCTCTTTCCATTCCATTCCATTCCACTACATTCCATTCCATACCATTCCAATTCATCCCATTGCTTTCTGCTCCATTCCATTCCATTCCATTCCATTGTGCTGTATTTCATTCGATTCCAATCCATTCTGTTACATTCCACTCCATTCCATTCCAATTCATTCCATTCTGATCCTTCCAATTCCATTCTTCTACATTCCACTACATTCCATTTCATTCTGCTGCATTCTGCTCTATTCCATCCCATTCCGCTTCATTCCACTCCATTTCATTTCATTCCATACCATTCTATTTCACTACATTCCTTTCCATTCCATTCTGGTACAGTCCGCTACATTCCAATCAATTCCATTCCATTCCACTACATTCCATTCCATTCCATGCGGATACATTCCATTCCATTCCATTCTTCTCCATTCCATTCCATTCCATTCCGCTGCATACCATTCCATTGCATTCCGCTACATTCCATTCCATTCCATTCCGTTCATTTCCATTTAAATGCAATACATTCAACTCCATTCCATTCCATTCCATTTCGCTACATTCCATTCCATTCCATTCCATTCTTTTCATTATGCTGCATTCCATTCCATTCCATTCCACTCCATTCCATTCCATTCCGTTCCATTCCATTCCACTAAATTTCGCTCCATTCCATTCCGTTCCATTCCATTCCGCTCCAATCTTCGCTATTCCATTCCATTCCCTTCCATTCCACTACATTTTATTCCTTCCTTTCCATTCCATCCCATTCCATTCCGTATTATTACATTCCGCTACATTACATTCCTTTTCATTCCATTCCATGCATCTACTTTCCATTCCATTCCATGATGCTACATTTTATTCATATCCATTCTAGTCCATGCCACTATATTCCATTCCATTCCATTCCACTGCAGTCCATTCCATTCCATTCCACTCCATTCCATTTCATTCCATTCCGCTACATTCCATTCCAGTCCATTCTTCTCCATTCCATTCCATTCCATTCCGCAGCATACCATACCTTTGCATTCCGCTCAATTTCGCTCCATCCCATTCCATTCCATTGCACTATATTCCATTCCGTACTTTTTCATTTAATCCAATGCATTCAATTCCTTCCATTCCATTCCTTCAATTCCTTCCATTCCATTTCATTCCGCTACATTCCATTCCATTCCATTCTTCTCCATTCAATTCCATTTCGCTCCATTCCAATCCATTCCATTCGGCTCCATTTCATTCCATTCCGCAACTTTCCATCCCATTCCATTCCACTACAATCCGCTCCATTCTATTACATTCTGCTACAATCTGCTCCATTCCATTCCCCTCCATTCCATTCCACTACTTTCCATTCCATTCAATTCCATTCCACTACTTTCTATTCCATTCCATTCCTTTCCATTCCATTCCACTCTATTGCATTGCTTTCTACTCCATTGCATTCCAGGAAATTTCATTCCATTCTACTCAGCTGCATTCCATTCATTTCCATTGCATTCTATTCTGCTACTTTCCTTTCCATTCCATTTCCTTCCATTCCATTAAATTCCAAATCATTCCATTCCATTCCACTCTGCTCCATTCCATTCCATTCCGCTACATTCCTTTCCATTCCATTCCACTACATTCCATTCCATTCCGCTATATTCCATTCCATTTCATTAAGCTCCATTCCATTTATTTCTGGCACATTTCATTCCGTTACATTCCGAAACATTCCATTATATTCAATTCTGCCCCATTCCATTCCTTTCCACTCTCTTCTGCTACATTCCATTCAATTCCATTTCATTCCATTCCATTCCATTCCATGCTGCTACATTCCATTCCATTCCCTCCCATTTCATTCCATTCTGCTACATATCATTCCATTCCATTCCGCTATATTCCATTCCATTCCTTTCCTTTCCATTCCATTCCGCTACATTCCATTCAATTCCATTCCAATCAGCTACTTTTCATTCCATTCCATTTCATTCCATTCCATTCCACTACATTCTCCTACCTTCCAATCCATTCCATTCCACTCACTACATTCCATTCCATTCCATTCCGCTACATTCCATTCCATTCCATTCAATGCAAATCCATTCTGCTACTTTCCACTCCATTCCCTTCCATTCCATTCCATTCCGATACATTCCACTCTATTCCATTCCACAACATTGGCTCCAGTCAATTCCAATCCAATCTTTTTCGCCACATTCCATTCCATTCCCTTCCTTTACGCTACATTCCATTCCATTCCTTTCCATTCCATTCTGCTACATTCCATTCTATTCCATTCCCCTCAAATCAGCTCCATTCCATTCCATTCCAATCCATTCCGCTCCATTCCGCTACTTTCCATTTTCTTCCATTCCATTTCATTCCGCTACATTCCATTCCATTCCATTCTGAACCATTCCATTCCATTTCGCTCCATTCCAATCCATTCCATTCCGCTCCATTTCATTCCATTCTGCTACATTCCATCCCATTCCATTCCATGAAAATCCGCTCCATTCTATTGCATTCTGCTACATCTGCTCCATTCCATTCCCTTCCATTCCATTCCACTACTTTCCATTTTATTCAATTCCATTCATTTTCATTCCACTACTTTCTATTCCGTTCCATTCCATTCCATTTCATTCCGCACTATTGCATTCCCTTCTTCTCCATTCCATTCCTGGAAATTTCATTCCATTCCATTCAGCTGCATTTCATTCAATTCCATTGCATTCTATTCCGCTACTTTCCTTTCCATTCCACTTCTTTCCATTCCATTCAATTCCAAAACATTCCATTCCATTCTCCTCTGCTCCATTCCATTCCATTCCGCTACATTCCTTTCTATTCCATTCCACTACATTCCATTCCATTCCGCTATATTCCATTGCATTCCATTAAGCTTCTTTGCATTTCTTTCTGACACGTTACATTCTGCTACATTCCAAAACATTCCATTATATTCAATTCTGGACCATTCCATTCCTTCCCACTCCCTTCCACTACATTCCATTCAATTCCATTTCATTCCATTCCATTCCATGCTACTGCATTCCATTCCATTCCCTTCCATTTCATTCCATTCTGCTACATATCATTCCATTCTATTCTGCAACATTCCATTCCATTCCTTTCCTTTCCATTCCATTGCGCTACATTCCATTCCATTCCAATCCGCTACTTTCCATTCCATTCCATTTCATTCCATTACATTCCACTACATTCTCCTACCTTTCAATCCATTCCATTCCACTCACTACATTCCGCTACATTCCATTCCATTCCATTCAATGCATATCCATTCTGCTACATTCCGCTCCTTTCCCTTCCATTCCATTCCATTCTGATACATTCCACTCCATTCCATTCCACAACATTCACTCCAGTCAATTCCAATCCAATCTATTTCACTATATTCCATTCCATTCCCTTCCATTACGCTACATTCCATTCCATTCCTTTCCATTCCATTCCATTCCATTCCGCTACATTCCTTTAAATTCCATTCCATTCCTATCTGCTCCATTCCATTTCTTTGCTTTCCATTCCATTCTACTGAATTCATTTCCATTAAGCTAATTTCCATTCCATTCCATTCCATTACATTCTATTGCATTCCATTTCATTCAATTCCATTCCAATCTACCACCTTCCATTCCAATCCATTCCACTCCATTACATTCCATTCCCCTCCATTCCATTCCTTTGCATTCTGCTCCTTTCCATTCCACATCGTTTCAGTACATTCCATTCCATTCCATTCCTGTACATTCCATTCCATTCCATTCCAGTCCATTGCATTCCATTCCATTCCATTCTATTCCGCCACATTCCTTTCAATTCCATTCAATTCAATTCCACTACATTCCTTTCCATTCCATTCCATTCATTCCCATTCCCCTACATTCCTTTCCATTCCATTCCTTTCTATTCCATTACATTCCAGTACATTTCATTCCATTCCATTCCATTCCATTCCTTTAATTCCATTCCATTTTATTCCGCTACATATCATTCCCTTCCATTCCCTTCCTTTCAATTCAATTCCACTACATTCCATTCCATTCCATTCCTTCCCATTCTGCTGCATTCCTTTCCATTCCATTCTTTCCTTTCCGTTCCCTTCCATTCCACTAAATTCCATTCCATTCCACTACATCCCATTCTGATACATTCCATTCCATTGCACTCTGATCCATTCCATTCCATTTTGCTCCATTCCACTCCATTCCATTCTGCTCCATTTCATTCCCTTGCATTCCATTCCATTCCGCTACATATCATTCTATTCCAATCCATTCCATTCATTCCATGCCGCTACATTCTATTCCAATCCATTCCATTCCATTACGTTCCATTCAATTCCATTTCATTCCATTCCACTATATTCACTTTCATTCCAATACATTCTATTCCTCTCACTTCATTCCACTACATTCCATTCCATTCCATTCTGCTACATTCCATTCCATTCCATTCCATTCCATTTGATTTCGCTACAGTACATTCCATTCCCTTCCATTCCATTCCATTCCACTACTTATCTTTCCATTCTAATCCATTCCACCTCATTCAATTCTGCTACATTCCATTTCTTTCCATTCCAATCAGCTACTTTCCATTACATTCCATTTCATTCAATTCCATTCCCCTACATTCCCCTACATTCCAATCCATTCCATTCCACTCACTACATTCCTCTACATTCCTTTCCATTCCATTCTGCTACATTCCTTTCCATTCCATTCCGCTACATTCCATTCCATTCCATTCCTTTCTGCTCCATTCCCTTCCATTCCATTCCATTCCAAACGTTCCACTACATTTCATTTGATTCCATTCCATTCCATTCCTCTACATTTCATTCGTTCCATTCCTTTCAATACCATTCCATTCCAGACAATTCCTCTTCACTTTTTTTCCATTCAATTCCGTTCCATTCCATTCTATTCAATTCTGCTACATGATATCCCATTCCAATCCATTACATTCCCCTCCATTCCACTCCATTCAATTCAATTCAATCCATTCCACTCCATTTCGCTCCATTCCATTGCATTCCATTCTGATATATTCCACTCTATTCAATTCCATTCCATTGAGAACATTCCACTTCATTCCATTCCATTCCCTTCCATTCCATACCATTCTGCTACATATCATTCCATTCTAATCCATTCCATTCCTTTCCATTCCGCTACATTCCATTCCATTTCATTCCTTTCCATTCTGCTACATTCCCTTCCATTCCCTTCCTTCCCACTATTATGCTACATTCCACTCGATTCCATTCCAGTCCATTCCGCTACATTTCATTGCATTACATTTCTTTCCATTCCAATCCATTCCATACAATTCCTCTACACTTGTTTCCTATCAATTCCATTCCATTCCATTCTATTCCATTCCTATACATGGCATTCCATTCCATTTCATTCCATTCCGCTCCATTCCACTCCATTCCATTCCATTGAAATCCTTTCCTCTAAATTCCGCTCCATTCCATCCATTTCCATTCCAATTGGATACATTCCACTCCATTCCATCAATTCCATTCCGCAACTTTCGCTGCAGTCCATTCCATTCCAATTTATTTTAGTACATCCCATTCCATTCCATTCCATTCCATTGTGTTACGCTACCTTCCATTCCATTCCATTCCATTCCATTCCAACATTCCTTTCCATTCCATTGCATTCCTTTACATTGAGCTACATTCCATTCCATTCCATTCTATTCCTCTACATTCCATTGCATTCCGGTACATTCCAGTACATTCCAGTACATTCCACTCCATTCCCCTATATTCCATTCCATTTCCTTACATTTCATCCCATACAGCTACATTCCTTTCAATTCCATTCTATTCCTTTCCATTCTATTCCATTGCGGTACATTCCATTCCATTTCATTCCATTACATTGCATTCCACTACATTCCTTTCCATTCCATTAAGCTACATTCCTTTCCAATCCATTCCATTCCATGCCATTCCTTTCCATTCCATTACATTCCACTCCATTCCATTTCACTACTTTCCATTTCATTCCAGTCTCTTCCATTCCGTTGCATTCCATTCCCTTCCGCTACTTTCCACTCCATTCCAATACATTGCATTCCATTACACTACTTCCCATTCCATTCTATTGCATTCCATTTCTTTCCACTACATTCCATTCCTTTCCATTCTGCTCCATTCATATCCATTCCATTCCACTGCATTCCACTCCATTCTGTTTTATTCCATTGCATTCCATTCTGCTCCAATCCGATCCTTTCCATTCCATTCTTCTACACTCCGCTCCAGTTCCTTCTATTCCATTACTTTCTGCTCCATTCCTTTACATTGCTTTCTACTCCATTCTTCTCAATTCAATTGCATTCTGCTACATTCCATTCCATTCCATTCCATTGCATTTGAATTCTTTCCCTTCCATTATAATTCACTACATTCCATTCCATTTCATTCCACTCTATTTCATTCCATTCCCCTCCATTCCAATCCATTCCATTCCGCTCCATTCCATCCCAGTACTTTCCATTCCATTCCATTCTACTAGATTCCGCTTCTTTCCATTCCATTCCATTCAATTCCATTCCATTCTAATCTGCTACATTCCTTTCCATACCATTCCCTTCCGTTCCATTCAATTCCACTATATTCCACTCCATTCCATTCCTTCCCTTTCCACTACATTACTTTCCATTCCATTCCATTCTGTTACATTCCCTTCCACTCCATTTCTCTACAGCCCATTCTGTTACATGACATTCCATTCTATTCTGATCCATTCCATTCCACTCCGCTCCATTCCAATACATTCAATTCCACTCCATTCCATTCCATTCAGGTACATTCCATTCCATTCCATTCCTTTCCACTACATTTTGATCCATTCCATTCCATTCCACTACTTTCCATTTCCTTCCATTCCATTTCATTCCGCTACATTCCATTCCATTCCATTCTTCTCCATTCAATTCCATTTCGCTCCATTCCAATCCATTCCATTCGGCTCCATTTCATTCCATTCCGCAACATTCCATCCCGTTCCATTCCACTACAATCCGCTCCATTCTATTACATTCTGCTACAGTCTGCTCCATTCCATTCCCTTCCATTCCATTCCACTACTTTCCATTCCAATTAATTCCATTCCAATACTTTCTATTCCATTCCATTGCTTTCCATTTCATTCGACTCTATTGCATTGCTTTCTACTCCATTGCATTCCAGGAAATTTCATTCCATTCTACTCAGCTGCATTCCATTCATTTCCATTGCATTCTATTCTGCTACTTTCCTTTCCATTCCATTTCCTTCCATTCCAATAAATTCCAAATCATTCCATTCCATTCCACTCTGCTCCATTCCATTCCATTCCGCTACTTTCCTTTCCATTCCATTCCACTACATTCCATTCCATTTCATTAAGCTCCATTCAATTTCTTTCTGACACATTTCATTCCGTTACATTCCGAAACATTCTATTCTATTCAATTCTGCACCATTCCATTCCTTTCCACTCCCCTCTGCTACATTCCATTCAATTCCATTTCATTCCATTCCATTCCATTCCATGCTGCTACATTCCATTCCATTCCCTTCCATTTCATTCCATTCTGCTACATATCATTCCATTCCATTCCACTATATTCCATTCCATTCCTTTCCTTTCCATTCCATTCTGCTGCATTCCATTCAATTCCATTCCAATCAGCTACTTTTCATTCCATTCCATTTCATTCCATTCCATTCCACTACATTCTCCTACCTTCCAATCCATTCCATTCCACTCACTACATTCCGCTACATTCCATTCCATTCCATTCCGCTACATTCCATTCCATTCCATTCAATGCAAATCCATTCTGCTACTTTCCACTCCATTCCCTTCCATTCCATTCCATTCCGATACATTCCACTCCATTCCATTCCACAACATTCGCTCCAGTCAATTCCAATCCAATCTATTTCACCACATTCCATTCCATTCCCTTCCTTTACGCTACATTCCATTCCATTCCTTTCCATTCCATTCTGATACATTCCATTCTATTCCATTCCCCTCAAATCAGCTCCATTCCTTTCCATTCCGCACCATTCCGCTCCATTCCGCTACTTTCCATTTTCTTCCATTCCATTTCATTCTGCTACATTCCATTCCATTTCATTCTGCACCATTCCATTCCATTTCGCTCCATTCCAATCCATTCCATCCGCTCCATTTCATTGCATTCGGCTACACTCCATCCCATTCCATTCCACTAAAATCCGCTCCATTCTATTGCATTCTGCTACATTCTGTCCATTCCATTCCCTTCCATTCCATTCCACTGCTTTCCATTTTATTCAATTCCATTCATTTCCATTCCACTACTTTTTATTCCATTACATTCCATTCCATTTCATTCTGCACTATTGCATTCCCTTCTTCCCCATTCCATTCCTGGAAATTTCATTCCATTCCATTCAGCTGCATTCCATTCAATTCCATTGCATTCTATTCCGCTACTTTCCTTTCCATTCCATTTCTTTCCATTCTATTCAATTCCAAAACATTCCATTCCATTCTCCTCTGCTCCATTCCATTCCATTCCGCTACATTCCTTTCCATTCATTCCACTACATTCCATTCCAATCCGCTATATTTCATTGCATTCCATTAAGCTCTATTCCATTTCTTTCTGACACATTTCAATCTACTACATTCCAAAACATTCCATTCTATTCAATTCTGGACCATTCCATTCCTTTCCACTCGATTTCGCTACATTCCATTCAATTCCATTTCATTCCATTCCATTCCATGCTACTACATTCCATTCCATTCCCTTCCATTTCATTCCATTCTGCTACATATCATTCCATTCTATTCTGCAACATTCCATTCCATTCCTTTCCTTTCCATTCCATTCCGCTACATTCCATTCCATTCCAATCCACTACTTTCCATTCCATTTCATTCCATTCCATTCCACTACATTCTCCTACCTTCCAATCCATTCCATTCCACTCACTACATTCCGCTACATACCATTCCATTCCATTCCGCTACATTCCATTCCATTCCATTCAATGCATATCCATTCTGCTACATTCCAATCCATTCCCTTCCATTCCATTCCATTCCGATACATTCCACTCCATTCCATTCCACAACATTCACTCCAGTCAATTCCAATCCAATCTATTTCGCTCCATTCCATTCCATTCCCTTCCATTACGCTACATTCCATTCCATTCCTTTCCATTCCAATCCATTCCATTTCATTCCAATCCATGCCATTCCATTGAGTTCCGTTCCATTCCATTCCATTCCGCTACATTCCGAAGCATTCCAGTACATTCCAATACATTCCATTCCATTCCCCTGTATTCCATTCCGTTCCATTCCATTCCATCCCATATTGCTACATTCCTTTCAATTCCATTCCATTCCTTTCCATTCCATTAAATTCCGGTACATTCCATTCCATTTCATTTCATTCCATTCAATTCCCCTACATTCCTTTCCATTCCATTCAGCTACATTCCCTTCCCTTGCATTTCATTCCATGCCATTCATTCCATTCCGTTACATTCCACTCCATTCCATTTGGCTACTTTCCATTTCATTCCATTACATTCCATTCCGTTCCCTTCCGTCCAGTTGCATTACATTCCATTCTGCTACATTCCACTCCAATCCAATACATTCCATTCCATTACACTACGTTCCATTCCATTCTATTGCATTGCATTCCTTTCTGCTACATTCCTTTCCATTGCATTCTGCTCCATTCCATTCCATTCCACTCCATTCAAATCCATTCCATTCCACTGCATTCCATTCCATTCTGCTACAATACATTCCATTCCATTCTGCTCCAATCCGATCCATTCCATACCATTCTACTATATTCCGCTCCATTCCCTTCCATTCCATTCCTATCTGCTCCATTCCATTTCTTTGCTTTCCATTCTATTCGACTGAATTCAATTCCACTCCGCTACTTTCCATTCCATTCCATTCCATTACATTCTATTGCATTCCATTTCACTCAATTCCATTCCAATCCACTACCTTTCATTCCATTCCATTCCACTCCATTTCATTCCATTCCCCTCCATTCCATTCCATTGCATTCTGCTCCATTCCATTCCACATCGTTCCAGTACATTCCATTCCATTCCATTCCGCAACTTTCACTGTAGTCCATTCCATTCCAATCTATTTTAGTACATCCCATTCCATTCCATTCCATTCCATTCCGTTACGCTACGTTCCAATCCATTCCATTCCATTCCATTCCAACATTCCTTTCCATTCCATTACATTCCTTTACATTGAGCTACATTCCATTCCATTCCATTCTATTCCTCTACATTCCATTGCATTCCAGTACATTCCAGTACATTCCACTCCGTTACCCTATATTCCATTCCATTTCCTTCCATTTCATCCCATACTGCTACATTCCTTTCAATTCCATTCTATTCCTTTCCATTCTATTCCATTGCGATACATTCCATTCCATTTCATTCCATTACATTGCATTGTGGGAAGCTTTCATCATGTTATAAAAAACATGTATTATGCAATAAACAACATGGCCGCTGGCTGGTATAATAACCTATCAGAAACAACCACGTAGCCGCAGTACATTGGCTGCCAGGCAGCATATATAGGCAAACAACTGCGCCAGAAAAGAGAGCCATTTTGTCTTTGTAAAGAGCACATTAAGACCTGGCGTAAACTTGTCTGCAGAAGAACGGTGTCAGTGTCGTCTTTCTTCGGCTCGCAACAACTGGTGGCCCGACAGGGAACCTTTTCTCCTTTTGTGCCGTACGGCGTTCAGAACTGCGACAACCAGGGCGGTCGACCGGTAAGTGAAGTCACAAGGTCCTCGGTAAAGAGGCGATTAAAAAGGTCCTCGGTAAAGAGGCGATTTGCACAGGTCTCGGTAAAGAGGCGATTAAAAAGGTCCTCAGTAAGGAGGCGATTTGTTTTAAGGTCCTCGGTAGCAAGGCGATTTGTTACAGTCTCTGGCATAGGAATTTCTCTGCCATGGGCACTACTTCCTCTCACCCACTTTTTCAAGCTTTAAAGTCCCTCTTGAAAACGAAAGGTTTGAAACTAAGGGACAAGACCTTTGATAGACTTTATTCAGCAGATAGATGAGATTTCACCATGGTTTGCCATGTCTGCAATCTCACCATAGTAGCTGGGACAAATTGGACGGGACGTTGATCGTGCCTGAGAGAGAGGGGATTTTTTTGGAGGAGTACAGCCTCTCTGGAGGCTGGTCTGGCCTGTCTGGAGGATCAGAAATGCAATCAAACCGTGGAGCAGGGACAGGCGGTTTTGGGATTCGAAAAAAGAGGAACGCTCCGACTGTTCCGCCTCACAGGCTCCTGACTCTGAGTCAGAGGAGGAACTGGAACAGATAATGACGCAGGCAAAAAAACTGACCTTGGGTGATTGCGGCTGCAATCTTGGGGAAGAAAAGGGCCCAAACCCCCCTCCGGGTTTTGGGGGCCCTTCCTCCATATGCCCCTTCAGCGCCGCCTGGTGGCAGTGGTGGAACAACATTTAAAGACGCAGTCTGGTTAGCAGTCCGCGATTCTGGCATACCCCAAAACCCTTTCCCCGGGTCTTTGTGAAGGGGTAGGGGCAGAGGTATCAGGAGCCCTTGGACTTTAAAACGGTAAAAAATCTCACCGAAGCTGTACGCATGTACGGCCTTGGAGCTGCTTTCGCATTAGCCATTTTGGAGTCCCTGGATAGGACAGCCATCACCCCTTCGGATTGGCAGCAACTAGTAAAGGCATGCATGAACCCTGGGCAATACTTAGACTGGAAGGCTTACTATATTGAATTAGCTAATGAGCAGGCCGCTAGAAATGCTGCTGCTGGCCAACCTGCCGGGGATGCGGACATCTGTTGGGTCAAGGCCGTTTCAATGGTCAACAGACGGATACCCCACCCCCCGTTTATGATCAGTTTAAATAAAATAGCTATGAGGGCAGGGAAATCCCTCCCTAACGGGGGAGAAGTGACAGGAAACCTGACCAAAATTACAAAAGGGTTCCACGGAACCTTTCTCTGATTTCGTTGCCCGTATGATGCAAGCCAGGGGCCGCATTTTCGGAGACCCCGATGATGCCATGCCTTTGGTGAAACAGCTCATCTTTGAGCAGTGCACCAAAGAATATCGGGCAGCTATCACTCCATACAAGAACAAAGGATTGGAGGTCTGATGAAGGTGTGCAGGGACTTTGGGGGGACCCCTGTCTAATACAGGATTAGCGCCGCGGTGCTGCAACTAACAAAGCAACCAGAGAGGGCAAGCACAATGTAAGAGGTAACTGTTTCCAGTGTGGGAAGACAGAACACAAAAAAAGGGGACTGCCCCCAAAGGATGAAAACGCAGCCACGGCCAATAGGGCTGTGTCCAAGGTCCCAAAAAGGGAAACCACCACGCAAGCGAGTGTCGCTCGGTGAAGGACATACAGGGCAGATTATTTTATCCACGGGGAGGACAGTATCCAATTTCCCCCGTCAAAAAAGGGAGGAAGGGCCCATGGCTCCAGGGCCCTCAAAAGTAGGGGGTCCAACCGAGGCAGCAGGTGTATGGAGCAATGGAGGTCCACCCCAGCTCGAACAAGCCTCATTTCGCCCCCCCAAACCCAAACCAGGAGAGCCACTCCAGGTTCACCCGGGACTTGACGTCCGTTCCACCACCTGACTGGTATTGACCTCCTCTATGGGGCCCAGTTAATCGACTCAGACCTTTTGGGACCACTCCCCCTAATACAGTAGGCCTTTTGTTGGGCCGATCCTTCAGGGCCCTTAAAAGGGCTCATAGTCCATCCGGGTCATAGACCCTGATTTCATGGGCCAGGTCAAAATTATGGTGTCTCCCCCCAAAAGGGCATTGTTCCCATTTCACCCGGGGATAAAATAGCCCAAGTGTTGTTGCTGTCCAGTTTACAGGGGTCCTTCCCCCCCGGGAGATCAGGAAAGAGGGAAACGAGGATTCGGTTCTTCAGGCGACCTGGTTGCCTTCGCCGCGTTTGACAGGGGGCAAAGACCGCTTCTTACCATAAAAGTAAAAGGGGAAAAATATTACAGGTCTTTTAGATACGGGGGCAGATAGGAGTGTAATATCCAAATTAGACTGGTCACCCCGTGGCCTATTCAAAAGGCTACCCAGGCTCTTCAAGGACTGGGGTATGCTAAAACACCAGACATCAGTGCTAAGGATTTACTTTGGGCAGACCAAAAAGGTCATTCGGGGCTGGTCCGACCTTTTGTGCTACAGCTACCTGTCACGTTGAGGGGACGAGACCTGCTGATAGGTATGGGTTTCTCTCTAACTAATAACCAATATTCCCATACAGCGCAACAGATGATGTTATGTCAGGGCCATCACCCAAGGTAGGGCGGGGAAAAAACCCTACATGGTCGACGCTCCCCAGTATCCATGACCCCGAACCTTAATAGACAGGGCTTGGGTTTTTCGTAGGGGCCCACTGGGTCTCATACCCATTATTTGGGAAATCCGAGGATCGGTATGGGTACCCCAGTGGCCCTTGTCCTCGGAGAAGTTAGCCGCTGCTCGCAGCTCGTGGCAGAACAACTAAAGGCGGGCCATATTCGACCCTCCACTCCCTGGGGAATACACCTTTTTTTTGTAATCAGAAAAAAATCAGGGAAATGGAGACTTCTGCATGATCTCCGAGCTGTTAATGCGCAAATGCAACTCCTGGTCCAGTACAGCGGGGCCTTCCATTGTTGTCTGCGTTACCCAGCACTTGGAGAATAATTTGTTTGGATATTAGGGATTGTTTTTTTTCTATTCCATTACACCCAGATGACGTCCCACGTTTCCCCTTTACTATCCCTTCTCCCAATCAGAACAGCCTGACGAAAGATATGATGGGTCGTTCTACCGCAAGGTATGGCTAACAGCCCCACACTCTGTCAGGTGTATGTAAACCATTTTACATTTTATTCGAAATCAATTCCCGAAATTAAGATGCATCCATTATATGGATGACATATTGCTTGCATCTAAAGACACTGAAGAATTGGATAAGGCACTCACGCAGACTTGTAATCCCCTTTGAAGCCCATGGCTGTACGTGTCACCAGAGAAATTACAGCGCACGGATGTCGCTACGTTTTTTGGGGTCCCGTATATCGGGCCCCTGCGGTTGTACCTCAAAAACTTACTATCAGAACTGACACATTACAAACCCTCAATGACTTCCAAAAACTGTTGGGCGACATTAATTGGATACGACCCTATTTAAAGCTTACTACTCATGAGTTACGCCCCCTCTATGAAATGCTAGTGGGGGGCCCACATTTGGACTCCCCTCGTACCCTTACCGATGCAGCTAGAGCTGCTTTGAAATTAGTTGAAGAAGCCATTAGTGCGGCCTCGCTACAGCGAGTGTCCCCCCATAAATCAATTACATTATGTATACTCCCTACTACTTCACAACCATCAGGGGGTTTTTTGGCAAGATGGTCCACTGCTTTGGATACATCCGCGGGCTACAGTAACAAAAACTGTTGAGCATTACCCCACTGCAGTTGCTGAGCTCGCCCTAAAGGGATTGCAAGCTTGCTTAACACATTTTGGGTGTCAGCCACATATCCTAGGTTCCTTACACCCTGCATCAAGTACGCATCCTAATGGCCTCAATCGATTCGTGGGGCCCTTCTTGCTTGTGTATTCTCTGGAACCATAGACAACCATTTTTCCCCAGCATCCACTATTGACCTTTTCTAAACAGCATCCAATAATTTTCCCACGTGTTTGTCTTGCGTCACCCGTCGCAAACGCCATCACAATTTTTACTGATGGTTCTAAAAATGGAGTGGGGGGATACGTGGTTTAAGACCAAACCCCGGTCGTGTTGCAATTTCACTGTTCCTCCCCACAGCAAGCAGAAAAGAATGTTGTACTTGTTGTGTTCAAGTCTTTTCCTCAAGCTTTTAATCTGCTGTCAGATTCCCAATATGTGGGTTTAAACTAGTGGCTGCGCTCGAACTGGCTGGTCACGTATCCCCCAGCAGCCCTATTTGCGCTGTTGCAAAGGAAATCCAGGCTCTCATTTGGCAATGCAAAGCCCCCTTTTTTACCCAACACATCCGTGCACATACCGGTCTCCCCGGGCCATTGAGCAAAGGTAATGAATTAGCTGATACGGCCACGCACCCTGTGAACATTTTTACCCTTTCCCCAGTCCAACGTGCTCAAGAATTTCATTCCCAAAATTTCCCTGATAATGCAAAAACTTTTCAACTGCGTTTTTCCATCCCAAGGCACATGGCAAGACATATAGTCACCTCCTGTCCATCTTGTGTGACTTTCCAGCCTAAGCCATCTCTGGGTATTAACCCTCAAGGGCTACTCCCCCTCCGGCTGTGGCAAATGGACGTCACTCACGTGGCGGACTTTGGGGCCCTTAAGTGTGTCCATGTCTCAATAGACACCTGTTCCAGTGATGTTCGCTTCTGCATTGACGGAGAAAAGGGCCCCTCATGTAGTCGCCCACTGCCTTGAAGCCTGGGCTGCGTGGGGGTCCCTGCCAACCTCAAAACAGACAATGGCCCTGCATATACCTCCCTCTTTCGAACGATTTTGCTCCCAAATGGGGGTTCACCTTACTCATGGTTTACCTTAAAACCCCCAAGGTCAGGGGGTAGTCGAAAGAGCTCACCGCCGCTCAAGGCTTTTGTGTAAACAAAAAGGGGGGCTGCTGGCCCTTTCCAAAAAGCCTAAACAGAGACTTTCCTTAGCTTTACTCACTTTAAAAATTTTCGCCTCGATGTTAATGCAAGTCGGCTGCTGACCGTCATATCAACATGTCCTAGTGAATGGGGCTATGTGAAATGGAAAGATATACTGCGGGTCAATGGAAGGGTCCAGATCCGGTATTGACTTGGGCGAGAGGATCTGTTTGTGTCTTTCCACAGAACGGTCAAGATCCGGTGGGGACCCAGAGACTTGTTCGTCCGGGGCCACCCTCCAAGTCTCCGGGAAATTCCCTACGAGCAGACCGAGTGATGGGAACTGGGCTTGAAAATTTATATGGGTGACTGTGACCATGAATGAAGGCAAGCGGAGCAGAGGTGGCATTTTACGGCCTTTCCCCCTACCATCCCGTTACACATTCAGCCCACACTTTTCCGAGGTTTTTCATTACCAATCAATCACTGAATTTGCCTACCTTGCCTTATGTGCAAGATGAGACACCTTTTGGGGACCGCAATTTAACCCTTACTGGGGCATTGTGTTTTACTATTTCACTGAACCTTTCTGATATTAATAACAATCATACTTTTTAACCTTATATAATCAACAGCTGCTTGGTTGGACATGGGGCGTATCTACGGCACCTTGGGAAGCAGTAATGGGTCCATTATATCAGGACGTTGGCCAACTTTACAACTTAATACTAGTAAACCTAATCCCCCTCAGCCTTGGTGGGCACCGTTTTGCCGCAGTGCTCGCTCCGCGGACTTACACCCTTGGACCGGATGCCAGGCTAGAAAAGCAGGATGGGTCAAGTGGCCCTTTTTACCTTTCCCCATACATTGCTACAGCCCCCAATATGTCATGGCCTGGGTTCAATTTTATATACCAGAACCCCATTATGAGTGCCCCATCTAACCCTTTCAATTTGTGGCTATTAGGCGGCACTAGAGGGAACGACTTTGTACAGACCCCGCCCGGGGTTTCGGCATCACGGCTGCTGTTATCACAGCGATAGCTATCGCCACCGCAGCCGCTACCGCAACCGCTGTGTACCTTGCGACCACTGTTCAGACAGCAACCACCTTAAATACATTGGCACATTCTACTGCGGTCGCATTAAGTACACAATCTAATGTGAATAATCACTTGCAGGGCAGTATCATGATCTTGAATCAACGTATGGATTTACTCCAGGAGCAAATAGACATCATGATACAAATAGCGCGCTTGGGGTGTGAGGTTCATACACCAGCCCTATGTATTACTAGCATCCCATATCACAACTATACAGCTGCTGCTAATTTGTCTTAAGAGCTTTCTAAGTATCTTGTAGGTAATTGGACTCAAGAATTTGACAATCTGACGGAAACGCTGCGGTGCGAGATTATTACAGTGATTTCTACCAGAGTGGATCCTGTCGTGGCACAAACTCTAGCGTCCTGGATTGCGCGAGCCGCCCATCATTTGAAGGAGTGGGGGGGCATAGGATGTTTTGGCGTTCTCCTCATTGGATTGGCAGTTGTTTGCCTATATTGTTTGTGCACTTTACGCCGTAGGCGAAACACCGATATGGCCCTGCTCGCGCAGGCAATTTTGGCCTAGGAGGAAGGGCACTCTCCCCATGTCTGGCTTGCAGCCGTGAAGAATCAACAGTGACAGGATGCCAGCCGTTGACTGCACTTGGGGCCCCAATGGGTAAACTCCATGGAGGTTATCCCCAGCTGCATACGGGTTGATGCCGCAACCACCCGTCCCCTGCAAAAGGCATCGGGCCGGTGCACAGTTGCTGGGTTGTACTTCGGCGATCCAGGGACTGGGGTACATAGCCCAAGGAAAAAACGGGGGCTGTGGGCTCTAGCCTCTCCTGTCATATAAACAAAAAGGGGGAGATGTGGGAAGCTTTCATCATGTTTTAAAAAACATGTATTATGCAATAAACAACATGGCCGCTGGCTGGTAGAATAACCTATCAGAAACAACCACGTAGCCGCAGTACGTTGGCTGCGAGGCAGCATATATAGGCAAACAACTGCGCCAGAAAAGAGAGCCATTTTGTCTTCGTAAAGAGCACATTAAGACGTGGAGTAAACTTGTCTGCAGAAGAACGGTGTCGGTGTTGTCTTTCTTCGGCTCGCGACATTGCATTCCACTACATGCCTTTCCATTCCATTCAGCTACATTCTCTTCCATTCCATTCCATTCCATGCCATTCCTTTCCATTCCATTATATTCCACTCCATTCCATTTCACTACTTTCCATTTCATTCCATTCTCTTCCATTCCGTTCCATTCCATTCCCTTCCTCCATTTTCCACTCCATTCCAATACATTGCATTCCATTACACTACTTCCCATTCCATTCTATTGCATTCCATTTCTTTCCACTACATTCCATTCCTTTCCATTCTGCTCCATTCATATCCATTCCATTCCACTGCATTCCATTCCATTCTGTTTCATTCCATTGCATTCCATTCTGCTCCAATCTGATCCATTCCATTCCATTCTGCTACATTCTGCTCCAGTTCCTTCTATTCCATTACTTTCTGCTCCATTCCTTTACATTGCTTTCTATTCCATTCTTCTCAATTCAATTGCATTCCGCTACCTTCCATTCCATTCCATTCCATTGCATTTGAATTCTTTCCCTTCCATTACAATTCACTACATTCCATTCCATTTCATTCCACTCTATTTCAATCCATTCCCCTCCATTCCAATCCATTCCATTCCGCTCCATGCCATTCCATTCCATTCCAGTACTTTCCATTCCATTCCATTCTACCAGATTCCACTTCTTTCCATTCCATTCCATTCAATTCCATTCCATTCTAATCTGCTACATTCCTTTCCATACCATTCCCTTCCATTCCATTCAATTCCACTATATTCCATTCCATTCCATTCCATTCCTTCCCATTCCACTACATTACTTTCCATTCCATTTCTGTCCTTTCCATTCCATTCCATTCTGTTACATTCCCTTCCATTCCATTACTCTACAGCCCATTCTGCTACATTCCATTCCATTCTATTCTGATCCATTCCATTCCACTCCGCTCCATTCCAATCGATTCCATTCCACTCCTTTCCATTCCATTCAGGTACATTCCATTCCATTCCATTCCATTCCACTACATTTCAATCCATTCCATTCCATTTCATTACAATCCACTACTTTCCATTTCCTTCCATTCCATTTCATTCCGCTACATTCCATTCCATTCCATTCTGCTCCATTCAATTTCATTTCGCTCCATTCCAATCCATTCCATTCTATTCCATTTCATTCCATTCCGCAACATTCCATCCCATTCCATTCCACTACAATCCGCTCCATTCTATTACATTCTGCTACAATCTGCTCCATTCCATTCCCTTCCATTCCATTCCACTACTTTCCATTCCATTCAATTCCATTCCACTACATTCTATTCCATTCCATTCCTTTCCATTTCATTCGACTCTATTGCATTGCTTTCTACTCCATTGCATTCCAGGAAATTTCATTCCATTCTACTCAGCTGCATTCCATTCATTTCCATTGCATTCTATTCTGCTACTTTCCTTTCCATTCCATTTCTTTCCATTAAATTCCAAATCATTCCATTCCATTCCACTCTGCTCCATTGCATTCCATTCCGCTACATTCCTTTCCATTCCATTCCACTACATTCCATTCCATTCTGCTATATTCCATTCCATATCATTAAGATCCGTTCCATTTCTTTCTGATACATTTCTTCCGTTACATTCCGAAACATTCCATTCTATTCAATTCTGCACCATTCCATTCCTTTCCACTCCCTTCTGCTACATTCCATTCAATTCCATTTCATTCCATTCCATTCCATTCCATGCTGCTACATTCCATTCCATTCCCTTCCATTTCATTCCATTCTGCTACATATCATTCCATTCCATTCCGCTACATTCCATTCCATTCCTTTCCTTTCCATTCCATTCCGCTACATTCCATTTAATTCCATTCCAATCAGCTACTTTTCATTCCATTCCATTTCATTCCATTCCATTCCACTACATTCTCCTACCTTCCAATCCATTCCATTCCACTCACTACATTCCACTACCTTCCATTCCGTTCCATTCCACTACATTCAATTCCATTCCATTCAATGCAAATCCATTCTGCTACATTCCACTCCATTCCCTTCCATTCCATTCCATTCCGATACATTCCACTCCATTCCATTCCACAACATTCGCTCCAGTCAATTCCAATCCAATCTATTTCGCCACATACCATTCCATTCCCTTCCATTACGCTACATTCCATTCCATTCCTTTCCATTCCATTCCATTCCATTCCGCTACTGTCCTTTAAATTCCATTCCATTGAGTTCCGTTCCATTCCATTCCTTTCCGCTGCATTCCAGTACATTCCAGTACATTCCATTCCATTCCCCTATATTCCATTCCGTTCCATTCCATTCCATCCCATATTGCTACATTCCTTTCAATTCCATTCCATTCCTTTCCATTACATTAAATTCCGGTACATTCCATTCCATTCCCCTACATTCCTTTCCATTCCATTCTGCTACATTCCCTTCCATTCCATGCCATTCCTTTCCATTCCGTTATATTCCACTCCATTCCATTTGGCTACTTTCCATTTCATTCCATTACATTCCATTCTGTTCCCTTCCGTCCGGTTGCATTCCATTCCATTCCGCTATATTCCACTCCAATCCAATACATTCCATTCCATTGCACTACGTTCCATTCCATTCTATTGCATTCCATTCCTTTCTGCTACATTCCTTTCCATTGCATTCTGCTCCATTCCATTCCAATCCACTCCATTCAAATCCATTCCATTCCACTGCATTCCATTCCATTCTGCTACAATACATTCCATTCAATTCTGCTCCAATCCGATCCATTCCATACCATTCTACTATATTCCGCTCCATTCCCTTCCATTCCATTCCTAACTGCTCCATTCCATTTCTTTGCTTTCCATTCCATTCTACTGAATTCAATTCCATTCCGCTACTTTCCATTCCATTCCATTCCATTCCATTCTATTGCATCCCATTTCATTCAATTCCATTCCAATCCACTACCTTCCATTCCATTCCATTCCACTCCATTTCATTCCATTCCCCTCCATTCCATTCCATTGCATTCTGCTCCTTTCCATTCCACATCGTTCCAGTACATTCCATTCCATTCCATTCCACTACATTCCATTCCATTCCATTCCAGTCCATTCAATTCCATTCCATTCCATTCTATTCCGCCACATTCCTTTCCATTCCATTCAATTCAATTCCACTACATTCCTTTCCATTCCATTCCATTCCTTCCCATTCCCCTACATTCCCCCTTTCCATTCCATTCCTTTCCTTTCTATTCCATTACATTCCAGTACATTCCATTCCATTCCATTCCATTCCATTCCATTCCTTTAATTCCATTCCATTTTATTCCACTACATATCATTCCCTACCATTCCCTTCCTTTCAATTCAATTCCACTACATTCCATTCCATTTCATTCCTTCCCATTCTGCTTCATTCCTTTCCATTCCATTCCTTTCCTTACATTCCATTCCATTCCACTACATCCCATTCTGACACATTCCATTCCATTGCACTCTGATCCATTCCATTCCATTTTGCTCCATTCCACTCCATTCCATTCTGCTCCATTTCATTCCCTTCCAGTCCATTCCATTCCGCTACATATCATGCTATTCAAATCCATTCTATTCATTCCATTCTGCTACATTCGATTCCAATCCATTCCATTCCATTACGTTCCATTCAATTCCATTTCATTCCATTCCACTATATTCACTTTCATTCCAATCCATTCTATTCCTCTCACTTCATTCCACTACATTCCATTTCATTCCATTCTGCTACATTCCATTCCATTCCATTCCATTCCATTCCATTTCATTTCTCTACAGTACATTCCCTTCCCTTCCATTCCATTCAACTACTTATCATTCCATTCTAATCCATTCCATTCCACCTCATTCAATTGCACTACATTCCATTTCTTTCCATTCCATTCCGCTACTTTCCATTCCATTCCATTTCATTCCATTCCATTCCCTTACATTCCCCTACATTCCAATCCATTCCATTCCACTCACTGCATTCCGCTACATTCCTTTCCATTCCATTCTGCTACATCCTTTCCATTCCATTCCGCTACATTCCATTCCATTCCATTCCATTCTGCTCCATTCCCTTTCATTCCATTCCATTCCAACCGTTCCACTACATTCCATTTAATTCCATTCCATTCCATTCCTCTACATTTCATTCATTCCATTCCTTTCAATTCCATTCCATTCCAGAAAATTCCTCTACACTTTTTTCCATTCAATTCCGTTCCATTCCACTCTATTCAATTCCGCTACATGACATCACATTCCAATCCATTACATTCCTCTCTATTCCACTCCATTAATTCAATTCAATCCATTCCACTCCATTTCGCTCCATTCCATTCCATTCCATTCCGATACATTCCACTCCATTCAATTCCATTCCATTACGAACATTCCACTTCATTCCATTCCATTTCCTTCATCCCATACCTTTCTGCTACATATCATTCCATTCTAATCCATTCCATTTCATTCCATTCTGCTACATTCCATTCCATTCCATTCAATTCTGCAACATTCCACTCCATTCAATTCCTCTACATTCCATTTCTTTCCGTTCAACTCCACTACTTTCCATTCCATTCCATTTCACTCCTTTCCATTCCACTACATTCCCCTACATTCCAATCCATTCCATCCCTCTCACTACATTATGCTACATTTCATTCCATTTCTTTCCGCTACATTCCATTCCATTCAATTCCATTCCACTACTTTCTATTCCATTCCATTCCTTTCCATTTCATTCCACTCTATATCATTGCTTTCTACTCCATTGCATTCCAGGAAAATCCACTCCATTCTACTCAGCTGCATTCCATTCATTTCCATTGCATTCTATTCTGCTACTTTCCTTTACATTCCATTTACTTCCATTCCATTAACTTCCAAATCATTCCATTCCATTCCACTCCATTCCATTCCATTCCACTACATTCCATTCCATTCCGCTATATTCCATTCCATTTCATAAAGCTCCATTCCATTTCTTTCTGACACATTTCATTCTGTTACATTCCGAAACATTCCATTTTATTCAATTCTGCACCATTCCATTCCTTTCCACTCCCTTCTGCTGCATTCCATTCCATTCAATTCCATTTCATTCCACTCGATTCCATTCCATGCTGCTACATTCCATTCCATTCCCTTCCATTTCATTCCATTCTGCTACATATCATTCCATTCCATTCCGCTACATTCCATTCCATTCCTTTCCTTTCCATTCCATTCTGCTACACTCCATTCAATTCCATTCAATTCCATTCCAATCAGCTACTTTTCATTCCATTCCATTTCATTCCATTCTATTCCACTACATTCTCCTACCTTCCAATTCATTCCATTCCACTCACTACATTCCACTACATTCCATTCCATTCCATCCCGCTACATTCCATTCCATTCCATTCAATGCAAATCCATTCTGCTACATTCCACTCCATTCCCTTCCATTCCATTCCATTCCGATACATCCACTCCATTCCACTCCACGACATTCGCTCCAGTCAATTCCAATCCATTCCACAACATTCGCTCCAGTCAATTCCAATCCAATCTATTTTGCCACGTTCCTTTCCATTCCCTTCCATTACGCTACATTCCATTCCATTTCTTTCCATTCCATTCCATTCTATTCTGCTACATTCCATTCTATTCCATTGCCCTCAAATCAGCTCCTCTCCATTCCATTCCACTCCATTCCGCTCCATTCCACTGCTTTCCATTTTCTTCCATTTCATTTCATTCCGCTACATTCCATTCCATTCCATTCTACAGCATTCCATTCTATTTCGCTCCATTCCAATCAATTCCGTTCCGCTCCATTTCATTCCATTTTGCTACATTCCATCCCATTCCATTCCACTAAAATCCGCTCCATCCTACTGCATTCTGCTACATTCTGCTCCATTCCATTCCCTTCCATTCCATTCCACTACTTTCCATTTTATTCAATTCCATTCATTTCCATTCCACTACTTTCTATTCCATTCCATTCCATTTCATTCCGCACTATTGCATTCCCTTCTTCTCCATTCCATTCCCGGAACTTTCATTCCTTTCCATTCAGCTGCATTCCATTCAATTCCATTGCATTCTATTCCACTACTTTCCTTTCCATTCCATTCAATTCCAAAACATTCCATACCATTCTCCTCTGCTCCATTCCATTCCATTCCGCTACATTCCTTTCCATTCCATTCCACTACATTCCATTCCATTCCGCTATATTCCATTGCATTCCATTAAGCTCCATTCCATTTCTTTCTGACACATTTCATTCTGCTACATTCCAAAACATTCCATTCTATTCAATTCTGGACCATTCAATTCCTTTCCACTCCCTTCCACTACATTCCATTCAATTCCATTTCATTCCATTCCATTCCATGCTACTACATTCCATTCCATTCCGTTCCATTTCATTCCATTCTGCTACATATCATTCCATTCTATTCTGCAACATTCCATTCCATTCCTTTCCTTTCCATTCCATTCCGCTACATTCCATTCCATTCCAATCTGCTACTTTCCATTCCACTCCATTTCATTCCATTACATTCCACTACATTCTCCTACCTTCCAATCCATTCCATTCCACTCACTACATTCCGCTACATTCCATTCCATTCCACTCCGCTACATTCCATTCCATTCCATTCAATGCATATCCATTCTGCTACATTCCACTCCATTCCCTTCCATTCCATTCCATTCCGATACATTCCACTCTGTTCCATTCCACAACATTCACTCCAGTCAATTCCAATCCAATCTGTTTCGCTACATTCCATTCCATTCCCTTCCATTAAACTACAGTCCATTCCATTCTTTCCATTCCATTCCATTCCATTCCACTACAGTCCTTTAAATTCCATTCCATTCCATTCCTTTGAGTTCCGTTCCATTCCATTCCATTCCACTACATTCCAAAGCATTCCAGTACATTCCAGTACATTCCATTCCATTCCCCTATATTCCATTCCGTTCCATTCCATTCCATCCCATTTTGCTACATTCCTTTCAATTCCATTCAATTCCTTTCAATTCCATAAAATTCCGGTACATTCCATTTCATTTCATTCCATTCCATTCCATTCCATTCCCCTACATTCTTTTCCATTCCATTCAGCTACATTTCCTTCCATTCCATTCCATTCCATGCCATTCCTTTCCATTCCGTTACATTCCACTCCATTCCATTTGGCTACTTTCCATTTCATTCCATTACATTCCATTCCGTTCCCTTCCATCCGGTTGCATTCCATTCCATTCCGCTACATTCCACTCCAATCCAATACATTCCATTCCATTACACTATGTTCCATTCCATTCTATTGCATTCCATTCCTTTCTACTACATTCCTTTCCATTGCATTCTGCTCCATTCCATTCCATTCCACTCCATTCATATCCATTCCATTCCACTGCATTCCATTCCATTCTGCTACAATACATTCCATTCCTTTCTGCTCCAATCCGATCCATTCCATACCATTCTACTATATTCCGCTCCATTTCCTTCCATTCCATTCCTATCTGCTCCATTCCATTTCTTTGCTTTCCATTCCATTCTACTGAATTCAATTCCATTCCGCTACTTTCCATTCCATTCCATTCCATTACATTCTATTGCATTCCATTTCACTCAATTCCATTCCAATCCACTACTTTCCATTCCATTCCATTCCACTCCATTTCATTCCATTCCCCTCCATTCCATTCCATTGCATTCTGCTCCATTCCATTCCATTCCACTACATTCCATTCCATTCCATTCAAGTCCATTCCATTCCATTCCATTCTATTCCGCCACATTCCTTTCCATTCCATTCCCTTCCATTCTATTCAATTCCACTACATTCCTTTCCATTCCATTCCATTCCTTCCATACCCCTACATTCCTTTCCATTCCATTCTTTTCCTTTCTATTCCATTACATTCCAGTACATTTCATTCCATTCCATTCCATTCCTTTAATTCCATTCCATTTTATTCTGCTACATATCATTCCCTTCCATTCCCTTCCTTTCAATTCAATTCCACTACATTCCATTCCATTCCATTTCTTCCCATTATGCTGCATTCCTTTCCATTCCATTCTTTCCTTTCCGTTCCCTTCCATTCCGCTAAATTCCATTCAATTCCACTACATCGCATTCTGATACATTCCATTCCATTGCACTCTGATCCATTCCATTCCATTTTGCTCCATTCCACTCCATTCCATTCCGCTCCATTTCATTCCCTTCCATTCCATTCCATTCCGCTACATATCATTCTATTCCAATCCATTCCATTCATTCCATTCCGCTACATTCTATTCCAATTCATTCCCTTCCATTACCTTTCGTTCAATTCCATTTCATTCCATTCCACTATATTCACTTTCATTCCAATACATTCTATTCCTCTCACTTCATTCCACTACATTCTTTCCATTCCATTCTGCTACATTCCATTCCATTCCATTCCATTCCATTCCATTCCATTTGATTTCGCTACATTACATTCCATTCCCTTCCATTCCATTCCATTCCACTACTTATCATTCCATTCTAATCTATTCCATTCCACCTCATTCAACTCCTCTACATTCCATTTCTTTCCATTACATTCCGCTACTTTCCATTCCATTCCATTTCATTCCATTCCATTCCCCTACATTCCCCTACATTCCAGTCCATTCCATTCCACTCACTACATTCAGCTACATTCCTTTCCATTCCATTCTGCTACATTCCTTTCCATTCCATTCCGCTACATTCCATTCCATTCCATTCCATTTTGCTCCATTCCCTTTCATTCCATTCCATTCCAACCATTCCACTACATTCCATTTGATTCCATTCCATTCCAATCCTCTACATTTTATTCATTCCATTCCTTTCAATTCCATTCCATTCCAGACAATTCCTCTATACTTTTTTCCATTCAATTCCATTCCATTCCATTCCATTCAATTCTGCAACATTCCACTCCATTCCATTCCGCTACATTCCATTTCTTTCCATTCAACTCCACTACTTTCCACTCCATTCCATTTCACTCCTTTCCCTTCCACTACATTCCCCTACATTCCAATCCATTCCATCCCTCTCACTACATTATGCTACATTTCATTCCATTCCTTTCCGCTACTTTCCACTCGATTCCATTCCAGTCCATTCCGCTACATTCCATTCCATTCCATTACATTACATTCTGCTCCATTCCCTTCCATTCCCTTCCCTTCAGACCGTTATGCTACATTCCACTTGATTCCATTCCAGTCCATTTCGCTACATTTCATTGCATTACATTTCTTTCCATTATAATCCATTCCATACAATTTCTCTACACTTTTTTCCTATCAATTCCATTCCATTCCATTCTATTCCATTCCTATACATGGCATTCCATTCCATTTCATTCCATTACGCTCCATTCTACTCCATTCCATTCCATTGAAATCCTTTCCTCTAAATTCCACTCCATTCCATTCCTTTCCATTCCAATCGGATACATTCCACTCCATTCCATCAATTCAATTCCGCAACTTTCGCTGCAGTCCATTCCATTCCAATCTATTTTAGTACATCCCATCCCATTCCATTCCATTCCATTCCATTCCATTACGCTCCATTCCATTCCATTCCATTCCCAACATTGCTTTCCATTACATTACATTCCTTTACATTGAGCTACATTCCATTCCATTCCATTCTATTCCTCTACATTCCATTGCATTCCAGTACATTCCAGTACATTCCAGTACATTCCACTCCATTCACCTATATTCCATTCCATTTCCTTCCATTTCATCCCATACTGCTACATTCCTTTCAATTCCATTCTATTCCTTTCCATTCTATTCCATTGCGATACATTCCATTCAATTTCATTCCATTACATTGCATTCCACTACATTCCTTTCCATTCCATTCAGCTACATTCCCTTCCATTCCATTCCATTCCATGCCATTCCTTTCCATTCCATTACATTCCACTCCATTCCATTTCACTACTTTCCATTTCATTCCATTCTCTTCCATTCCGTTCCATTCCATTCCCGTCCTCTACTTTCCACTCCATTCCAATACATTGCATTCCATTACACTACTTCCCAATCCATTCTATTGCATTCCATTTCTTTCCACTACATTCCATTCCTTTCCATTCCGCTCCATTCATATCCATTCCATTCCACTGCATTCCATTCCATTCTGTTTCATTCCATTGCATTCCATTCTGCTCCAATCCGATCCATTCCATTCCATTCTCCTACAGTCCGCTCCAGTTCCGTCTCTTCCATTACTTTCTGCTCCATTCCTTTACATTGCTTTCTATTCCATTCTTCTCAATTCAATTGCATTCCGCTACCTTCCATTCCATTCCATTCCATTGCATTTGAATTCTTTCCCTTCCATTATAATTCACTACATTCCATTCCATTTCATTCCACTCTATTTCCTTCCATTCCCCTCCATTCCAATCCATTCCATTCCGCTCCATTTCATTCCAGTCCATTCCAGTACTTTACATTCCATTCCATTCTACTAGATTCTGCTTCTTTCCATTCCATTCCATTCAATTCCATTCCATTCTAATCTGCTACATTCCTTTCCATACCATTCCCTTCCATTCCATTCAATTCCACTATATTCCATTCCATTCCATTCCTTCCCATTCCACTACATTACTTTCCATTCCATTTCTGTCCTTTCCATTCCATTCCATTCTGTTACATTCCCTTCCATTCCATTACTCTACAGCCCATTCTGCTACATTCCATTCCATTCTATTCTGATCCATTCCATTCCACTCCGCTCCATTCCAATCGATTCCATTCCACTCCTTTCCATTCCATTCAGGTACATTCCATTCCATTCCATTCCATTCCGCTACATTTCGATCCATTCCATTCCATTCCTTTCCATTCCACTACTTTCCATTTCCTTCCATTCCATTTCATTCCGCTACATTCCATTCCATTCCATTCTGCTCCATTCAATTCCATTTCGCTCCATTCCAATCCATTCCATTCTGCTCCGTTTCATTCCATTCCACAACATTCCTTCCCAATTCCATTCCACTACAATCCGCTCCATTCTATTACATTCTGCTACAATCTGCTCCATTCCATTCCCTTCCATTCCATTCCACTACTTTCCATTCCATTCAATTCCATTCCACTACTTTCTATTCCATTCCATTCCTTTCCATTTCATTCCACTCTATTGCATTGCTTTCTACTCCTTTGCATTCCAGGAAATTTCATTCCATTCTACTCAGCTGCATTCCATTCATTTCCATTGCATTCTATTCTGCTACTTTCCTTTCCATTCCATTTCCTTCCATTACATTAAATTCCAAATCATTCCATTCCATTCCACTCTGCTCCATTCCAATCCATTCCGCTACATTCCTTTCCATTCCATTCCACTACATTCCTTTCCATTCCGCTATATTCCATTCCATTTCATTAGGCTCCATTCCATTTCTTTCTGACACATTTCGTTCAGTTACATACCGAAACTTTCCATTCTATTCAATTCTGCACCATTCCATTCCTTTCCACTCCTTTCTGCTACATTCCATTCAATTCCATTTCATTCCATTCCATTCCATTCCATGCTGCTACATTCCATTCCATTCCCTTCTATTTCATTCCATTCTGCTACAATCTTTCCATTCCATTCCGCTATATTCCATTCCATTCCTTTCCTTTCCATTCCATTCCTCTACATTCCATTCAATTCCATTCCAATCACCTACTTTTCATTCCATTCCATTTCATTCCATTCCATTCCACTACATTCTCGTACCTTCCAATCCAGTCCATTCCATTCCATTCCATTCTGCTACATTCCATTCCATTCCATTCAATGCAAATCCATTCTGCTACATTCCACTCCATTCCCTTCCATTCCATTCCATTCCAATACATTCCACTCCATTCCATTCCACAACATGCGCTCCAGTCAATTCCAATCCAATCTATTTCGCCACATTCCATTACATTCCCTTCCTTTACGCTACGTTCCATTCCATTCCTTTCCATTCCATTCCATTCCATTCTGCTACATTCCATTCTATTCCATTCCCATGAAATCAACTCCATTCCATTCCATTCCGCTCCATTCCGCTCCATTCCACTACTTTCCATTTTCTTCCATTCCATTTCATTCCGCTACATTCCATTCCATTCCATTCTGCACCATTCCATTCCATTTCGCTCCATTCCAATCAATTCCGTTCCGCTCCATTTCATTCCATTCTGCTACATTCCATCCCATTCCATTCCACTAAAATCTGCTCCATTCTATTACATTCTGCTACATTCTGCACCATTCCATTCCCTTCCATTCCATTCCACTACTTTCCATTGTATTCAATTCCATTCATTTCCATTCCACTACTTTCTATTCCATTCCATTTCATTCCGCACTATTCCATTCCCTTCTTCTCCATTCCATTCCTGGAAATTTCATTCCATTCCTTTCAACTGCATTCCATTCAATTCCATTGCATTCTATTCCGCTACTTTCCTTTCCATTCCATTTCTTTCCATTCCATTCAATTCCAAAACATTCCATTCCATTCTCTCTGCTCCATTCCATTCCATTCCGCTACATTCCTTTCCATTCCATTCCACTACATTCCATTCCATTCCCCTATATTCCATTGCATTCCAATAAGCTCCATTCCATTTCTTTCTGACACATTTCATTCTGCTACATTCCAAAACATTCCATTCTATTCAATTCTGGACCATTCCATTCCTTTCCACTCCCTTCCACTACATTCCATTCAATTCCATTTCATTCCATTCCATTCCATGCTACTACATTCCATTCCATTCCCTTCCATTTCATTCCATTCTGCTACATATCATTCCATTTTATTCTGCAACATTCCATTCCATTCCTTTCCTTTCCATTCCATTCCGCTATATTCCATTCCATTCCAATCCGCTACTTTCCATTCCATTCCATTTCATTCCATTTCATTCCACTACATTCTCCTACCTTCCAATCCATTCCATTCCACTCACTACATTCCGCTACATTCCATTCCATTCCACTCCGCTACCTTCCATTCCATTCCATTCAATGCATATCCATTCTGCTACATTCCGCTCCATTCCCTTCCATTCCATTCCATTCCGATACTTTCCACTCCATTCCATTCCACAACATGCACTCCAGTCAATTCCAATCCAATCTCTTTCACTACATTCCATTCCATTCCCTTCCAATACGCTACATTCCACTCCATTCCTTTCAATTCCATTCCATTCCATTCCGCTACATTCCTTTAAATTCCATTCCATTCCATTCCTTTGAGTTCCGTTCCATTCCATTCCGCTACATTCCAAAGCATTCCAGAACATTCCGGTACATTCCATTCCATTCCCCTATATTCCATTCCGTTCCATTCCATTCCATCCCATATTGCTACATTCCTTTCAATTCCATTCCATTCCTTTCCATTACATTAAATTCTGGTACATTCCATTCAATTTCATTCCAATCCATTCCATTCCCCTACATTCCTTTCCATTCCATTTAGCTACATTACCTTCCCTTCCATTCCATTCCATGCCATTCCTTTCCAATCCGTTACATTCCACTCCCGTCCATTTTGCTACTTTCCATTTCATTCCATTACATTCCATTCCGTTCCCTTCCATCCGGTTGCATTCCATTCCATTCCGCTACATTCCACTCCAATCCAATACATTCCATTCCATTACACTACGTTCCATTCCATTCTATTTCATTCCATTCCTTTCTGCTACATTCCTTTCCATTGCATTCTGCTCCATTCCATTCCATTCCACTCCATTCAATTCCATTCCATTCCACTGCATTCCATTCCATTCTGCTACAATACATTCCATTCCATTCAGCTCCAATCCGATCCATTCCATACCATCCTACTATATTCCGCTCCATTCCCTTCCATTCCATTCCTATCTGCTCCATTCCATTTCTTTGCTTTCCATTCCATTCTACTGAATTCAATTCCATTCTGCTACTTTCCATTCCATTCCATTCTATTGCATTCCATTTCATTCAATTCCATTCCAATCCACTATCTTCCATTCCATTTCATTCCACTCCATTTCATTCCATTCCCTTTCATTCCATTCCATTGCATTCTGCTCCATTCCATTCCACATCGTGCCAGTACATTCCATTCCATTCCATTCCACTACATTCCATTCCATTCCATTCCAGTCCATTCAATTCCATTCCATTCCATTCTATTCCGCTACATTCCTTTCCATTCCATTCCCTTCCATTCAATTCAATTCCACTACATTCCTTTCCATTCCATTCCATTCCTTCCTGTTCCCCTACATTCCTTTCCATTCCATGCCTTTCCTTTCTATTCCTTTACATTCCAGTACATTTCATTCCATTCCATTCCATTCCATTCCTTTAATTCCATTCCATTTTATTCCGCTACATATCATTCCCTTCCATTCCCTTCCTTTCAATTCAATTCCACTACATTCCATTCCCTTCCATTCCTTCCCATTCTGCTGCATTCCTTTCCATTCCATTCCTTTCCTCTCCGTTCCATTCCATTTCGGTACATTCCATTCCATCCATTCCATTCCATTCCACTACATCCCATTCTGACACATTCCATTCCATTGCGCTCTGACCATTCCATTCCATTTTGCTCCATTCCACTCCATTCCATTCCGCTCCATTTCATTCCCTTCCATTCCATTCCATTCCGCTACATATCATTCTATTCCAATCCATTCCATTCATTCCATTCCGCTACATTCGATTCCAATCCATTCCATTCCATTACGTTCCATTCAACTCCATTTCATTCCATTCCACTATATTCACTTTCATTCCAATCCATTCTATTCCTCTCACTTCATTCCACTACATTCCATTCCATTCCATTCTGCTCATTCCATTCCATTCCATTCCATTTGATTTTGCTACAGTACATTCCAATCCCTTCCATTCTATTCCATTCCACTACTTATCATTCCATTCTAATCCATTCCATTCCACCTCATTCAGTTCCACTACATTCCATTTCTTTCCATTACATTCCGCTACTTTCCATTCCATTCCATTTCATTCCATTCCATTCCCCTACATTCCCCTACATTCCAATCCATTCCATTCCACTCACTACATTCCGCTACATTCCTTTCCATTCCATTCTGCCACATTGCTTTCCATTCCATTCCGCTACATTCCATTCCATTCCATTCCTTTCTGCTCCATTCCCTTCCATTCCATTCCATTCTAACCGTTCCACTACATTCCATTTGATTCCATTCCATTCCATTCCTCTACATTTCATTCATTCCATTCCTTTCAATTCATTCCATTCCAGACAATTCCTCTACACTTTTTTCCATTCAATTCCGTTCCATTCCATTCTATATAATTCCGCTACATGACATCCCAATCCAATCCATATACATTCCTCTCCATTCCACTCCATTCAATTCAATTCAATCCATTCCACTCCATTTCGCTTCATTCCATTCCATTCCATTCCGATACTTTCCACTCCATTCAATTCCATTCCATTCCGAATATTTCACTTATTTCCATTCCATTCCCTTCCATTCCATACCATTCTGGTACATATCATTCCATTCTAATCCATTCCATTTCATTCCATTCTGCTACATTCCATTCCATTCCATTCCATTCAGCAACATTCCACTCCATTCCATTCCGCTGCATTCCATTTCTTTCCATTCAACTCCACTACTTTCCATTCCATTACATTTCACTCCTTTCCATTCCACTACATTCCCCTGCATTCCAATCCATTCCATCCCTCTCACTACATTATGCTACATTTCATTACATTTCTTTCCGCTACATTCCATTCCATTCCAATCCTTTCCATTCCGCTACATTCCATTCCATTCCATTCCATTCTGCTCCATTCCCTTCCATTCACTTCCCTTCCCACCATTATGCTACATTCCACTCGATTCCATTCCAGTCCATCCCGCTACATTTCATTGCATTACATTTCTTTCCATTCCAATCCATTCCATACAATTCCTCTACACTTTTTTCCTATCAATTCCATTCCATTCCATTCTATTCCATTCCTATACATGGCATTCCATTCCATTTCATTCCATTCCATTTCATTCCATTCCGTTCCATTCCACTCCATTACATTCCATTGAAATCCTTTCCTCTAAATTCCGCTCCATTCCATTCCTTTCCATTCCAATCGGATACATTCCACTCCATTCCATCAATTCCATTCCGCAACTTTTGCTGCAGTCCATTCCAATCTATTTTAGTACATCCCATTCCATTACATTCCAGTCCATTCCGTTACTCTACATCCCATTCTATTCCATTCCATTCCATTCCCAACATTACTTTCCATTCCATTGCATTCCTTTACATTGAGCTACATTCCATTCCATTCCATTCTATTCCTCTACATTCCATTGCATTCCAGTACATTCCAGTACATTCCAGTACATTCCACTCCATTCCCCTATATTCCATTCCATTTCTTTTCAAGCTTCTTTTCTACCTTTTTAACAGTTTTGGTTAGTTCCATATTTTGGTTCTCAAGCTCTCAGATTCGTTCTTCTGCTTGATTAATTCTGCTTTCTATGCTTATCAGTTTGTTGTTTATTTAATTCACTGTATTCTTTATTGCTGTTATCTTGGTTATCAACTCCTTCATTCTTTCCTCTTGTCTCTCCTCATATCTGTCTATTCTCTCTATTAGTATCTTTTTTTTTTGAGTTGGAGTCTCACTCTGTCGCCCAGACTGGAGTGCAGTGGCCGCTCCTGGCCCCCGCAGCCTCGACCTGCTGGGCTCCGGTGATCCTGCCTCAGCCTTCCGAGTAGCCAGAAATAAAGGCACGTGCTACCACAATATCTAGGTTTGTGGTTTGAGACCATTCATTCTGGGGCTCTTTATTGTTCGAGTTCTGAAGTCTGTATTCTCAGTGGCTGACCTCCCAGGGGTCTATGTGAGACTCATATTCTTCCTTTGGTTTTTCTTTATTGTGTAGTAATTCTTCCTTTAAAAATTTTTTTTTTTGAGTTGGAGTCTCACTCGGTCGCCCAGACTGGAGTGCAGTGGCCGCTCCCGGCCACCACAGCCTCGACCTGCTGGGCTCCGGCGATCCTTCTGCCTCAGCCTTCCGAGTAGCCGGAATTACAGGCACAGGCTACTACACCCGGCTGATATTTTGATTTATTGTAGAGATGAGGTCTCGCTGCCCAGGCGGGTCTTGAACCTGTGGGCTCAGGCAATCCACTCACCTCAGCCTCCCAAAGGCGCGGGATTACAGGCTGAGCCACTGAGCCCCGCTCCTTTTAAAATTTTTTATTTAATTCTGTTGTTCAGTGATGGGAGGATAGCTTTTATTTTTGTTTGCTCAATCTCCTATTCTTTCTTATGCAGATCCTCTTGTTTTTTCACTTCTGAAGCCGGATTGGGTTTAGGGGCCTGTGCTTTTTGCAGTTTTGAGATTTACCAAAGAGGAACTGTGATTCAAAAGCTGTCTGCAAATTCCAGTGTCTATTGACAGGCGTGTGGTTCCCCTGGAACCCACTTTTTACTGTCTTACAATCTGTCCATGTGGTGGGGTGCCTGTTGCCCCTGAAAGCAAAATGAGATAAGAAAATGAAAAAGAATGGTAAAAGAAAAGAGGAAGATAAAAGGGAGGTGGAGAGAGAGAGAAGAAGAGGGAAAAACAGACAAGTGTACCAACTAATGAATAAACAGAGAGACAAACAAAGACAGAAAAAACAAAAAAGACAAAAACATACAGATAATTATACAAACAAACAAACAACACCCCCTTGTTGGTGTACTCTCCCTCAAAAATGCGCATACAGAAACATAAAATGTAAAATTAAAATAACAGAAACAAAGCAAGTATAAAAATGTAAACCAAAATAGGAAGAGAGAGAAGAAAAAAAAAGCTAAAACTAAAACAAAAAACAAGCAAGAAAAAAAAAACTCTCTCTGTGGCTGTTTTGTGTGGTTCCAGTTTCCTTTCAGGACTCTGCCTTGGCAGTGGCTCTGGTCTCTAGCCTCTACCTTCTACTCTCTGGGAAGGCTGACAGGGTTGCTCTCAGCATGGGTCATATGTCCATGGACTATTGTGGAGGAGAATGGATCAGATTTGGATTCACCCTGCTATCTACTGCTGTTGTCAAGTTTCCCTTTCAGTTCTGATGTGTCTGTGCCTGTTCCAGCATTGGGGAGGGCTGTCCGTCTCTTTGAGTCTGATAAGAAGATAGCTTCTGGGTCACAAAATGATGGCAGGGAAAAGCTGGGTGGTGCAATGCAAATCTCTACCTAGTTCTGGGACTGAGAAGATAGCACCCATTGGTGTCTCGTCACCAACATTGGAGCTTTACTCCAGATTTCAACAACCTGCCTTCTCCTGCTTATCCAGTCTGCTACAGCAGGTGATGGTATGAACTGGGGGCCAGGTGGTGAGGGGCAACTGTTCTCTGCTGCCTCCTCTTAAGAGATTCCCAAGAACAGGAGATGATCCTGCATGTGCTGGTCTTCAATCTTAGGGTGGCGGTGAGTTGCAGTTCCCTCCCGAGGCAAGCCCGGGATGCATGAACTTGAGTCTCCCCTCAGACGAACTTTCATTCACCCACAGGCATATACCCACTCATGCTGAGTCTTTATGGACACTCACTTTTGCTAAGACTCTCAGTGTCTGACCTGTGGTGTCACCATCTTGCCCAGAAGCCTCAAATAATTTTTCAGTAGTCTTGTATTTGAAAGATAGCTTGGCTGGATTTAATCCTTGCTTCACATTTTTTTTCATAGATTTATTTTCTAAAAAATGCTGTTGCACTATTATCTTGTCTTATATATTGATTTTGAACGATCTGATGTCAGTTTGATTCCTGTTTTGGGGCCTTGATAATTTTATCTTCTTCCTTAAACTCTAATATCTTTATTAGAACATATATCAGAGATCTTAGTTTTAAATATAGCTCCATTTCCACTATTCTGCTGTTCTTCCTTAAGGACTCCAAGAAATAAACATTATTCTTTTGTTTTTCCTTATTCATTCCCACTGCTGTGTCTCTGACCCTATTTATTTATTTATTTATTTATATTATCTCCATTGCTTTGATACCTTTATTTAGTGATCTTTATGTTTTTATTTATGTCTATCATTCCTTGGACATCTTATAATTTATTTCTCATTTCTTTAAAATTTTTTGGATGCATAATAGTTGTATATATTTATGGGGTGCTTATGATATTTTGATAGAAGCATACAATGTGTAATGATTAAATCAGGGTAATTATAATATCCATCACCTCAAATATTTATAATTTCTTTGTATTGGGAGCATTCCAAATCATCTCTTCTAACAATTTTGGAATAAGCAATAAATTATTGTTAGCTAATAGTACCCTTGTTGTGCTATCAAACACTAGAACTTACTACTTCTATCTATCTGTATTTTTGTACCCATTAACCAATCCTTCATTTCTGACAAACTTTGTATTTGTCTTTTACTTTATTCTCAGTTCAATCAACTTTCTGTTGTTTGTAAATTTTTGTTTTCTGTTTTGAATTTCTGATTTTTAGATGGAACTTTGTATTTGTGAATTCTTGTTTGAGCATATTTAATTCAATTTGAAGTGTGGGCTTACAGTTTTCTGCCACATATTTTAAGGCTATTTTTGGAGGAAAGTTTTTCTCAGCTGCATTCAAAATATCCCTGAGACCAATCTCTTACATATGGAAGAATCTCTGTGCTGCATGTTATTCTAATGGAGAAAAAAAGTAGTTTACAAATAATGTCACATGAAATATTCATTTAAAAATTCCTCTAGAGCAAAAAGATATTCTTGTATGTAAGAAGTGCTATGCAGATATTAAAAGTTAATTACTGAGCATGAAAGAGTGGGCCATGAAAATGCAAATAGTCTTTTTCCAAAGTTTAAAAATGAGGACAAACTGGGCTCGGTGGCTCAGCCTATAAACCCACACCTTTGAGAGGCTGAGGTGAGTGGATTGCCTGAGCCCACGGGTTTGAGACCCGCCTGGGCAGGTGAGACATCATCTCTACAATAAATCAAAAAAATTAGCCGGGCATGGTAGCGTGCACCTGTAGTTCCAGTTACTTGGAAGGCTGAGGCGAAAGGATCGCCAGAGCCCAGCAAGTCGAGGCTGCGGTGGCCGGAAGTGGCCACTGCACTCCAGTCTGGGTGACAGTGAGACTCCAACTCAAAAAATAAAAAATAAAATAAAAAATAAAAATGAGGACATTTGAGCCACCCCAAGGATCTAAGTCTCCCTCTTATCCTTGCTATGTCTCACTGAACTAGCTCCTGGGGACAGGGCAGGAAGCTGGGCAGGAGCTAGTGCTACCGAGCTCTTCGAAGAAGCCCCAGATTGATTAGGGTTCTCTTCTCAGTAACAGAAAACACCCTCTAGGGACTAGATGGGACTGGGAATTACTTAAATCATTTTCATTTCCCAGTCGATGCTGTCTGAACCCAGCTTATTTATAACCAGACTGTGCACATGATGGGACCTGTGAGGGGAAATCTGTGAATCCCAGAGTTTTCTCTCAAAGAGAGGGTGTCTATGGGGCAGGAGTGGAAGGGAGCTGTGGGCTCCATGAGGACACCCCTGTCACCAGCACAAGGTTTCAGAGCTCACGATGACAGCTGCATGATCTCCCACACCAGTAGGCTGATGATGGAAGGTCGGAACATCTGCAAAAGACTGCTTTGTGGATTGACTGCACCAGCAACGTGAAGGCAGCGTCTGTCTGCTGCCAGTTCTGATCCACCTTCTTTTCCAGGCTTGCAGCCACCTGTGAAGAGAATAGGCTCTCAGAGCTTCTCTCAAGATGTGGAGTGGGCCTCCTTTCCTTCCCCTTCATCCTACTTCCTTGCTGAGAAGCCACCAAGGGCCCCCTGTCCCATGACCTCACTGCTGGGTTAAATATATTAAATGAATACATTAAATGAAAAACTTTAAACAAATTAAATTTAACAAAGTTCAATTGAGAAAAGAATGGGTTGTAAATTAGGCAACCCTGAGCCAGAACCGGTTCAGAGTAAGCTGCTGCATTATGGGAGAGACTTATAGACAGAAATAAGATGACATACAGAAATAGCTGCACTGGTGATGGCTTAGTGTTGGCTTTATTTGAGCACGGTTTGAACAGCTGACCACCACTGATTGGCTGGCACTTGGTGACTGCTATGAGAGCAGGCTTCAGTCTGTTTACACATCCAATGACAGTTCATTGTGTGTGGAGAAACCTTTAGGCAGACTTAAGTATGCAAGGAGGCAGCTTTAGGGTAAATGAAATTTAACTGCTGGCGGTCTGGATGGACAGTGCCAGCTCTGCAGGTCACCCCTGTGAGTGAATGCCCCAGCAACAGGTCTCTGCTGCTCTGGTACCAGGGCCGGGCAAGGCAGATGATGACTCAACTAGAGGAATGGAACGAAGGCAGACCTGCACAGAATAGGCACAGGGGATCGGCCACTCAGCTCCCTTCACACCCCCTCCAGCCAGGGTCCTCCAGGCATACTATGTCTCTCACATGGATGGCAGCTTGTCCCAGGGAATGGCGGTGGTCCCCTCTCTGTCCCCTCAGCCATTGCTGGTGGTATCTCCACTTCAGGGCCCCCATGGACTCACAGCATCCATTTTCTCTGGGCTGGTTGAGGTGTCCAGGGTGCCGGGCATGGGGGCGGGGAGTAGTGTCAGAATGGACGCAAGTCCTCCTTGGAACATGGATCCCCATCCGGGCTTGACATTTGCTATAGGCGGAAGTAGAGCAAGCTATCTGCTTTTGCAAATGGTCAGACATGTAGCTTCTGCTGCCTCCAAGAAGAAATAAAGAGAAGGAACACAAAGATAAAATAGCAGGGTGGTGGGAAGGGCTGATAATGTCCTTAGAAAAGTTACCTCATCAGTATGTTTTCAACAGAAGCAGCTGTGTCTCAGGGACAAGCAAATGATTGTATTTGTTGAGTAGACTCAATCAGTAACCAGGAGCAGAAGTGCTTGGGGGTTCAGTGGGTGGGTTTCCCACGTGAGCTTCCCACGATAGCGTGGAGAAGCTCAGCCAAAGTCTGGGTTCCATACCTGCCCCTGTGGGAGAAGGCAGCCCTGGGTGCCCAGCCAGGGAGTAGGAGGACCAGCTTCCCAAGGGAGAGGAGTGGTTTCTTGGGAAAATGAGTGTGTGGTGCATGTGCACATCAGCTTGCCCAGGAGGAAAGTTTTATGCCTGGAGATACTCTGACTCTGTCCCTCCTCACCTGCCCAGGGGTCCAGATCACTTTCCTCAATGTTTCCAGGTAGAGTGCTTCTCCCTTGGCCTCACCCCAGACCTTGCTCTTCTCAGGGCCAGATGCCCCTCAACAGAGACTTTCCTAAGTCACCAAAGTCCTTCTGTTTCCTTGATGGTGCTTCAAACTAGCTGCCATTTGTATGAAGTGTGACTCTTTAAAGGTGGACAGTGAACGCCAGGAGTATGCCCCTGTGTATCCTGGAAACTGGGATTGAGTGGGTGTTTAGGAAACATTTCATGGGAACTGGGACTGAGTGGGTGTTCAGGAAACATTTCAAAAATGCAGAATCCACCCTGAGCTTGGCGATGTCTTTTATTTCTTTTTTTTTTTTTTTTTGAGTTGGAGTCTCACGCCATTGCCCAGGCTGAAGTGCAGTGGCATGCTCACAGCCATCCCAGCATTGACCTGCTGGGTTCTAATGATCCTTCCACCTCAGCCTTCCAGGTAGCCAGAACTACAGGCACGCGTGCTACCATGTACTACCAATTTTTTGATTTATTATAGAGATGAAGTCTTGCTAAATTGTCCAGACTGGTCTCAAACCCATGGGCTCAGGCAATCCTCTCACCTCGGCCTCCCGAAGTGCTGGGATTATAGACTTGAGCCACCACACCCAGCCCATATCTTTTTAAATGAACTGAAACAACCTAAGAACTAGATTTCCTAAAATACAGCAACTTACACTTCAATTTGGGGAGAAGAAAGCCACCCTAAAATAAATTTAATTAGTCAATCTATAATTATGGTATGAATAAGTTCCACTTAAATGCAGTGTTCCAGGCATGATAATTTGTTGAGCAAATCAAATCATTGATACATCTTAATGTTCCCAAAGTTATGAAATCATTCAAGCTTCATAAAAAGAAAGTACTTTATGTATTTAAATTTTCCTCAGAGGTCCCTCTTTGTTAAAAAATAGAAAAGACAGTTTTTCTTTTCTGACTTCAAAAACTGCTGATTGTTATGTGCCTGGAAGAAACCAGTGGGGTTTCTTTCCAGATCACAGTTCTGCAACCTGTGAAGCCAGGACTGTGCCTGTCTCACATGATCATAGAATTTCTATTGAGAGAGCATCAGAAATTATATATCCAAATCCTTTCATTTTATGAATAAAATTCAGAGGTCAGGTGAGCCAAATAGTCCCCGAACCCTACCAGTGACAGTGACTCTGGGTGGGCAGCTCCAGACAGCCCTGCCCTTCAGAAACCTCAGGTTGATTGGGCAGAATTTGCTGAAAACCTTGTGTCCCCAGCTCCACACAGTTGCCCTTGACACCCTGTGGCCAGGCCCTGGTGGATTAAACAGCTGTGTCTTGCTGCTGTGCAAGGTCTTATATCTGGGATTGCTGTCACCCTTCAGTCAAGCCCTGCAATCCCATCTGCAGCTTCTCTTTAGAGAACTTTGCCCGGTGCAGCTCTCTTAGTCCTGAACCCAAGTCAGCCTTAGCCAGGAGGCCCCACATCCTGTGGTCAGGGGAATCATGTCCAGGTGTTCCGTGGCCTCTCCCTGCCTCTGGACTCTGACATGCTGTCTTGTGTGGCAGCTGCTGTGATGCTGATCTTGGTCTGAGGGTAGCATCCAGACTGTCCTTCTGTACCTTTACTTTCCATGGGCTCTCTTCTCCTCTTGTCCAAATGCCAGCGTTGCATTCCTTCCATGGCACAAACGAGTGCTGAGGCAGCAGACTTTCTTTGCAGCATTGAGGGGCCAGGTTTGTTTCTCCTCCTGCTCTTTTGCACAGTGCTGACAGTAAAGGGATTTGCCATCGCCCCGGGATTGAAAGCTTGGAGCTAAATTTCAGTGAACCTGTGGAAGGGCCTCATCTAGAAAGGCCCAAATCCTACAAGGCCATGGTTATTGGTTCTGTTAACAAGATGTGTGTGTGTGTGTGTGTGTGTGTGTGTGTGTGTGTGTGTGTGTGTGTGTGTGGTTATGCACAGACTTATTCCATCTAGTAGGGTTTCTCTATCAAATAAGCAAATAAGTGGTAGGAGTTTTGAAATTACTTAGACTTATATTGATTTTCTTTTCTTCCATTAATGATTTCTGTGTATTCACAATCATGGATTTGCAAGTAGAATTAAGTGCAACTAGAATCAGGTATTAGACATTGTTGAGAAATAATTCCACAACCTAGATGGTGAGTTTATGTTCCAATTATAATTTTCTTTTGCATCTTGCTAATTATGAACTACATATTCTCTTATATGGGCAGTGAACCATTTTTATACTATTGCCATTACAATGATGGCAAAATGAAGAATGCAACTTGAAGAAGAACGCAAAATGAAGAATGCCCAGCCCTGAATTGTAGGAGGATCTATTCTGACAACCTTCAGTCTGGCTGGGGAGCCAGGGGGTTATATACTCTGACCTTGTTCCTTCCACCCCTGAATTCCTGCCAGTGTCTCCCACTGATCAGACTCACCTAGACTCCAGAAGTCAGGAGAGCATCCAAGAGCAGAACTGGGGAGAAGGTTGGGGAGCAGGACTAAGGGGAAAGTGCATGATAGCCCCAAGACAACCCTCCACTCGTGCCTGTTAGGATTTAATTTTGTCCTTTGTCCAGGAGAAAATCACTTATCCCTAACATGAGCTGTATGGTATCTCATCAGCTATTGTGTGATATGGGATGATGTTGATTCAGTGACATCTGAAGCCTAAAATGTTAGCTATCCCAGTGCTCTTCATATATGGCATTAGAGAGTTAAGGAGCGGGGTTTGGGGTTAAGGAAGCACAACAAAATACCGTAAAACACAGTTGCTACCACCTCAGCTTCCATAGCTGACTAAGAAGTCTGAATTGATAGTCAACTTCCTTCTCTAACATCATGTTCCCATTACCTCTGTTAGTACCTCAGCTACATCATGTTTATTCACTGTGGGGGTGACCCAAAGCTTCATTTCCATAGGACCTGAGACCTAGGTGGTTGTGTCTGTTCTGGAGTGCCAAGGTGTTCATGCACTAGGACTACTGAAGTGCAAGAAGCACACCTGTGGATGCCCCAGCTTCTGGACAGTTCTCCTTGCCCACATGTGGGAGCAGCAGCCAGCTTCCCTGAGATGGGTCCTCTTGGACAGTAGAGAGACTCTCCTTGCTTGTTTGATGGTTCCAAGGTATGAGGAGCTTCAAATGCCAGAAGGTACTCTCACCTTCCACCATTACAGCACCTTCACTATGTTGTTATTTGCATTTCCTTAGATATTAGGACCTGTAAGTCCACTGAACTCGACTGTAGACACAGGGAGCACAGATTCCTTTACTGGGTTATTGGGCGTTATAGTGGGCGTTGGCAGTCCTGATTCTACCCTTGTCTTCCCACACTCATGCTTTTCAATGGGCCATGTAGAAGGTAGTGAACTTTGTTGGTTATTTGCTTAAGCATATACTACCCTCTGTCAGATGGCCCCGTGACTTTGGAGAGTTTTGGATAGCAGCAGATAGTGCAGCTAAACTTTTAGCCAGCCACTGGTCTACCAAGCTATATGCTTCTGGGTAATGGAGCACATGGTAAGACCAGTGATCTCTGGGGTGATGCACTTCCTTCACTGTAGAATGAGTTTCTTGTCAAAGGAACTGGGTGGGAAACCAAAGGTTAGGAAAGGAATTCTGCAAGTCAGTAACTGATGGGACTAGATGAAGCCTTGCTATAAGGGAAGGGAAACCCTCATTTGTAACACGTATTTATTTCTAACCTAATCACAATAGCCCTTGTGATTAGATTGAGCCTATCGACTGGAATGATTTCTCCTTCTCTAGTTCCTTAACTTAGCCACATCGACAAAGACCCCATTGCTGCACAAATTACCACAAATGCAGTGGCTTAAAACAACCCAAATGTATTCTCTAACACTCCTGGAAGTCAAAAGTCTACCCTCAAGCTATTTGGCAAGGATGCATTGCTTCTGGGGGCTTTAGAAGAAAAGAGTATGATTTCTTCTTTAGTCTAGTAATATGGTCGATTACATTGATTCATTTTTAAATATTGAACCAGCCTTATATACCTGAAATAAATTGCACTTGGTCATGGCATATACGTTTTTTCACACATTCATGAATTTAGTCTGCTAATGCTTTGTTGAGGATTTTTGTATCTAAACTCGTGGCATATAGTGATCTGCAGTTTCATTTCTTTATACTAGCTTTATTGATTTGGGCTTCATAAAATGAGTAGGTAAGTGTTCCTTCCTCTTTTATTTTCTGGAAAATATTATATAGAATTGATTCTGGGCCAGGTGCAGTGGCTTAAGCCTGTAATTCCAGCACTTTGAGAGCCTGAGGGTAGAGGATTGCCTTAGCCTGAGGGTTCAAGACCAGCCTGGGCACCATGGTGAGACCTCAACTCTACAATAAATCAAAACATTAGCTGGGCATGGTAGTGCATGCTTGTAGTTCTGGCTACTTGGAAGGCTGAGGCGGAAGGATCGCTGGAGCCTAGCTGGTCAACGCTATGGTGGCCATGAGTGTGTCACTGCACTCCATCCTAGGCGATGGAGTGAGACTCCAACTCAAAATAAAAGAATTGATGCTAATTCTTCTTCATATGTTCAGTAGAATTCTCTAGTGAAACCATGTGAGTATTGAAATTTCTGTTTTTAAAGGAACTTTTAAATTAAGAATTCAACTTCTTTAATGGCTAAAGGGCTATTCCAGATTATATATTTACATGTTACATATTTCCAGATTACATATACAAGTTAAGTGTTGATACTTTGTGGTTTTTGAGGAATTGGTCCATTTCTTCTTAGTTGTCAAATATGTGAGTGTAAAGTTGTTTATAGCATTTTCTTATTACCTTTTTAATGTCTGCAATATGCATAATAAAATTTTACATTTCATTCATGATATTGGTCTTGTTAGAAGTTTGCCAGTTTTATTGCCTTTCCCTAACAAAAAAGTTTTCCCTCATTGAATTTCTCTGTTGTTTTTCTATTTCAGTTCTATTGATTTCTGCTATAATCTTTATTGTTTCTTTTCTTTGGCTTGCTTTTGTTGTATTTTGCTCTATTTTCAACAGTTTTTTTTAAAGATAGAAATGTATATTATTGATTTGAGATTCTCTCTTTTCTGATATTAGCATTTAGTGCTATAAGCTTAGGTTATTCATTAGAGATTTCCTTTTTCTGATATGAGTAAGCATTCAGTGTTTCAAACTTTTCTCTCAATTCTGCTTCAGATTCATCCTATGTATTTTGATTTGTTGTATTTTTGCTAACATTCAGTTCGATATACTTTAAATCATATACTTTATACTTTATATGCTTTGAAATCTACTTTGAGACCTCTTTATTAACCCATGGATTATTTAGAAGTGTGTTGTTTAGTTTCCATGTGGCTGGAGATTTTTTTATTGCCTTTATGTTATTTCTAGTTTTATTCCATTAAAGTTTGAGAACACTATGTATGATTTCAATTTTTTTTTTTTTTTAACATTTGTTGTACTTTGTTTTACAACCCAGAGTTTGGTCTCAAACCTTTTGGCTTCGCTGAACTGCACTGAGTAAAGAGGAATTGTATTGGGCTGTATGTAAATTATATAATATAGTTAGTGTATGTACATAATGAGACTTCTTTTGTATCATTAAAAAGTTTAGAGGAATAAGAGCAATATAAAACTAGTGGGAAATTTGACCTTGTTTTTGTAAAACTAATTTGGTTTGATGGAAATGGTTGCCATTCTTAGTGAGTTCTCAAGGTGTTTGTGGCAAATATTTGTTTGAATTTTGCTCTTTGTGTGCTTCATAATAGAAAACAGCTGCTCACAAATAAATGTGCTGCCAAAAAACCAATGTCATGAATAAGGCATGATTCCGAACTTCAAAAATGGAACTATGCATGGGGTAATGAAGAAAATAAACGCTAAAAAAAGTGATGTCAAAATGTTTTTGTGGGGCCAGAACACTAGCCATTCTGGGCAACATGTGACTCACAGGTTGTGGGTTGAGCATGCCTAGTCTAAACTGATAAATCACCTGGAGCAGTGGCTCACACCTATAACTCCAGCACTTTAGAAGACAGAGGCGAGAAGACTGCCTGAACCCAGGGGGTCCATACCAGCCTGGGCAATTTAGTGAGACTACAGTAAAAATAAAAAAATTTAGCTTGGTGTGGTGGCACACACCAGTAGTTCCAGCTACTTGGAAGGCTGAGGCAGAAGGATTACCTGAGCCCAGCAGGTCAAGACTGCAGTAGCTGTGATCATGCTACTGCATTCCAGCCTGGGTGATAGAGTGAGACTCCAACTCAGAAAAATAAAATAAATTAGTAAATCTTCCAAAGGAACTTGAAAAAATGTGTATTTTCTTGTTTTAAGGTGGAGTGTTTTATACATGTGAATTAAATCCTGTTGGTTAAGTGCTGGTCCTGTTCTATATTTTTAATAGGTGTCTATCTAGAAGTTCTGTTAGTTGCTGAGAGGGAGTTGTTACTATAAGCATGAATTTATTTTTTCCTTTAGTGCTAGCAGTTTTTTTCTTTATGTATTTTGCTGCTTTATTGTCTTCCTGGTGGATTGATCCATTTATCATCATTTAATTTTTTTGTATTCAGTAATTTTCTTTGCTTTGAAGTCTACTTAGCTGATAGTCATTCCTGCTTAATTTTCCTTGTGTGTGATATCTCTTTTTCATCATTTTACTTTCAATTACTTAATAATTTTATTCAAAGTAAGTTTCTTGCAAACAGTATGTAAGTGGATTATTTTTTCAATCCGATTCTGCCAACCTCTGTATTTTGATTGATAAATGTAAACAATTTACATTTAAGGTAATTACTAATGTGTCAGTGCTTAAATCTGCCATTTTAATTAAAAGTGTGCCTCCATATCTGTGGCTTCTGTATGCATGAGTTCAAGCTACTTTAGATAAAAAATATTCGGAAAAAAAATTCCACAAAGTTCCAAAAAAGCAAAACTTGAATTTGCTGACACTACAATGAATCTATGCAAGTGAATAGGCATTATATTATTATAAATAATTAAGAGATGATTTAAAGTTAACAGAGGATATATTAATACTTAAGTTATATGAAAATACTACGCCTTTTTATATAAGGGACTTGAGCATCCATGGATCTTGGTATCTGAGAGGGCCTGAGATCAATCGCTGTGGATATTGAGGGATGAATGTATTTATTTTTTGTGTTTCTTCTGTTTCTACTACCTACATTTCTCCTTTCTTGACTTCTTATGTGTTGCTTGAACTTATTTTAAGATTACATTTTGATTTATTTATAGTATTTTTGAGTATATCTTTTTGTATAGTTCTTGGAGTAGCTGCTCAGAGAACTAAAATACACATATGTGACATTAGAGTTTATTTACTGCTTTGAATGAAGTATGGAAACCTCATTTCCATTGAGATTCATTTACCTTCTCTTGAGTATCAGATGGCATTTATAATTTTTGTTTCAATCATCAAATATAATTTTTAAAACTCACAAGAAAAGGAGTTGTCTATTGAATGTACACATATTTCTGCTCTTTCTGTTGTTCCTTTTCCTCTTAGATGCTCCAAAATTCTTCCTTATAATTTTCATGTTTGAAGAACCTATTTTAGCCAATCTTTAGGGGTAAATGTGCTACTAACAAATTCTTTATATTTCCTTCTTCTTGGTGTCTTTATTCTCTCTTTATCCCTGAAGGATAGTTTAAATGAATATGGAAAGTTTACTAGACTGTTATTTTCTCTCAGCACTTGAAAAATATTGTATCATTTTGATCGATTCATGTAAGAAGTTTGCTGCCCTTTGAATCTGTCCCCTATAGGTAAGACATAGTACTTTACCCTGACTGCTTTCCATATTTTTTGTGTTTAGTTTTTAAAAGTTTATGATTTGTTTTGATGTGGATTTCTTTGAATTTATCCTGTTGTGGTCCTTCTGAGGTTTGCTCAGCCTCTTCGATCTGTGTGTGTTTTTTCCAAATTTGGGGAGATTTAAGTCATATGAACTTCGGAACCCTAATCTGCTATCCCCACCTCCCTCCTTTTAGTGTCACAAGTGTCTATTATTTCCATCTTTATGACCACTTAGCAAACCCCACATATAAGTGAGAACATATGGTGTTAGGTTTTCTGTTTCTGAGCTAGCTCACTAAGGATAATGTTCTCCAACTCCATCCACATTACTGCAAAGGACATGATTTCATTCTTTTTTTCCTGTGACTGCACAGTATTCCATAGTGTATATATACCACGTTTTATTTATCCAGTCAGTTTTTTTTCTTGACACATTAATTTATTTTTTATAGAAAAGGGATAGTGCATCTCAGTTTGCTTGAATATAGCACTTATAACAGATTATAAACTGGTTTTCAAGCATAGAGCCAGCCCCAACGATAATAATACGCTACTTAAAAAGACCTAAGGCAATGAATTCCATTTCCAATGGAAAAAAATAACCGTGCAAACAAGCTTAAAATGACTTTTTTTTTTTTTTTGCGCCAGTGTTACAAAATGTCGCTTTTAATAAAACCTTGACCCAAATGCCTGCAACTTGGGTGGGGCGTGGAGGAAGAATGTTATTTCATTTAGGACAAATAACCAGTATCTTTTCCCTGATCTCCAACGCACACAATTTAAGCCTATACAGCTGCTGCAACATTTTACGCAAATCCTATGTACTGGAACAATAACAAGATCGAAAAACAATTATATTTTTAAACACTGGGTCGAGGCTTTACATAAGAATACCATCCTACCTTCCCCCTAAGTTTCTAAAATACCACGTAGTTTCCCCCAACACCTGCAGCCATCCAGGAATTTTCAGGAAACCCTCGTGCAGGATCTTGACTCCTCATCCCTGGCTCTTTGGGCTCGGTGACCAAAGCTCAGACCTCCAAAAATGTCGGCCCGCTTGAAGTCGGACGAGAGACCCTGGCTCAGTCCTTCTCCCGGGACGCAGGCAGAGCTGCATCCCGGGCTGCGGGCGGGAGGGGCACGCGAAGACGCTCCTCCACCCGCCGTCCGGACAGTGCAGGCGGCAGATGTGCACACACGGCGCAAGTCGAAGCGGGCCCCCTTGGACCAGGCCCGTCACGCAGGGCACAGGCTCCCGGCCCTCGTCGGTCCGTCTCCTCCAGGGTCAGCAACGCCTGCAGGCAGACGCAGCAGAAGGCCCGTCCTCCGAGCGGCCCGAACTCGCCGCTCTTCCGTCAGCCCCGTGGCCGGCGGCGCCGGGCCGGGCGCGGGACGGCGGGCAGCCCCGGAGCTGTTCCGCGTGGCGGCGGCGGCTGCCGGTCCGGCGGCGGCCCCTCGCCCGAGCCGCCCGGCCAGGCCGCGACGCGCGGGCGGGGAGGCGTCTTCGAGGCGCGGACCGGAGGCGGCTGCCGTCTTCCGGGCCTGGGGCGCGCCATCTGGGGGCAGGGAGGACGCCGCGGCGGGGTGGCGCGCGCGCCGGCGGCGGCCTCGGGCGGCGAGAGGCGGTCGGGCGGCGGGCCGGGATCCGGCGGGCGCCGCCGGGCCGCTCGTGCCGCTCGTGCCGCCCCGGGCAGGGGCCCAAGGCCGGGCCGCGGGCGCCGCCGCCGCGGCGTGGCCTGCGGGAGGCCGCCGTGGGGGCCGAGGCCCTGCCCCGCGGGGCGGGCGGGGCCGGCCGGGCGGTCGTGGGCGGCGCCTGCGGCTGCGCGACTCCGCCGTGGTGGCTGGTGCTGCTGCCCGCCGGGGAGGACGGGCGCTTTTTCGGTGGCGCGACTTGCCGTCCTCGGGCCGTCGCCAGGGTGGGATGGCTGGGCCCAGTGCTGTTCTGTTTTGCGTCGGTGGCGAGAGCTCCGTGCTCCGCCGGGCCACGGCCCCACCAGCCGTCGAGGAGCACTGCCTTTTCTCCGCATCTGCGCCCACGTCTGTCGTGCTTTTCTTTTTGATAGTCATCCGGCGGGTGTGAGACGATATCTCATGGTGGTTTTCATTTGCATTTTTTATCATTAGTGATGTGGAGCATTGTTTTCATGTCTGTGGGCCACTTGTGTGTCTTTCTTTGGGAAGGTTCTGCTCGTGTCCTTTTCCATTTTTGGTGAAGCCATTTTTGTTTTCATGTTGAGTTGTTTGAGTTTCTTCTAGATTCTGGATGTTAGTCCTTTGTCTGAGGCATAATTTGTAAATGTTTTCTCCCATCCTGTAGATTTTCTGTTCTCCCATCCTGTAGATTTTTTGTGTTGATGTTTTCCTTTTGTTTTGCTGAGTCCCATTTGACTATTTTTTTGGTTTCATTTGCTTTTGTGGTCTTCATTATGAATTATTTGCCTAGGCCAATGTCCAGAAGAGTTTTTCCTGGGTTTTCTTCTAGGATTTTTATAGTTTCAGGTTTTACATGTAAGTATTTAATCCATTTTGAGTTAATTTTTGTGTATGGTGAGTGGTAGGGCTCCAGTCGTTCTTCTGATTATGGCAAGTCAGTTTTCACAGCGCAGTTTATTGAATAGGGTGATCTTTCCTCTTTATTTTTGGTGACTTTGTTAGAGATCAGTTGGTTATAGATATTTGGCTTTATTTCTGGGTTCTCTATATTCTTCTTTTGATACATTTACTTTTGTATCAGTACCATGCTGTTTTAGTTACTACAGCTTTGCATTATAGTTTGAAGTCAGGCAATGTGATGCCTTTGCATTTGTTCTTAGTTAGGATTGCTATGGCTATTTGAGCTCTTTTGTTTGTTCCAAATAAACTTTAAAATTGCTTTTTTCTAGTTCTGTGAAAAATGATGTTGGTCTTTTGATAGGGATCGCATTGAATTTGTTGATTTCTCCAGGCAATATGATCATTGTAATACTATTGGTTCTTCCAGTTCATGTGCATGGGATATTTTTCTATTTCTTTCTGTCATCTATGATTTCTCCCTGTAGTGATCTTTTACTTTCTTGGTTAAATGCATTTGTAGGTATTTTTATTTCATTTTTGTGGGTAATATAAACGGGATTGAGCTTTTCTTTGGTTCTTGGCTTGAGCATTGTTGGTGCATAGGAATGCTATGAATTTTTTGTACATTGATTTTGTGCTCTGAAACTTTGCTGAAGTCATTGATCAGGTATAGGAGCTTCTTGGAGGAGTCGTTAGCGTTTTCTAGGTATATAATCGGGTCATCAGTGAACAAAGATACTTTGACTTCCTCCTTGCTGATTTGAATGCCTTTTATTTCTTTCTCTTGCTTGATTGCTCAGGCTAAAACTTCCAGTACAATGTTAAAGAGGAGTGGTTGGTTATTTTTTATAACTTCACTTTCTTTACTTGGTTTAAAATATTTTTCCCACTTGTTTCAATGGAATTTGTAACTGATTGCTGAGACATTTTTATAACAGCTGATTTAAAATTCTTTTTAGATACTCCTGCGTCTGATTCATCTCAGTGTTGGCATCAGCTGATTTTCTTTTCTCATTCAAGTTGTGATTTCCTTCGTTTCTGATATGACAGGCGACTTTTGATTGTTTCCTGGGTATTTTATCTATTATTTTTGGAGTCTGAGTAATACCTAACTCTTTTATTTCAGCAGGCAGTCACCCTGCTTAAGTTCAGCACACACTACTTCTGTAGCCTGTGGTTCAAGTGATAGTTTAATTTTCAGTGACTTTGCAGTGCTACTTAGATCGATTTTGTTTTTTTCTGATGCTGGTGTGCTACCTGAGGGGGTGGAAGGGATTTACCCAGGCTGGGCTGTCTAGGTGTCTCTTCATGTGGAAAGGAGTTTCATGCCTGCAGAAAGAGAGAGGTTTCTATGGCTGACTGTTGTAATGAGGCTTCCTGTGAGAGCCTCAGAACACATCCAGAGCTGTGTGCACTGTGGTAAGATCTCCCTGCCAGGGCTCCATGGCTTCCCTGGGTGTCTCTTGGCCTGAAACTCCGGGTGTGTTTTGTGATGAGGACCCTCTTCAGGTTCTGTTGTCTCACCAGGTATGCCTCATCGGGGAGGGGGTATCTCCCATGGCACTCTTTGTTGGTAGGATTCCTATTGGTCTTACTTGTCAGGGGGTCCATGATCCCCTGGTGTTGTTCCATTCAGGGGAAGAACAAGCTCACCTGGCTTCATTCTCTTGCTGTGTTGAGGACTGGTCAGGAAATGCTGTTTTGGAGAATAAAAGGCACCCTGCAGCTATGCCATCCTTACTGTTTTTGGGTCCCAGACCAGATTGCTCTCTTCTTTGCACCTTTCAGAATTCTCTGTTAGTTGCCTCTTGCTTTATTCTCAGTGTGTGTATTTGTGCTTGGCAGGGATGAACTGGGAGAACAGGGTCTGTTCCATTTTGTTGGAACTAAAAGTTCTCTGAAACTGCCCAATTGTTTATTTTTCATTTTGTTGTTAGTTTCTAGTAAATAACACATGCTTGGATCTAGTTTTAAAATGTTCACTGAAAGCCGGGCTCTGTGGCTCAGCCTGTAATCCCACGCCTTTGAGAGGCTGAGATGAGTGGATTGCCTTAGCCCATGGGTTCGAGACCCGCCTGGGCAGTGAGACCTCATCTTTTTTTTTTTTTTTTTTTTTTTTTTTTCTGAGTTGGCGTCTCACTCTGTCACCCAGACTGGAGTGCGGTGGCCGCTCCCGGCCACCGCAGCCTCGACCTCCTGGGCTCCGGCGATCCTTCCGCCTCAGCCTTCCGAGTAGCCGGAATTACAGGCATGCGCTACCACGCCCGGCTGATTTTTTGATTTATTGTAGAGATGAGGTCTCGCTGCCCAGGCGGGTCTCGAACCCACGGGCTCAGGCAATCCACTCACCTCAGCCTCCCAAAGGCGCGGGATTACAGGCTGAGCCACCGAGCCCGGCTGAGACCTCATCTTTACAATAAATCAAAAAATCAACCGAGCGTGGTAGCACATGCCTGTAATTCCGGCTACTTGGAAGGCTGAGGCGGAAGGATCGCCGGAGCCCAGCAGGTTGAGGCTGCGGTGGCCGGGAGCAGCCATTGCACTCCACTCTGGGCGACAGAGTGAGACTCCAACTCAAAAAAAATAAAAAAAATTTAAAAAAATCAAATGTTCACTGATAGCCTTGCATTTGATATATTGTTGTGTTTCTTCTTCCTGTGTGCAAATATTGTATGTGGTTAAAATTTCTTTGCATCTATTTTCAGTGCCTTGAAATTTTAGATTATAATTGTATTCTGTCGTTGGCCTAAAGATTTACAAAATCATATTTAATCCAATCTTTATCTGTAAATACTGAGAATAAAACAAGAGTTGCCTGTTGTGCTAGGGCTCTGCCAGAGGCTAAGTGGATTTGACTTCTCAGCAGGCTTTTGGTTTGACAGCCTTGAATGAGACACTGCTTTTTTTTTCCCCTGTGGTATTGAAAAGTCAGACCTCAGTGCCAATTGGATCTTTTGGTGTTTCTAAAAGAAGCATATTGTCCTTGTTTCACTTGGAATAAAATCCAGAACCTCAACTGTGGCTTGTAAAGCCACGAATGATCCAGCTACATCTTGCCTCTCATGCAGTATTTCCTGTCACAGATTCCCCGCTCCTGGACTTCAGTCACAGTGGCCTTCTTGGTAGGTGAGAGTGTGTTTGTACCTTCCCCTTTTCTGGGCATGTTCTTTCCTAGCTTGCTGGGGGTGGTTTACCATCAAAGCGCTGCTCAGATATCCATTCTCAGGGATACCTTCTCTAGTCCTGTGAAAAGAGCTCTCCTTTCACTAGGTAGCTCCCTGTCCTGGTTTTTCATTTCCTCCAATAGATTGTTATCTGATATGCATCGTAATAATGCTGAAATGTATGTGTGTGCATATATATGAACATAAGCATTTTTCTGTCTGTCTCCCTTCTTCAGAATATAAGATACGGGAAGTCAGCAAGCATGTCTCCCTTGGTCACTGCTGAATCCTCAGTGCTCCTGATAGTGCCTGCCACATAGTAAGTGCTCAATAAGTATTTGTCAAACAAATGAGGACATGAGTGAGTCTGAGCACTATGAGATGCTGGTGTTTTGAGAACTGCACATTCATGAAATATGCATACGTATGATTGTAAATCAAGCTGTGTGTCCAGAGGTATAACAGTCATTCATCATAATTTTCACAGGTTCTGTTTGGAGGATAGTTCTTAGATAGTTTTGTAAAAGAAGTCTTCTTGTTAGGGTATTTTTATTAGAATCTTAAACTAAGAAGGTAGTAATAAAATGATTTTGTTATCTCTCAACAGTGTTAGAAAGCTTTGGGGACTTTGTGACTCCTCAGTGGTGAATTCTCCACATTCATGCCTTGTGCTCATTTCCTCCTGTGGGTGTCAGGAGGCTTGGAAAGCCTTCCCATCGGTCTGGATTTGTGTCTTTGCCAGTGGGACCTCTTTAGCTGTGCCAAGACTCTGTCCTTGAAAGTAATAACAGTGCTAATAATAGACAGGATAAAGGCTCTAATTTACTGGTTGCCTGTAATAATTTTGTGTTAATAACTCGTGCCAAATTCCAAACCAGGCTTCCCTGTAGTCTTCCAAGTTCTCTATGGCTGTCCATCATTTTCTAGTGTATAAGTTACTTTTTGATATTAGTTACTTTTACTCATAAACTCTAGTGCTTATAACATAAAGGTCATATCACCTTTATATTCTCAACTTTCTTGAGAATTGTTAAGGTCTAAGAAATAACACAGTGTGAATAAAATAAAGAAAGATAATGCACTGTAAAAATTAGGCAGGAAGTCTGGCTAAAAGCACAGTCACTCACATGTGCTCTCTCCTGAAGGGGCAGAGACTGACCACCCTATGTTCACTTTACAAGTTCAGAGACACTGTGACTCATTCTTCTTGTCTTTAGGGGAAAAAACAACAAATATAGAATCTACCCCCTTAAAATAAAATAACAAATAAAAACACAAAACCAAACAAAATGCCTATTACTACCAAAAAAAACCCAACAAAATTAAATTTTAGGCTGGGCACGGTGGCTTACATCTGTAATCCCAGCACTTTGGGAGGCTGAGGTGGGAGGATTGCTTGAGTCTAGGAGTTTGAGACCAGCCTGAGTAACACAGCAAGACTTCATGTCTACAAAAATAAAAAAATAAAAGAATTAGCCAGGTGTTGTGGTGCATACCTGTAGTCGCAGCTACTGTGGGGGAAGAGGTGGAAGGATCACCTAAGCCCAGGAGGTTAAGGCTGCAGTGAACTGTGGTCATGCTATTACACTCCAGCCTGGGCAGCAGAGTAAGACTCTAACTATAAATAAATAAATAATTAATTTAAACAAAATTTAGTGCTTTTTAATAATCACCCAAGTCATTTATAATGTTTCTCTTTCATGAAATATAAAAGTAAATAGGATTAATTTTTAAATTATAGATGACTCTAAATGGATCTTTGATTCCAATGTAAAGGAGCAGCATTATAATAAGTATATTTTTAGAAATGAGAGTAGCTACCTGCTTTTCTGCTAGGCACATGAACATGAAGGTCATATAACTGTTTCTTTCTCTTGTATTTGAGTCTCTAAGAAAGTGCTGCCTTATGAACAAGATCATTAGTGGGTTTACTGGGAAGATGAATGCATAATTCTGGGGGAAGATTGACACACAGGCATTTTTATTTTTAAATGTTTGCAACAAAGATGTCTTATTAATAAGCTCGTTATTTATTTTGATAGTCTTTCTAAACTTGAGATTCTGCAGAAGCAGTGGTATAGTTCAAGTTCACTTAAAATAATTTCAACTGTAATGTATTCAAAATGTTTGTGACAATAGCTAAATATGTTAGCTGTTAAACATGTAAGAATTTTCACTATATTTTAGAGGTTTAAAAACCTCTAAAATCAGATTTTTTTTTTCTCAAGTGCATCATGCATATGATTTTAAAATAAGCCAGGACTCATTTGAGGAAAAATCAGCAGAGAAAGGTAGGATGCAGTGCATCTGTTAAAAGGAACCCCCCAAAACATGTAACTGATTACTGGACTTCTGAAATATCAATATACTTGTGCCTCTCCTTTGGTACACTTGATGATTATGGAAACTTTTAAGAGGTTCCTTTCAAATTCTGACTGGAGTCAGACCTACATCCTTTTCTTATTATCCACAGTTGCTGTGTGATGCATGTTAACCTCTCTTACCCTGATGATGGCCCCAAGGTTGTTGTAAGCCCCTCCCTATGCCACTTGCCAGGTTCTTGCATGATGATCAAGGGTGTAAAGGTCAGTTTGGAAGAATTTGGCACAGGAAACTGGCCCTTTTCATTTATTTTGATTCTAGACATTGGCTGAAAAAGGGTATTTTAACTAGGTTTTATAATAAGAAAGAATGTTGAGTTCCAATTCTGCTATAGAGGTATAGGCCAACTAAAGTCTATTCCTTCCTCTGATTATGGCTAAAACTCTGGACAAAATACAAAAACCAGCTACCAATGTTCTCTGAAAAATAAAACTAAGTGGATTGTGGAGGAGTGTCAAAATCTGGAGAAGTGACCCTCTCAGGAATGATTTTCCTCTTCCCCTCCCAGGATTTCTTGCAGGGTAGGCCCCTATCATGTAGTGGTACAGTGGCACAGGTAGACAGCACTGAAGTAGCAACCCCGGCTTTCTGTCCTAAGGAGCCAGGGAGAGTGGAACAGAGTGGGCTGGAGATTGTGAGGGGAATCCCAGAAGAGGGAGCCAGAGACGCCCTTCAGTTCTGTTTATGAACTTGTACAAACCTCAACCTAATTTCTAGACAATGCACATGTGGGACAGACTCAAACCATCCTACCGAAAGCCCAGAGGACTGACTGAGGTTAGAACCATCTGAACAGGTCTAACTCCTAAATGGTATATGCACTAGACAGGTACAGACCAAGATGGCAAGGCTTACAAAATTCAACTGAAATTTGAAGCATCTGCACAAGTCTCTGGCTGACTACAGGACTGTGTGTGTGTGTGTGTGTGTGTGTGTGTGTGTGTGTCACACCAAAACTATCACAGAAGATTTGAATTTGAACCACTTGCCTTAGAAGGTGAGACAGAAATGATGGTGTGACCATAATTAACTTTTAAGTAAAAAACAATATGCTCCAGATTTTCATACTTTAGCAATATCGAGGAGACAGTGCCAAAGGACTTAATATACAAACAATGAGAAAAATAGAATACTCTCCCGAGGAATAAAGGCAATCAACAGTTATCAAATCTGAGAGGACCCAGATATTGATAAGGTAAAGAAAAATGCACTTGAAATGAATGGAAAGGTGGGAATTTTAAGGGGAGAAATAGAAGTTATAGAAAAGAAACAAAATGCAAAGTTTAGAAATTAAAGTCATAATACCTTAAATAAAAAAGACTTCCTCAGTGGGTTCAATAGGAGAATGTATATGACAGAGGAAAGAGTCAGTGAACTGAAAATAGATAAATGCAAGTTATCCAATGTAAAGAGCTTAGATAATTTTTTTTATATCACCAGAGCTTATAAAGCTGTGGGACAATACCCAAAATTGGAGTTTTAGAGGAGAAGAGCAAGAGATTAGGAGAAAAAGATATGTGAAAAAAAATATTTGAAAAAGATATTTTAAAAAGATATTTGAGAAAAGAATTCTCAATCTTGCAAAGGCATATGTTTACAGTTTCATGAAATTCAATGAACACACTGGATAAGAGTGAAAGAAAAATATGACTAGATGCATCATAATCATAGATAAGAAAAAAATCTTGAAAACAACAAGAGAAGAGTGTCTTGTTATATATGAAGGATCATGATTTAAATGACTGCAAATTTCTCATCAGAAATCATGGAGGCTAGTAGGTAGTGGAGCAACTCCTTTAAATGCTGAAAAGAAAGAACTTTCAAACCATAATTGTATACACAGCAATATAATCCTTCAGAAATAAAGAGGGGGAAAAGACATTCTCTGATGAAGAAAACTACTAGAATTCATTTCCAGCAGACTTGCTCTATAAGACATTTTAATGGAATTTCTCTGGGATGAAGAGAATTGATACTGTAGGGAAATTAGAAATTTAGGAATGAAGGAAGAACAATAGAAAGGGTAAATAATAGGTAAATATATAGCAACCCTCTTTTGGATACCCTCCTGCTTGGGAGCATTTCTGTCTTCTCAATAAATCCTACTTTCAAAAAAAATAGATAAATATAAAAGATAACTTTTTTCTCTCTTACATTATTTATAAGAGGTAAGACACTTGGAAGTATAAATTATAGCATTGCCTGGTGGGAGTTATAGTAAATTTTCAACAGTCATACCTAGTACCGGAACTGATATATAAATTTAGCAAAGTCAGAAGATGTAAGATTAATATCCAAAACAATATATTCTCATATACTAGCAGCATATCATTAGAAAATATTTAAGAAACAGTTGTATATCTAGTGATACCAAAAAACATTTTAAAAAACTAGAAATAAATCTAACAAAATATGCCTAGGATTCCTACACATTTACATTTTTTTTTTTTTGAGTTGGAATCTCACTCTGTCGCCCAGACTGGAGTGGCTGCTCCCGGCCACCGCAGCCTCGACCTGCTGGTCTCTGGCAATTCTTCCGCCTCAGCCTTCCGAGTAGCCGGAATTACAGGTGTGCGCTACCACGCCCGGCTAATTTTTTTGATTTATTGTAGAGATGAGGTCTCACCTGTCTAGGCAGGTCTCGAACCTGGGGGCTCAGGCAATCCACTCACCTCAGCCTTCCAAAGGCGTGGGATTACAAGCTGAGCCACCGAGCCCGGCTACATTTACATTTTTATTCATTCAAAATTATTTTAAATTTCTATTGTGCTTTCTTGACATGTTTATTCTTAATTAGCCAATTTCTCCAAATGATTTTAGATTTGTCTATATGTCTTTGTAGTTCAATTTATTTGTGCTAGAGAGAGAGAGAGAGAAAGAAAGAGAGAGAGAGAGGGGTGGGGGGAGAGAGGGGAGAGAGTTGTTAGGTGTATATGAATTTATAACTGTTAACTCTTTGTACTGGGTCAAGTGGATCACAAGTGTAATGCCAGCACTTTGGGAGGCCAAGGCGAGAGGATTGCTTGAGCCCATGAGTTTGAGACCAGCCTGGGCAATATAGCAAGATCTTGTCTCTACAAAAAATTTTAAAAATGAGCCAGGCATGGTGGTGCACACCTGTAGTCCCAGCTATTCAGGAAGCTGAGCTGGAAGATTTACCTGAGCCCAGGAGGTAAAGATTGTGGTAGCCAAGATTGTGCTAGTACACTGCAACTGAGAAAGAAGGAAGGAAGAAAGGAAGGAAAGGGAAAAGAATTGTTACCTCTTTGAAAAACAAAAACAGTTGCAAGGCTTTTCTATATATTAAAATTTACTTGTTATATATTTTTCTAACTTTTAACTTTCAAATTTTCTGCACCTTCATGTTTTAAATGTCTTTCAATAATTTTATCTATTGTGGTTTTATATTTTAATTCAGTTTGACAGTCTCCATCTTTTAAGTAAAATATTTATCCTATTTGCATGTAAAATTACATTACTGATACATTTGGGTTTAAACTTGCCATCCTTTTTCAAATCAGTTCTCCCTTTTATATTTTATTTTCAATCTTCTTTTTGATTATTTGATTATTTAAAATTTTATTTTCCCTTTTGTCAGTGTTATATTCTTTTGGTATTTTTAGTGGTTTCATGTGAATCTAGAGAAGACAACTTTTATTCTCATCTAGAGTCAATGGCAATTGGTCCTTTTAGACTCATCAACACTTAGCTCTTTAAACAAAATTTCTCTTTTATATCCTGTATCTACGAATTCTCAGTCATGCAGTTTTGGGGTCTATCTAAATCTTTGTTGGTTGTTTCTGCTCTCATTCATGTGGCTTGTCTTCTTGTGTCCTTGGTGATCCTAGACTATACTCTTATCACTTAATCTGTGGGACTCCTGAGCACCTACATTTGGGTTGCTTTCTTCTAGAAACCTCTTGTGTCTGCTTCTGCTGGATGCCTGGGGATAATTTTAGTGTGCTACAAGGATCTGTGAGAAACATTATTTGAGCCCACAACCTCACAGATGTTCACGGCTCCTCTGACCTCAGTCCTTGACCAGCCTCAAGCTTTAAGACAATACATTCTTCTTTTGCCAACCAAGTCTTATAGCTCCCAGCTAGCTGCAGGAAACAATTTTCCTGGAGAGAGAGATTTCTTGAAAAACCTTACATTGTCTTGCTAATGCCAGGTGTCCTATAAAAAGTATGTTTTATCCAGGGTCTATTTATTCGGCTGCAGAAGGGACCCTTAGTTTTCCTAATTCATTATTCTGTAAGAAGTAATAGCAATGATTTATTGTATTGGCTTATTTCAGTGGGACAAGGGTGTCAAATCATTGCTGAGTCAGCACTTCTGTGACAGACGAATAATGATATTCCATATAATGATTTATATTACACAATAATCTTTTCAGTATATAAATTGATGGAGGTGACAATGTCTGTAATCTTCAACTACACATAATCTTTAGCTTGCGAAATGTAAAATATATATTGTATATTTATAACATTAGGCTTGATAGAGAGGTATGCTACATAATTTCATTTGTCATTTTATAAAAGAGTACACGATATTTGTATTTTTCTTATATTTTGACTTAGAAAAAAAGTTGATCGGTTATTTTGAGTTGAATTATTAGTTGCATTGTTCAAGTTTTTTGAAGATTTTATTTTGCCTTCTTATACTATCTGTCATAATATTTTAAATAATTATATGACACTAATATATAAATGCAGTTGCCTTTATGCACACATCACAATATGCACCCAATATTCTATGTGTGAGGAGAGGGCATAGATAGTTAAACCATCTCTCCTAATGAAAAATCAGAGACCCAAACCAGATTAAAATATTTGGCAGAATATTTTAATCTGGTTTATATTTCTGATTTTTCTTTCAGATGATGGTATCTAACAACATAAAAGATGTGACTGGCTACATTTAGCTTTTTTCAACTTAAAATTTTGTTTAATGAAATTTGGATTATGACAAACTCATAATTCATAACGGGGTGATTCACCCCCCGCCCAGAGGGATATTGGCTCTATCTGGAGACACTTTTGGTTGTCACACTGGTGGAGGGGTAGGTTTTATTGGTGTCTAGTAGAGGCCAGGGATGCTTCTCAACATCTTACAATTTACAAGTCAGAACTTACATAAAAGAATGATCCGGCTTGTAACGTCTACCACACTGAGGATGAGAAACCCTGTTCTAAATAGATTATTCTGTGATTTAGTTGATAAAAAAGCAAACTTGATGGAGAATTGTGATTGAAGGCCCAGAATTTGGACTCTACAGCTTTTACATGAAGACTGGCTATGAGCAGTAGCTGAGTATTGGGTTCTTAAACATGGTCATGCTGTTGTTTTTAGTATATATAGTCTAGCAGCATGGTCACATCACAGTGAAAAGGCCATCCATTCCTGAGATGGGGCAGCTGAGCACCACATGTGTTCCCTCCTGGGCCTTCCTGTCCTGGTCCGCCTTGAATCTCTGAGACCTGTCCCGGTCCGCCTTGAATCTCTGAGACCTGCGGCTGCTGAACAGAGTGGCTCCCGCGCTTCATTTTATTTTTTTCTATTCTTTCCTGCCTTTCTTTGGAAAGTTTTCTCAATCTGTCTGGCACTGTGAAAATAGTTACATTCTGCAGTTAAATAGACCTTACCTTCCTTTCTTTGAAGTTTAGAAAATCTGTGTATTTAAAAAGTTCTTTTAAAAGTCTAACTATAATATTTAATTTTAAAAAGAAATTGGAAATGCAGTTACTTGAAAGACCATCTGTATGGAGTGGCATTTCATCACGTCTGACGGGATAATGCCCCATGCTCAGATCTCAAAGTAAAGAGATTGCCTTTCATTCACATTTAAAGGTAGCACGAACATGAACTCCAATCAATGAAGAATTTCTGCCTCTACCATTGGACTTTTTTCTCCATGAATCTTCATTGTGCATAAATGCTAGTAAATTATTTATAGACTGTGTACTTGACTCAGATCTTTTAAAAGAAGCGAGAGAGTGGGCCTACCTTATGTTCACTTATTTTCACTTTAAAGACTTTAAAAATATCTTACATATATTCTCTGTTTTTAATGGATTCTTGCCATACATTTTTTTCTTCTAGGCACTGGCCCATCTCCACTTAATAGAATATGTGGGAGAACAGACTGCTTTGCTAATAATAAAGGTACAATAAATGCCATAATAGAAAATCACTGTTCTTTGATTTTTAAAAAAATCTTGTAAGAGCAGGTCATATTAATTATGTAAAAAGGTACAACAGGGAACTTTTTTTTTTCCTGTGTGGCTGAGAGATGAAGGGAGACTTTTTCCAAATAATATGTAATTAAGATGCCTAGTATTTTGCTTTTACCCTTTAGTTAAAATCTGTCCAAGAAGGTGAACAGCTGATGCCAGTCTCTGGCATGAATGTTGCAGGCGTCCCAACCCCAGGGCTCTGCTGCCAACTGAGTCATTGTGAGCATTGTGTATAGTCACCAGATGTGGAGGGGCGGAGTCATTCCTGATGTGGGTGAGAGGCTAGTTTGCTGGGCTGTGGCTGGTATTTTCACCCCCAGTTACTTGTGGAAAGCCAGCTGAGACCCTGGTGTGAGTGTGGTCCTGGTCTGCATGCCTGTTGCAGCCTTGGTGTTGCCATGTGTGCGAGGGAGGAGAAACAACCCTTGACACCATTCTGAGCCTCATATGTCATAGGATCCAGTTGCTTAGTGCGTGTGATTTAACAACGCAACTGCTATTATGTGTTCCTTCCAGATGGTCCCTGAGGATCGGGGCCTTGTGGCCGCCATCATCCTAATAATGTGGGTCTCAGCCTTGTCGTCCTTGATTGATAACATCCCATTTACCACCACAATGGTAAGTCGTGTGTTTCTATCTTGGGAGCCCAGCTTCAGCCTGGACATGATCTGGGCTCACCCTTTCCTCCCAAGGAGACAGAGACAGAACCTGCCCCTTTGCCACACTCACAGGTGTGGAGGACATAACGTGGGCAGAGTCCAGGCTAGGGATGATGGTCGCATCCACTGAGCATAGCATGTCTTAGGTGCCAGAGCTTCCACCTCTCCCGGAAAAGACTGTCTTTTTATTACTTTTCAAAGAAAATTGCGGGACACCAACAGACAAGCTTCTGTCTTTATTCCCTGCACATGTAAGAGCCTTCCTAGGCAGCCAGTGTGGCTGCTGGTGGGTCTAGGCAGGATTTTAAACTCTTGGTGTGGGATCACAAGTATGTCACAGGCTTTTGACAGGGCAGAAGGCCCCTTCTTGAATGTTCTGATATTGACTGCTAGGCTCTGGGAAGAAGCTCTGAGCCCTGATGTGGTCAGGTAAAGGCAGGACATGGCATGGACATGAGAAGCTGGGGTCTTGCCACAAACACCTGAGGTTCCAGGGACAAGAGCATGGTGGAGTTCTCTGTTGTTCTTGTGATCCCAAGGACCCTCCTCCACCCGCATAGAACAGTTTGTATAAGGGGGCTGCCAAGACATTCCACCACCTTATATCAGATTTGGAACAGTGGGACCATAAGACCTGGGGTGGCAGGACTGGCCATGTGAAGAGGGCAGGCCAGGCTCCGCAGCATGTGTCCCTCATGCAGTACTGGCCTTACACAGGCCTGAGAATCTGCATCCCTCAATCACAGACTGGAACCCATGATTTCTGCCCAGGAAGCTGCATCTAGTTGCCTGGATGCCCAGTGTCTGGGTTTTGATAATCCTGATTTAATTCTGTGGCTTTTGTTATTTCCTCGTGAATCCCCCAGTTAGAGAAGTAGTTTGACTGTTGTGAAATTCCCCAGTTTCACCTCAACAGGCTCTATCTCTGCCCACCCCAGACCACCTGGCACCCCTGACAGAGATGCCCTTACCCAGGTTCTTGACTCCTCAGACAGAAAGGTCAGCCTGTGCCCTCACCCTTGTTGTCAGATGAAACAGTCTGAGCCTGATGAGGCCACACGGTGTGGCCACAGAGCTCTAGACTATGTCTTCTTGATCTGCTCTTCCTTCCGGCCCCCCGTGGTCACAACTGGAAATCCTACCTTCTGGGGAGGCTTTGAGGTATCAGGGCTCAAACCCTTTCTGGTACTGAATTGGAGATGCCCTATTGTTGACAGTTTGTGATATTCTATTTTCTAAAATAGGACACTTTTCACATTTTTGTTCCACAAATGTTAATAGCTACTTAACTTTTAACTTTAAAAAAAAGTGAATCAGAGAGACTAATACAGCAAATGAACAAATATTCATTATGTTCACCACCGTGAATGAGAAAATGTAAACATTTTATCTCCTTTGCCTCTAGGTTTCTTGCTTGTTTGTTGTCAATAAATAAAACATTCTAGGTAAATGTGAAGTTCTCTGTTTCTCCCCTCAAGCCCAGGATCATTTCTGCCCTCCCATCTCGTGAGGGAACTATCCTCATGAATTTGGGTCAATTCATTTATGCCATGACATACATGAACCAGGGTGCCCCTACCACAGTCCTTTCCACAGTGTGCCACTGCAAAAACAGATTGACCCAAATTCTTGAGGATAGTTCCCTCAGGAGAGGGGAAGATGGAAACATTCCTGGGCTTTAGGGGAGGAACTGAGAACTTCACATTTACCTAGAATGTTTTATTTCTTAACAGTAAACAAGCAAGAAATTGTGAGGCAAAGAGGATAAAATGTTCACACTTCCTCATGTGCATGTGAGCAGAGTTCTTTGTGTATCTGTACATACATGCATGTCATTGGGCTGTTAGACCTTCTCTAGATTCACTCATCACTTCTCTGATCAATCTGTTCTGGTAGAGCAGATCACTGTCTGGAATGATCTATTTCTCTATACCTCAGTGTATTTTTGTATTGTTTACTCTGTGATTGTGTAAGATGTTGAAGGTTCGTTGTCAATGTCACTTCCCAGACTGTTTGTTGCTGTTGTTTTTGTTGTTGTTTTACCTTGTGTAAGATCTCTCTTCACCTCTTCTCTGAGTCTCTGCCTGTTTTATCATTTTCCATTCCTCTATTTTCAGTCTTTAAAATTATTGTTTTTTAAAAATCACTTCTTTAATGACATTTTTAAAGTAGCATGAAAATGGAGGAAAAGTAGCATGAAAAGGACAAGGAAGACCCCTCCCCCAAAGAGATCAGCAGTGAGTCTGGGGCTCATCAAGTTCCCTCCTCCCAGAAATCCTTTGAACATCAGAATGAGCTGCTGGGGCATAATTGAGAGGGACAAACCCAAGTGGAATCTGGACATCGGCCATGGTAGGAGGAACTCTATTCTAGGATAAGTCTGACTGGGGTACCCCTCACTAGTACCTGGGGAGGAGACAATCCTGCACCTCCCCACCAGAGAGCATCCCCCTCACCATATGAGAGTGGAAGGGAAGGACTGGGGCTCCACCTGTCCCCACCACCCCCTCCTCCTTCCCTGGGCCATGCACTGGGGAGATTGTGAATGAGGCCACAGCTCTGCAGGAGACAGCAGAAGGGCTGAGAGGAAAAATTACAGAACCTGCCACAAGAGGGTGCTTAGTACCTAGATTTTTTATTCTTTTTTCTTTGTGAGTGGGTGTGTATTTGAGGGTTCGATTTGCATTCCAACCCTCTTTTCCTTTTCTTCTTTCGCTTTTGATTTTGTTTATGTATGTACGTGAATGCTTGGGTGTTCATCTTTCAATTTGTTTTTTGTTCTTCTCTTTTTTATTTAATGTGTGTCTGCATGTATGTGTGGGGGTTTGATTTGTATTTTCCCCTTCTTAAAATTTTTTTTCTTTTTCTTCTCCTTTCATTTTTGTGTTGGGCATGTTTGTGTGTGATCTGCATGTTTGGTTTTTCCATGTTTTGCTTTTTTTTTGTTTTGTTACCTGCTTGTTTTAGTTTGTATGTAGTGTGTGTTGTTTTTTGCTTTGGTTTCTGCTTTTGTTTTTCTCTTTTTCTATTTTCAAGATAGTGATTTTTTAAACTCTTATTTTAAATTATAAAGATGTGGGGTACGATTCAGGGTTAGGTATACAAGCATTGATTATGCAGGTTGTTGATGAGGTATGCCCCTCCCTCCCCTAGCAGTTTCCCTCAACTGACAATCCTACCTCCGCTCCTCTTATAGTTTCCCACTACTGCCAATCCCTTTCTCATAGTATTATAATAATTGTTCACGGTCCATTTATGAGTGAAAATGTATGGAACTGTGTTCTTTGTTTCTGTGATAGATCACTGAGTATGATCAACTCTAAATCCATCTAAGTTGCTGTGATGTCCATATGTTTGTCCTTCTTTATGGCTGCATAATATTCCATTGTGCATATGTACCACATTTTTTAATCCAGTCCAACTTCGATGGGCAACATGGTTGGTTCCGTGTTTTTGCTATTGTGAATAGAGCTGCAACAAATGTATGTGTGCAGGCATCTTTTTTTGTTCAATGATTTGAGTTCCTCTGGGTATATTCCCAATAGAGGAATAGCTGGGTCATATGTAAGGACAATTTCTAGTTCTTTCAGAAATTGCCACACTGTCTTCCAAAGAGGTTGCACTAGTTTGCATTCTCACCAGCAGTGTAGAAGCATTCCTTTTTCTCTTCATTCTTTCCAGCATCTGTTGTTTGTTTTATTAATGGGGGCCATTCTTACTGGGGTTAGGTGATATCTCAGTGTAGTTTTGATTTGCATTTCTCTGATGATGAGTGAGGCTGAGCACTTTCTCATGTGTCTGTTGGCTGCCTGTATGTCTTCTTTTGAGAAGTGTCTAATCATGTCTTTTACCCACTTTTTAATGTGGCCGTTTGTTTTTTTCTTTTTGGTGCATTTGAGTTCCTTGTAGATCCTAGATGTTAGGCCTTTGTTAGATATACAGATGGCAAATATTATTTCCTATTCTGTGGGATGTCTCCCTGCTCTATTGATGGTTTCTTTTGCTTTGCAGAAGTTCATTAATTTGATGAGGTCCCACTTGTCTATCTTGTGTCTTAAGTTATGGGCATTTAGGATTCTGAATAGGAATTGGTTGCCAGATCCAATTTCCATAAGGGTGTCTCCTGCATTTTCTAAGAGTCTTACAGTTTGAGGTTTACGTTTAGGTCTTTGATCCATTTAGAGTTGATTTTTGTATATGGTGATAGGCAGGGGTCCTGTTTCAATCTTCTGTATGTGATAAGTCAGTTTTCCCGACACCATTTACTGATTAGGGTCTCATCTGCAGTGGTTGTTGTTGGAGGCTTTGTTAAAGATGAGTTGGCTGAGAAATTGAGTCTTTGCTTCTGTAATCTCTATCCTGTTCCACTGGTCTATATGCCTGTTCTTGTACCAATACCAGGCTGTTTTGATTAGTGTAACCTTACAGTAAAGTTTGAAGTCTGGGAGTGTGATAGTTCCTGCTTTGTTTCTTTTGCTAAGAACTCTTTTGACTATTTGTGGTCGTTTATCTTTCCACCTGAATTTCTGTATTGTCATTTCTAGGTCTGAGATGAATGATGTTGGTAACTTAATGATTATTGCCTTGCATCTGTAGATTGCCTTTGGTAGGATGGACATCTTGACAATATTGATTCTTCCTATCCATAAGTATGGGATATTTTTCCATTTGTTTGTGTCTTCTTGATTTCCTTGAGCAGTGTTTTGTAGTTCTCATTGTAAAGGTCTTTCAGTTCTCTGGTTAGGAAGATGCCAAGGTATTTCATTTTTTTAGTGACTATTGTGAATGGAACTGTGCTTTTTATTTGGGTCTCTGACTGCTTGTTGTTGGTGTATAGGAATGTAACTGTCTTTTGCACATTTATTTTGTATTCTGAGACTTTGCCAATGTCCTTTATCAGTGCAAGCAGGTTTTTGACAGATTCTCTTGGATTTTCAAGGTTTAGGATCATATCATCAGCAAAGAGGTATAACTTGACTTCCTGTTTTCATATTTGGATACCCCTGATTTCCTTCTCTTGTCTAATTGCCTTAGCTAGGACTTCCAACACATTGTTGAACAAGAGGGATGAGAATAGGCAGCATTGTCTTGTTCCAGTTTTCAGGGGGAAATGTTTCCAGTTTCTGTCCATTTAGCAATGTGTTAGCTGTGGGTTTATTAAAATGACATTTAGTATTTTGAGGTATGTTCCTTCTATGCCTAGGTGTTTGAGGGTTTTTATCAAGAAAAGATGCTCGATTTTATAAAAAACTTTTTCTGCATCTAATGATATAATCATGTGGTTCTTGTTTTTATATCTGTTGATGTATTTAATTATATTTATGGTCTTGCGAATGTTGAAACAGCCCTGCATCCTGGGGTTGAAGCCTACTCGGTCATGGTAGATGATTTTTGAGATGTGTTTTTGGACCCAATTTGCTAGAATCTTATTGAGGATTTTTGCATCGATGTTCATAAGGGATATTGATCGGTAGTTCTCTTTATTTGTTGGATCTTTTCCCGGTTTGGGTGTCAGTGTGTTGTTAGCTTTGTAAAATGATTTGGGGGGAATTCCAACCTTCTCAATTAACTGGAATACTTTCAATAGGATTGATATCAGCTCCTCCTTTTATATTTTGTAGAATTCTGCTAGAAAGCCATCCGGTCCAGGGCTTTTTTTTTTTTTTTGTAGTTAGTATTTTTATGACTGAGTCAATTTCCTCAGTTGTTATTGGTCTATTTAGTCTTCTTGTTTCAACCCGGGGATGTTGTGTGATGTCAGAAAGTCCTCCATTTCATTTAGGTTATCAAGTTTGTTTCCATACAGGTGTACATAGTAATCTCTAATCTTTTGTTTTTCTTCAGAGTTAGTTGTGATTTGATCTTTTGTATTGCTGATTGTGTTTCTTTGGGCTTTTTCTCTCTTTTTCTTGGTCATTCTGGCTAGGGTTCCATCAATCTTGTTAATTCTTTTAAAGAAGAAGATTTTTGTCTTGTTGATGTCTTCTATGATATTTTTGTCTTCTATGTCCTGTATTTGGGCTCTTATTTTTGTGATTTGGATTCTTCTGCTAAAGTTGGGGTTTTGGTGATCTTTCCAGCACCCTTAGATGATTTTTAGGCTCTCCACTTGTGATCTTTCCATTTTCTTGATGTGTGCTCGTAGAGATATAAATTCCCCTTAGAACTGATTTCATGGCATCCCAGAGGTTTTGGTAAGATGTTTCTTCACTTTCATTTGTTTCCAGGAATCTTTTAATTTCTGCTTTAATTTCAGTGTTGACCCAGTAGTTGTTCAATATTATGCTGTTTAATGTCTTTGTCTTTGTGGGCTTTGGGGAAATGTTGTTGGTGTTGATATTTATTTTTATTCCACTGTGGTCTGAGAATGTGCATGGCAACATTTCAACCTTACGGAGTTTGTTTTTGCTTGATTTATGGCCAAGGATGTGATCAGTCTAGTAGTACATTCCATGTGGTGATGAGTAGAATGTATATTCTGTTGTTCTTGGGTGCAGTAATCTGTAGGTATCTATTAAGTTCATTTGGTCAAGTGTCAAGTTCAGATTTTTGGATCTTCTTGTTGATTTTTTGCCTCAATGATCTATCTAGGACTGTTAGTGGGGTATTCTGGTCCCCTGCTATAATAGTGTTAGAGTTAATATCTTTTTTTAGTTTACATAGTATTTGCTTTATAAATGCTGGTGTTCCTGTGTTGGGTGCATATATGTTTAGGATGGATATCTCTTGTTGATGAATTGAACATTTTATCATTATGTAGTGTCTTTTTGCATCTCTTTAAATTTTGGTAGCCTAAAGGTTGTTTTGTCTGATCTTAAGATCACAACTCCTGCATTCTTTTGTGACTTATTTGCCTGGAAACTCCTTTTTCATCCTTTAACTTTGAGTCTGGGTGCATCCCTTGTAGTGAGATGAGTCTCCTGGAAGCAGCAAATAATTGGGGCATGATTTCTTCTCCAGTTTGCCATTCTGTGTCTTTTCAGTGGTGCATTTAGTCCATTCACGTTCAGGCTGATATTGAAATGCGATTGTTTATCCCTGTCTTGAGGTTCTTATAAAGTTTTTTCATTGCTTGTTTCCTTTTGACTTTGGGGTTGATGTATGTGTGTGTTTTCAAGTTTCTTGTTGCACTGTATTCTCTGTTGATTCTGTGATCTCCTGTTCTCTTGGGAAGTGTGTAGTCATTCTTTTTTCTTTTTTCTATGCTTAATGCCTTTTTTAAGCATCTCCTGTAGAGTTGGTCTGGAAGCTGCATAATCTCTTAGGGATTGAATGTCTGGGAAGGATTTTAATTCTCCATCACTGATGAAGCTGAGTTTGGCTGGATAGGAAATTCTTGGTCGAAATTGTTTATCTTTGAGGACTTTGTACAAAAGGCTTCAGTCCCTTCTTGTTTGTAGTGTTTCTGCTGACAGGTCTGCTACTAGTATGATTGGTTTTCCCTGGTAGGTAGTCTGACCTTTGTCTCTTGCTGCCTTTAGGATTTTTTCTTTTGTGCCTACTGTGTGTAGGTGAATTACTATGTGTCTAGGGGTTGGTCTTCTCATTTGATGTCTTGTGGGGGTTCTCTATATCTCTTGTGCTTGGCTGGTCATATTTCTGGTGAGATGGGGAAAGTTTTATTGGATTACCTCCTGGAATACCTGCTCAAAGTTGTTCTCCGTTTCTTTCTTTTTCTGTGATACCAAACAGGCTTAAGTTTGGTCACTTTATATAACTGTACCTCTTGTAGGTTTTTTTCTTTCTTTCCGTGTTTTTTACAGACTAGGTTAATTCTATGTTCTGGTCTACAAGTTCTGAGATTCTTTCTTCAGCTAGATTAATTCTGCTTTCCATGCTTATCATCTTGTTATTTCTTTCCTGGATGAAATTTTTTATTGCCATAATCTCTGTTGCAAGTTCTTTCAGTTTTGCAGCTTTTCTTTCTTTCTTTTTTTTTTTTTTTGGAGTTGGAGTCTCACTCTGTTGCCAAGACTGGAGTGCAGTGGCCACTCCTGGCCACCGCAGCCTCAACCTGCTGGGCTCCAGTGATTCTTCTACCTCAGCCTTCCAAGTAACTGGAACTACAGGCACTCACTATCACGCCCGGCTAATTGTCTTTGATTTATTGTAGAGATGAGGTCTCGCCTGCCCAGGCAGGTCTCGAACCCTCGGGTTCAGGCAATCCACTCACCTCAGCCTCCCAAAGGTGCGGGATTACAGGCTGAGCCACCGAACCCAGCTGCAGCTTGTCTTTCTTCTCATATTTACTCTTTCCATCCATTCCCTAATCCCTGTCATAGTCTAAGGCCAGTCTTGGTGACTTCCATTGTTTGGGCACCAAGGTCTGATTTTTCAGTTTTGTCTTTGGTACACTTGAAATTCCCTGTGGTCTTCCTTTGGTTTTTCCTCCTTTGTGAAAGATCTCTTCTATTTCTCTTTAGTTCTGTTATACAGTTTTAATGGGAGAGACTCTCACTTCTGATGTTTGCTCAGTCCTGATTCTTCCCTGATCTGGGCTCTGTATTTGTTCTTTATTGAAATAGGATGGTGGATGGGAAACTTTGCTGTCTCTTGTAGTTTTTGAAATTCAAGTAATGTAAGGTATGGAGTACTAGGATTCAGAAACTTCTTGCAAATTGCAGTGTTCACTTATTGTGGTATGTGTTCCCTGAGACTCATGCCCCACCACCACTCTATATGATCAAGCAAAGCAGAAACCAATTTAAAAAACAATTGAACATACACACACAAACAAACACATACAGGCATATACCCCAAAACAAACTGGAATAACAACTAAGTGTAACAAAACAAACAGCAACAACAAAAACCCAAGAAAACTGAACACACACACATGCACACGCGCGCGCGCGCGCACGCACACACACACACACACCTAGCACAAAGTGAATAGAGAAGAAAAATAGAAAGACCAAAAACAAAAAAGGAATTCAGATCATACCTTCACACATACAGTGACACACACCTTAAACCATAAAAAATAAAAATAAAAAACTCATACTAACAAAAGAACAAAAACATACCAATAACAACAAAATTGAAAGATGAGCACTCAATCATTCACATACACATGTAAACACAAAATGACAAATAAAAGAAAAAACAGAAAATGAAAAAATATTTGAGGGATGCAGATCAACCCTCACATACACATTCATTCACAAAGGAAAAATATTTTAAAAATAGATGAACTAACAGTCAAAGAATTTAAAAAATTTTTAAATAGATTAAAAATTTTTTTAAACTAAAAAAAAGAAAGAGACTTGTGGCAGGCTCTGTAATTGTTTCTTTAATCAGGTCTCTCCTGCAGAGCTTCCACCTTTTTCACTCTCTTCTCAGTGTCCAGAACAGGGAAGAAGAAGAGCCAGTGGAGGTGTGTGGGGCTGCAATCCTCTCCTCCCACTCTGGTATGGTCGGGAGATCTCTGGTGGGGAGGTGTGGGATTTTCTCTTCCCCAGGTATGTACTCATGGGGGGTGCCCCAGCCAGGCCTATCCTGGAATGGAATTCTCCTATTGTGACTGACGTCCAGGCTGCACCTAGGTTTGTCACTCTCAGTCGTGGCCCAGCTATGTGGGTCCAGATTGCTGGGGAGGAGAGGGTTTGGGTCACTCCCATACTCCCCACTGATGTCTTTGGAGTCCTTCCTTATCCTTTTCTGGCCACACCCTTTGTCCTACTTCTGGATCAGGGTAGGGGATGGGGCACCTGGAACTCAGCACTCATCAGGTCCCTCTGAAGTTTGTGCTTTCAGTATATTCCCTCTGGGTCACAATCAATCCCTGAGTAGTTGATTTGCCAGTCACAGAGGTCAGGTTTGTTGCTCCGTGGTGAGTGAGTCGGAGCACTTTCCTGTCCCACCTTCAAGATGGTTGTGCAGTTCCTCTCTTGTTCTCTTTCATGGGACTTTGCCTCTGGACTCCCTCTGCATCCCCTTTTGTCAGTGCCCTGGCAGGCACTGAAGTGGTGAGGCAAAGGCTGGAGTTGACAGTCTCTACTGCCAATGGTGAGGGAAAGGAGGGAAAGCCTGGGGTGGTAGTCTTTCCCTGCCACTTTTCACAGAAAAACTTTTGTCCATTTAAAAAAAATTGGTGCTCAGCTTCTGCGATCTGGAAAGAGCCAGAGACCAAGCAGAGAAGCAGCACCAGCTATTGTACCAGGGGCCTGGTGACTTGCTCTCAAGCCCCCATTGAGACAGTCTATCCCAACATTTTTTTCCCAGGAAGAGTTTTGTTGATTATAAAAAAAAAGAAGTAAAAGAAAATGGCACTTGGCTTCTGCATCTTGATAATCTCTAGGGCCCAAGCCCAGCAGCTGTGGCACCAGCTGCTGCACCAGGAGATCCCTGGCCACTAGCTCCCTAGCTCTCACTCAGTCAGCTACTCCCATGCTCACTTGCTCACCAGCTTATACACACAATTTTTCAAACCCTCACTCACACTGGGACTTGCATAGTCCAACTGACAGCTGCCATCTTCCCAACTTCTCCTGTTTTTCTTTTTTTTAAAAAAATTATTTCATTATATTTGTCCATCCTATTTCATTCTACTTTTCTCTGTTCTCCTCATTGCTGTTATAGTATCTTGGACTCAGCATGTGCACACACATACCCATTGCATCATTGTATAGAGTAACGGTGGGGAGTGAGTCTCAGGGAACCCACACTCCAGTCAGTGAACATTGAGCTTTTCAAGTAGTTTCTGAATCCTAGCTGCTCATCCTCCACATTATTCAATTCTCAAAACTCCAAGGCACAGCAAACCTCCAACCCTGTTTCAAAATAGACAAATTCAGAGTCAGATCAGGGAAGAATAGAGGGCTGAGCAAGCATCAGAAGTGAAAGCCCCTCCCTCTGCCACTGAATAATGGAACTAAAGGGGAAAGAAAGAGATATGTCACAAATAAGGAAAAATAAATGGAAGAACACAGGTCATTCCCCGTGTACCAAAGAGAAGACATCTGAAAAATCAGACCTCAGGGCCCAAACATTGAAAGCCACCAATGACTGGCCCCAGAATACAACAGGCATTAGGGAATGGATGTAAAGAGTGAATAAGATTCAAGAAAGAGAAGATGCAACTGGAAGAACTTGTAACAAAGATTTTGGCCATAAAAAACTTTAGCTAGGGAACAAATAACAAGATGACAAGCATGGAAAACAGAATTAATCAAGCAGAAAAATGAATCTCAGAACTTGAAGACAAAAACATGAAATTAACCCAATCTGTGAAAAACATAGAAAGAAAACTCAGAAAGAGAGAACAAAGATATATATGATTATATGAAGAGGATGAATCTATGCATGATTGGTATCCCAGAAGAAGAAAGGGAAATGGAGAACACATTGGAGCACATATTCAGGGGATTGCCAAGAAAATTTTCCTGATCTCACCAGAGATGTAACCATCCTAACCCAAGAGACACATAGAACCCCCGCAAGACATCAAATGAGAAAAACAAGCCCTAGACACATAGTAATTTGCCTACCCAAAGTAGGTACCAAAGAAAATCCTAAAGGCAGCATGAGAGAAAGGTCAGACCATTCAGAATAGCAGCAGACCTATTGGCAGAAATACGAAATACTACAAGCTAAAAGGAATTGGAGTACAATTTTCAAAGTCCTCTAGATCAATGATTTCAACCAAGAATTTCCTCCCCAGCCAAGCTCAGTTTTATCAGTGATGGAGAATTAGAATCCTTCCTAGACATCCAATCCCTAAGAGATTATGCAGCTTCCAGACCAGCTCTACAGGAGATGCTTAAAAAGGTATTAAAAACAGGAAAAAAAAAAAGCAATGACCACACACTTTCCAAGGGAACACAGAATCAACAGAGAATACGTTGCAACAGTAAACTTGAAAACACACACATACGTCAACCCAAAAGTTAAAAGAAAACAACCAGGCTGGGCTCGGTGGCTCAGCCTGTAATCCCAGAACATTGGAAGGCTGAGGCGTGTGGATCGCCTGAGCCCGAAGGTTTGAGATCAGCTTGGACAACTTGGAGAGACCTCTTCTCTACAATAAATATTAAAACTTAGCCAGGCATGGTAGCAGACACCTGTAGTTCTGGACTTGGAAGGCTGAAGTGGAAGGATCATTGGAGCCGAGCAGATCGAACCCAGCAGGTTGACACTGGGGTGGCCATGCATGTGCCACTGCACTCTAGCCTGGGCAACAGAGTGAGACTCCAACTCAAAAAAAAAAAAAAAAAGAAAAGAAAACAAAAATCTTTATAAGAAACTCATGATAGGGATAAACACATTTTTTTAAAAGATGTGGGGTACAATTCAGGGTGAAGTATGCAAATGTTCATTTTGCAGATACCCTTGCTGATGATGTGTGTCCCCCCCCCTTCCCCCGGCAGATTCCCACTACTGCCAAACCTGCTTTCCCAGGCCCCTCTCGGTAGTTTCCACTGCTGCCAATCATTCTCTCATAGTATTACGATAATTATTCAAGGTCCACTTTTGAGTGAGAACATGTGATACTCAGTTCTTTGTTTCTGTGAAAGATCACTTAGTATTACAGACTCTAAATTCATCCAAGTTTCTATGAAGTTCATGATTTTGTTCTTTATGATTGCATAATATTCCATTATATATGTACCACATTTTTAAAATCTGGTCCTCTTTTGATGGGCACCACGGTTGGTTCCATATTCTTGCTACTGTAAACAGTGCTGTGATAAACATATATGTGCAGTTATCTTTTTTATTTGAATTCTTCTGGGTATATTCCCAATAGGGGGATTGCGGGGTCATATGGAAGGTTGATTTTTAGATCTTATAGGAATCACCACACAGTTTTCCACAGAGGCTGTACTAGATTACACTCCCACCAACAGTGTAGAAGTGTTCCCTTTTCATCACATCCTTTCCAGCATCTGTGGTTTTTTGAGTTATTGATGATGACCATCGTGACGGGAGTTAGGAGATATCTCAGTGTAGTTTTAATTTGCACTTCTTTGTTGATTAGTGAGGCTGAACATTTTTCATGTATCTGTTGGCTGCTCGTATGTCTTCTTTTGAGAAGTGTCTCTTCATTTTTTTTGCCTACTTTGTAATGGGAATGTATGGTTTTTTCTTTTTGACAGGAGTTGCTATCTTAATATCAGACTAAACAATCTTAAATCTATCAAAATTTTTTTAAAAAAGATATCAAATGTACTACATAATGATGAAACGTTCAATCCATCAACAAGAAATATCTATCCTAAACATGTATGCACCCAATACAGGAGCGCCAGCATTTATAAAGCAACTACTAAGTAACTAAAAAAAGATATTGACTAACACTCTACTATCTGGGGACTTAAATGCCCCACTAACAACCCTAGATAGATCATTGAGGCTAAAAATCTACAAAGAGATCTGGAACCTCAATTTGATGCTTGATCAAATGGACTTAATAGATACCTACAGAATACTCCACCCAACAACCACAGAATATACATTCTACTCTTCACCACATGGAATGTACTCCAAGATTGACCACATTCTCAACCATAAATCAAGTATAAACTAATTTTATATGATCAAAAATACTGTCATGCACTTTCTCAGACCACAGTGGAATAAAAATTAATATCAACACCAACAAAATTCCCCCAAAACTCACAAAGACATGGACACTAAACAGCATCATGCTGAATAACTCCTGGGTCAACACAGAAATCAAAACAAATCAAATGATTTCTGGAAACAAATGAGAATGAAGAAACATCTTACAACTGAGATACCATGAAAACAATTCTAAGAGGGAAATTTATATCTCTATGAACACACATCAAGAAAATGGAAAGATTACAAGTTTACAACATAACAAATCACCTTAGGAACTGAAAAGACAAGACCACTAGCAAATTAGCAGAAGAATCCAGATCCCTAAAGTAAAAGTGCAAATATGGGAAATAGAAGACAAAAGCATAGGAAAAAAATCAACAAAACAAAAGGCTGACTCTTTGAAAGAATAAGCAAGATTGATGGACCTCTGGCCAGAATGACCAAGAAAAAGAAAGAAAAACCCCAAATAAACACAATTAGAAGTACAAAAGATCAAATCGCAATTGACCCTGAAGAAATACAAGGGGTTATCAGGGATTATTATGCACATGTATGTGGAAACAAACTTGATAACCTAAATGAAATGGAGGACTTTTTGACATTGCACAACCTCCCAGGGTTGAAACAAGAAGATACTATGACACTAAATAGACCAGTAACAACCCAGGAAATTGACTCTGTCATAAGAAAGCTACCTACAAGAAAAAGCCCTGGACCAGATGGCTTTCCAGCAGAATTCTACAAAACATACAAGGAGAAGTTGATACTCATCGTACTGAAAGTATTCCAGGCAATTGAGAAAGAAAGAACTTTCCTCAAATCATTTTATGAAGCTAACATCACACTGATGCCCTAACCGAGTAACAATTCAGTAGAAAAAGAGAACTACAGACCGATATCCCTGATGAACATAAATCAAAATTTCTCAACAAGATTCTAGCAAATTGGATCCAATAGCACATATCAAAAATCACCCACCATGACCAAATAGGTTTTATCCCTGAGATACAGGACTGATTAAACATCTACAAGACCATAAATGTAATTCAGTGCATTAACAAATGTAAAAACAAGAACCACATGATTATATCATTGGATGCAGAAGAAGCTTTCAATAAAATCCAGCATCCCTTCTTATAAAAATCCTTGAACATTTAGGCATAGAAGGATCATACCTCAAAATAGTAAGCACCTTCTATGATGAACCCACAGCCAGCATATTTGTAAATCGACAGAAACTGGAAGCATTTCCCTTAAAAACTGGAACAAGACAAGGCTGTTCACTCTCACCCCTCCTGTTAAACATTATGTAGGAAGTCCTAGCTAGAAATTAGACAGGAGGATTGGGGGTACCCAAATAGGAAAAGAGGAAGTTAAGTTATCTCTCTGCTGACAATATAATCCTATGCCTCAAAAATCCAAGATAATCTTTCAGAAACCTCCTTACCTTTTAAGGGACTTGGATAAAGTCTCAAGGTACAAATTAAATGTGCAAAAGACCGTTGCATTCTTATACAGCAACAACAAACAGAGAAAAAAATAAAAAGCACAATCCCATTCACAGTTGCCACACACAAAAAAAATGAAATACCTTGGCATCTTCCTAACCAGAGAAGTGAAAGACATTTACAATGAAAACTACAAAACATGCTCAAAGAAATCCAAGACAAACAAATGGAAATATATTCTATGCTCATGGATAGAAAGACTCAACATTGTTAAACTGTCTATCCTATCAAAGGCAATCTACAGATCAATACAATAGCCATTAAATTAACATCATTCTCCTCAGACCTGGAAACAATACAGAAATTCATATGAAAACATAAACGGCCACAGACAACTAAAACAATCCTCAGGACAAGAAACAAGGAGGTATCATACTATCAGAGTATTATGAGGCTACAATAAAATAGCCTGGTATTGATATAAGAACAGGCATGTAAACCAATGGAACAGGACAGAGATTCCAGTAGCAAAACTTCAATTTTTCAACCAACTCATATTCAACAAAGCCTTCGCCCACAATCACTGGGGAGAGAAGAACCTATTCAGTAAATGATGCTGGGAAAACTGGCTGACCATATGCAGAAGATTGAAACAGGACCCCTACCTACCTCCATACACAAGAATCAACTCTAAGTGGATCAAAGACCTAAATGTAAAACCTCAAACTCTAAGAATCTTTGAAAGTGCAGTAGAATACCTTTATGGGAATTGGCGTAGGCAACCAATTCCTGATCAAAACGCCAGATGCCCATGCCATCAGATAGACAAGTGGGACCCCAGTATACTGAAAAGCTTCTGCAAAGTAAAAGAAAGCAGTAAGCCTCAGTAAGAATAGCCATCATTAATAAAACAAAAAATAACAGATGCTGGTGAGGATGTGGAGAAAAGGGAATGCTTCTATACTACTGTTTGGAATGCAAACTAGTTCAACCTCTATGGAAAACAGTTTGGCAATTTCTAAAAGAACTAGAAATTGACTTTCTGTGTGACCCAGCTATTTCCCATACTGGGAATATATCTGGAGGAATTAAAATCTTTCTATAAAAAAGGTACCTGCACACACATGTTTATTGTAATACTAGTCACAATAGCCAAAACATGGAACCAACCATGCTCCCCATCAAAACTGGACTGGATAAAGAAAATGTAGTGCATATTCATGATAGAATATTATGTAACCATAAAGAAGGACAGACATATAGACTTCACAGCGTCTTGGATGGCTTCTGTAATACTCAGTGATCTATCACAGCTACAAAGAACTGAGTATAACATGCTCTCACTCATAAACAAACTCTGAACATTTACCACAATACTGTAAGAAAAGAATTGGCAGTCGGTAGATACTGCCGGGGGTGGAGGGGCACACATTACCAATAAGGGTACCTGATCTCAAACCAGGTAAAGTGGGGACCAATGAGAGGCCTCAACTTTATTTGTATCATGACCAATTATATACCTAACCCTGAATTGTACCCCACATCTTTAAAAGAAAAAAAAGAAGGAAAAAAATTTTCTCTACAGCTTTGAAATTTTCCTACTTTAACCTGCCCACTCTATCAAGTTTAGAGACAAAGCAATGCCCGTCTCTTCTTTGGTGGTGGTATCTGCCCAGTGTGTCTTCAGCCTGGGGATGTTTCCCATTCACTCACACTGTCAGTTATGTGCTGGGAGTACAGGTAAGAGGCTGTTTGCCTTTTTTCTGGAAATTTCTTTCTTCCAATGGTTAGGAAAGAGCATCACATAGTGCAGGAAATTCCAAAGATTTGGTCCATAACTGGTCGGATCATACCACTGCTAATCTCACAATGTTCAGAAGGAAACAGCCAGTTGGTAGGTGGGTCTACCTCTCTAAGTCCTAACAGAGAGTCAGTGGATGCTTCAATGGGACCAAAGCCAGCTGGTGGAGAGTATCCCAGGGCTTTGAGAGGTTAGGTTTGTTTTTTTAAGCTTTTCCTATGTCCTTCTTCCTTGGTCCTTTATTTTGACCTTGCTTATCTTTCATGGTGGCTCATTGAAACCATACTTAACACTTTAAACCAATGTAATTATACTTCATAAGTACTTAGTGCAATTGGAGCAGATGCAGACTGAAGCAGGAAGCTTGAAGCTCCCTCCTTCCACTCTCCTGTGGGTCAGTGCGAATGCCTCACCTGTTTGGAGAAGTTTCTTTCACCTCCACTGCCTCCTCTTCTCCCCCCATCCACCTGCCCTACACAGGCAACTGTGGAAACCAAGCACAAGTCTTCCTCTGTGGTGGTCCTCAGGCCCCTCCTGCTTTATTCTGAAGACCTGGTTGAAATGTAAACAACATCGTAATGATTGAGAATTCCATGACAGTCGTTCTCCATTCAAGTCTTATCTTTTCAAACTCATTTGCTTGAACAGAAAGAAGATTGAGGCAATTTTCAAGTTAAAATGTTATTATTCTCATCCTGGATGTTGAATTCAAAGAACAGTAATTTATGCACATAACCTTGTGGGCTTCCTTTAGCTGACATGTTGGTTACTCATCTCGGTCTAAACTGTTGTTCAGCCTTTGTGTGGAAGTCATTTTCCAAGGTGGCCTTGTTCTCTTGGAGGCTCTGCATGCCCCACGGGATGTATTAGGCAGATGTCCTGTCCTTGGCAGAAGAAAGGTCACATACAAAGGGATGAACGGTGAAGCACTTCACATGGGCTTTAGCTTTTCATCTTTCACTCAGTCTCACTTATTTCAACTCATCCTTTCCTAATACATTTCAGAAGCAAGATAACATGGTGGGGGTGGAGGGGCGGGCAGGCCAGTGGATCACAGTGAGGTGTGATAACATGCACAGTTGTAGATGCTGACATCCATGTTCTTCAAAAGGTGGGTCTGGTCTTGAATCCCTGCTCTGCCACCCTGCCATCCTAAGGATGCCCCAGAGTTAGAGAAACAGATGTGAGTAGCACAGAGATGCTGTTATCCCATTAGCCAGGTGCAGACCCCAGTCCTGAGGGATTGTGTGAGTTGCAAGAGGTGGTGCACAGGGAACCACCTCTGCAGGGAGAGTGGCCTTGGAGAGGCACTGCAGTGCCCAGGGGTGAGGGTCTTTTACCTTCTGTGGTACACACACTGGCCACCACACCTCCAGATCCCAGCTCTGTGGTACCCCACAAAACCCAAGTGACACATTTAGGAGACCAGTAGTCTGAGAGATTAATCACAGCGTGTCCCACAGACATAGGACAACAAAGGATACATTATAAAAACAAGCAGGGAGATTGAAGCACAGCACAGAAAAATAGTTTCTGGGACTAAAACCCATAATTGCAATTATAAATATTTAATAAGAAGGAAGAAGAGAGAGTTCTTTGTCAGACCTGAGTTATTGGGTTTGTAGCCAAGTGAAAGATCTGCACAAGTACAAGCGCAGGCACAAAGAAACAGAGTCATGGACAAGGACGAACGACTTGGAGGTGAGACCCAGGAAGCCCAGTGGGGCACTGACAGGAGCTCCAGAATCAAAAAGAGGAATGTACCACATTGAACTGCATGGCCCCTCACCTGCACATGGGGTCTGGGCACTAGCAGCGCCATCGCTGGAGCTGATAGAAAGACAGTATCTTGTCTTCTCAGATCCCTGACTCAGACCCTGCATTTGGACAAGGTGCTGGTGACCGTTGCACACATTGGCATTGGAGGAGTACTGGGGTAGGCCAGGATCCTTTTGTAGGGCTTCTGCCCTAAGCTGAGGATGTGTCTCCCCTGCCCACTGTGATCTCACTCGCTCAGCTCTTGGAATGCTCATGGAGCATGCAGCCTTCCCAGTGCCCACCTGCCCAGCCTTAGTGGGCCTGTCTCTCCTGATCTGCAGGGGGTCAGCTCTTCCTGGGCTGGCTTCCCAGGGTTGCGAGCCAGTCCCACACAGGGGCCAGTTTGCCCTTCTGCCTTCAGACAACTGAAAGGAGCTTTGTATGTATTTTTAGCTGAGTTGTGGTGTTTGCATTTGAAAGAATGATGGAATGCTTTTGTCCAACAGTGTCAATATGTACTAGCAATTACATCCTTGGGAACTGTTTTAAATTAGGATGGAAAATTTTACATAATAACTTAATATGCATGAAAATTAAAATAATTTTCAAAATTATTTGGGGGCATAACTAAAGTGGCCCATCTGGGAGGGGCTTCCTTGTCTAGGCACTGTGACATGAGCCTTTTCCTAGCTCTCAAACTTCCATCACCCCCTTCCCTTCCTCGAGGAAGATCACCCTGTTTCCATCCGAGATACAGTAAAGGCCACTATGTGGGAGCTTCCACCACCAGTGACCATGTGGCCACCCAGTGCATCCTGCCTGCCTGTTACTTGGGGGATTTCCTACTCCTAACCAAGGCCAGCCACTTCTGGCACCAGACCCCACAGTCCTCTCCTGCATAAATTATTTTTCACCGTCCATCAGTCTTTTCTGTCAGTATCCCGTGTCTCCAGGCATCCTGTTGGCTTCTGTAAAGCCCAGTGCTTCGAAGGCAAGTCTATCCTGGCTGTCCTATTGCCATGTAACCCCTCTTCACTCTTTTTCTTGACTCTAGTGCAGTGGAGCCTTTCTTCCATAATCCATGGACACGGTCCTCTCCAAGGTCGCTAATGGCCAGTTCAGTCATTTCTTTCGTCCCCTTGTCCCCCAGCCTGTCAGCAGCATGAAGTGGCCAGGACTCTCTTGATCTTGGAATCCTTTCCCTGCTGGGGCCCCAGGTTCTCCTGCTCCCTGCTGGGTGCTTCTCCACGGCCCCTGCCATGGCCTCTGCATTTTCCAAGCCCAGACAGGACTGGGCTCCGGCCCTTTCCTCATGAGACTCTAGCCAAGGGGTCTGATCTGAGCTTGTGTTCTGTGTGCCATCCACCCAGTCACTCTTTGGGCTTCTCCCCAGAACCATAGCCTCAGGATCCAGCAACCGTTCCGCCCCTCCACCCCACACTGGGCAGGATATGACTGAGGTCTGATTCCCTTCCTCCCATGGATCACAATTCTGCTCCTTCAGCTGCTTGGGCCCTGAGGAAGAGATGAGCCTGAACCTGCTTTCTCTGCCCCTGGCATCTAGCTGTCCTTCAAGTTCCTGAAACTGACAGGTTCTTGCTGTCTCCACTACCATGCCCTGTCGTCCCAGTTGATGTTTCCCACTGTGTGTTGCAATCGCCTTGGAGTTACTCCCTTTCCTCCACTTTTCCCCCAGATGCGGAGAGCCCCTTTTCCAGGAAGGCTTCCCTCCTCCCTCAGAGCAGCGCAGTCCCACTTCTAGCACTCACTCTTCTCTTTGCTGACTTTCTCTAGACACAGTGGCCTCCTTGTACTCCCTTGGACATATCAAGAAAGCTCCTGCCTTGGGCCTTTTCACTTTCTGTTCCTTCTGCCTGGGGTTCTCTTCACACAGGTCATTACGGGCTGGGTCCTGCTCTTTCACCTGTGACTATGTTTTGTGCAATCTCAGCTCCCCAGTGTTAAGTTGACCCCTGCCCTCCCAGGGCCCCTTCATGCTTGGTTTTTAAAGCACTTCACATACTGTATATGTTACGTATTCATTATTTTTTTGCGGCTGCTTGTTGTTCAGTGTTTACTTTTAAATCAAATTATGCATCCATGTAGCTTAAAGAGCTAAATCAGCCTGGAATTCTTATTTTAAAAATAGCACCTTTATTCCCTTCGTTCCGTTTCTTCCCCTCACAGAAACCGTTTTCATGGCTTGCTGCTTGCTCACTTCCTGAGCACTGCTGCCTGTGTTTCAGCTCTGTCCTAGACATTCTGCTTTGCCCGAGCCCCAGGGTCTCTGCATTCGTCTCATGTTGGTGGAGACAATGGCTTCCTTCAGTACTGTCATTTGTGTTAGATTTCACCAGGAACATTGATCTGTAGTTTTCTTTCCTTGGAGTGTCTAGAGTGTCATGTAATGCTTGCCTCGTCGAATGAGTGTGAATGTACTCTCTGTTATTCATTTTTGAGATCAGTTGGAGAAAGATTGGTATTAATTTTTATTTAAATGTTTGGTAGAATTTACCAATGAAGCCACCTGGTCCTAGACTTTTCTTTGTTGGGGAGTTATTTATTACTGATTCAAGTTCCTTACTAGTTGTAGATCAAATCAAATATCCTATTTTTTCATGAGTCAGTTTTGGTAGATTGTGTATTTCTAGGAATTTGTTTATTTCATCTAATTTTCACAATTTACTGGCATGCAATTTTTCATAGTATTCTCTCATAATCTTTTTTATTTATCTGAAATCAGTAATAATGTTTCTACTTTCATTTCTGATTTTAGTCATTTGTGTCTTCTTTTTTCTTATTCAAACTACGTAAAAGTTTGGCAATTTTGTTAATCTTTTCAAGGAACTAACTTTAGGTTTTGTTGATTTTCTTTTGTTTTTCTATTCTTTATTTCATTTATCGCTCCTCTTATTTTTAGATTTCCCTCCTGCTAGATTTAAGTTTAGTTTCCTTGACTTTTTTGCAGTTCCTTAAGGTGCACAGTTATTTATTTGAGATTTTCTTTTTTTATGCTATATGCATTTACAATTGTCAATTTTTCTGTTAGCATGGATTTCACTGAATTTTATGTTTTTGTATGTTGTATTTTTGTTTTTATTTGTCTCAGGTATTTTCTCATTTCCCTTGTAATTTCTTCTCTGATGTGCTGGTTGTTTAATATATGTAAATTTTCTATTTTTCTTCTGTTCTTTTAGTTTCATTCCATTATGATTAGAAAATACATTTGTATTATTTTAACCTTTTGCATTTATTGAAACTTGTTTTTTTGCCCTGCATGTAGTCTGTCTTCAGGGTATAGTTCATGTATGCTTGAGAACAATGTGTATTCTGGTGTCGTTCAGCAGAGTGTTCTTTATGTCTATTAAATCTAATTGGTTTTTAATGTGTTTCGATTTCTTATTGATCTTTTGTCTGAAAGTAGAGTATTGAAGTCTCCAATTATTATATTATTACAGTAGAAATGTCTATTTCTTCTTTCAGTTTTGTCAATTTTTGCTCCACTTATTTTGGGGTTGTGTTGTTAGGTGTGTGAATGCTTATAATTGTTATATCTTCTTTCTGTATTGAGCCATTTATGAATATATGATGCCCTATTTTGTCTCTTGTAATCTCTTTTTATCTAAATTATATTTTTCTGACCATAATATAGCCAACTCAGTTCTATTTTGGTTACTATTTGGAATATCTTTTTTTCATACTTTTACTTTTAAACTCTTTGTGTCCTTGTATCTAAGCAATTCACTTGTTAAGAGTGTAAAGATAGATCCTGTTTTTAATCTAATCTGCCAATCTCTGCTTTTTAACAGGAGAGTTTAATCCATTTGCAGTTAATTTAATTATGGATGAAGTAATCTGTAATTTATCTATTTGTTTTTTGTATTTACCTATTTTTTTTGACATTATCTATTTGCTTTTTGTTCCTCCGTTTGTCTATTCCTCGGTTTCTCCATTATCAATTTGCTGTTTGTCCCTCCGTTTGTCCGTTCTTCCAGTTTCTCCAGTACTTTTTTGTATTAAGCTGATTTTTTTGTAGTCTGGAATTTTTATTTTCTTCCTTGGAGGAGGGTACACAGTAGCATGACTTGCTCAACGGTGGGTGTGCCCTGGGTGAATCTGCTAGATTCTTAGGCTGGAAGCACAAATGGCAGAAGTTGGTTTCCCTGTTGCAAGACCAGAGTCATAGCAAGTAGCAAGTCCTGGGCCCAGACTCTGTGCAGCTGGGGTATGGCATTGAAGCCACTTGTGTGGGCTTGGTAGAATGAAGATAGAGTCCCAGGGCTGGGAAGGTGCAGTGGCTTCTGGCTTCCAGAGCAGTGTGCTCTCCAGAGGTGGTTCTGATCTCAAGATGGCACCATGCTGTGGCAGCTCAGCTCTCCAGGGGCAGGTAGGTGTGAGGAGTACATACCTTATGTCGCCAATCCAGGGCAGCGCAGTTGTGTGAATTCCCAGAAGTTCTCCACACTGGACTTGAAGCTTTTCTCTGCAAGGGATAACTACTGATTTGGGGGTGATCTGGGAAGATGGAGTGGCAGAAACAGGGTGTCTCCATGCTGTCATTCTGGTCTTCCAACTATCACAAGTAACCTCTCTGCATTCCTCTGAACTGTAGCACGTTCCTTTGGACACTACAGTTGAATCTTAGCTGTTTTTTCATTGCCTGGGTTTTTTTCTTGTGGGGGGACAAGTGCCAGGTACCTCTAGTCAGCCATCTTGCTGATGCCACTTTGAACATATTTAAGACTGATGTCACTCTGAACATATTTAAAACAGTTGATTTAACATGTTTGAATACAAATTTTAATGTCTAGACTTCCTCAGGGATGCTTTTGTCAAATTCTTTTTTTTTTTCTGTCAATGGGCCACACTTTCCCATTTCTTTGTTGTGTAATTTTTTTTTTTTTTTTTGAGAACTGAACATTTTGAGTATTATGTTGTGATAACACTGGAGGTCTTATTCTCCCATTCCTCAGATGTTGCCAAGTCTTGCTTGTTGAGAGCTGGAACCATTTACTGTGACTCTTCCACACTTTTTGCAAACTGTGTATTACATGTAGTCACTGAAGTTTCTCTTCTGTTGTCTGTGCTGTCAACTAGTGGACTGACAAAGATTTCCTTAAATGTTGGGCTCCCAAAACAGAGCAAAAACTATTACTGTCTCTTTAAATCTATGGCTTCATGGTTAAGGCTTCATCCCCTGGTTGAAACAGTGGCCAGCACAGAGTCTACTTCAGCGATCAAAAACAGTGGCTAGCAGTCAACACATATCCTCCATTTTTGGAGGACAAAGTGTCGATATTGCCTTGTCCCTGGTACCAGCACGTCACCAAAAATGTGACCGCTATTCCCTCAGCTTCTTGTCATAGGCTGCCTGCCATTCAGGGAGCCTCTATTAAAAAGGCTAAAATTCACCAAAGTTTACCTGCCTCTTTATCAGTCTTTCCCCTGGCTACTGAAAGTGTTTGACTACACTCTTGCTGTTCAGAATTTAATTTGTCTTCCTAAAAGACATTTAAGTCCTAATCCCACATACCTCAGAATATGACCTTATTTGGAAATAGGGCCTTTATAGTTAAGTTAAAATCAGGTCATTAGGGGGGCCCTCACCTAATTTGATACGTGTCTTTATAAAAAGGGGAAATTTGGAGGCAGGCACAGACAGGAGCAGAGGAAGAACATGTGAAGACACATAGGAGAAAATGCCATGACTGGAGTAGTTATTCAAAAACCAATGAACACCAAGGATTGCTGGCAGCCACCAGAAGCTGGAAGAGGCAAAAGGAATCTCCCCTATAGCCAGCATGGCCCAGCATAGCCAGGCCCACATGTTGGTTTCAGATTTCTAGTCTGGGAGCAGTCTAGAACTGGGAGAAAATAAATTGTTTCAAGTCTCCCAGTTTGTGGTGCTTTGTAACTGCAGCCAGGGGACACTCATGCAGTTCTTCCTCAGACAGTTCCTGCTTTCCAATGGCACCATGCTGTGGCAGGTCAGCTCTCCAGGGGCAGGTAGGGGTGAGGAGTTCACACCTTGTGTTCCCAATCCAGGGCAGTGCAATTGCGTGAATTCCCAGAAGGTCTCCACACTGAACTTAAAGTTTTTCTCTGCAAGGGGTGACTCTACTGATTGGGGGTGATCTGGGTGTGGAACATGGTTTGGCAGAAACAGGGTGTCTCCAAGCTGTCCTTCTGGGCTTCCAACCATCACAAATACCTCTGTATTCCTTTGAACTGCGGCACTTTGCTTTGGTGGCGGAATGGAGTCTTGGAGCTTCCCACTCTGCCATCTCCTATGCCACCCTTACTCGGTATTTTGTAAATTGTTCTCTCTCTGCCCACCATAGCACAAGCGATGTGAGGGACAGGAGTTTTGTATCTTATACTCACTGTTGTATCTACATGGAGTGCAGTACAGGACACAAAGTGATCCATTCATGAATAATTATTGAGTGACGTAAGACATAGCTGGGCATAGACTGGGCAGCATTATCTCACCTGGTGGAGGAGAGAGGCATGCATTAAGTGCCATGATAGAGGTTAGCTCTGGGCGTGATGAGTTCTAAAGCAGCAGCCACATTGGGGAATCCAGATGGCGCGTCTCAGGGGAGAGAAGCCCAATCTCTCCGCTGAGTGGGAGGCTGATGAGAGAGCAGGAGTGACACAGCGCCTGAGGGAGGCAGTGGCAGAGGCAGTGGAAAAGGGGTGGTGGGCAGGACTTGGGTTTGGGGTGGGTGTGAAGACGTGTGTGTGAGGCAGAAGAGATCCTGTGAAGGGGGACTTGCCTCCTGCTGACGAGCATGGAGTCCAGGGGGCAGTGGCACAGGCAGGCTTAAGAGACAGGATGGTCACTGCCAGCCGTACGGAGGATGAAATTGCAGGGACAAATAGCGAGTGTGAAGTTGGTGAGACACTGCCACATTCATGTGAGGAAAGGGGTGGTGAAGGGGTTGGGGGCCTGGCCAAGGCAGGGACTGGAAGTGCAGGCAGCAGAGCTGCAGGGATATCCTTGAATTTCAGGGCTTAGGGTGCTGGTTCTCATCTGAATTGCTAACCCAAGAGAGGTCTTGGTTTCAAAACAGTTTTGTAACATAGTTTTTGTAGCTGTCAGCCTGTGACAGAATGTGGCACTGGTAAATGTGCAGTTTGGAACACTGAGTGCTGAGCCTCATGGCACAGGAGCATTTGCTGGCTTCTCAGCATCACTAAGCTCACTTCCTCTTACATCTCAGTGCCCACAAGGGCCTGGTGTCCTGTGCTCAGGTTTTCTGAGTCTGACTTTGTGCTGGATGGTGTGTGCCATCCTGCTGGCTGGAGGCTGGCCTTGCTCTGACAGCATGGTGCCTGGTGCGTGGGGTTGGGCCTTGCAGTGACATGTGTGCTTGTCCTGCTCAGCGGTGCCTGGTGTTGTGAGAAGTTGCACTTCTCTTGCTCCTCCAAAGAACTACAACAGCAAGTGTGAAGCTGCCTCTGTGACAATGATTGGGTTTATTATGAGACCACAGAAGACCCCAGGGTGCCTGGGGGATTGCTTGTGAGCACCCCTGTGCCAGAAGTCTAGCTCTGCAGCAAACGGAAGCAGAATTTAATAGTCCTCCCAGCATGTTACTTATTTCTTTTCCAGTAAGTATTTGGTGCAATGGACAATAAGTAGTGAGCTTTTCAAAATGTTATTTGTGCCCAGCAAGTACTGAGGGCTCTTTCACAGACCCAAAGAGAAAACCCTTAAGACCCATACGCAGGCTGACAGAGGACATGTGCAGTAGCAGGCATATTGCTGGTGGTTGGCTCCAGCCTGCTGGTCTGGGCCCCGCTGGGCTGAGAGGGTGTTAGCCCCCATGTCCTCTTTCTGGGGACCCTAAGTGCAGCAGCAGTGCCCAGGACTCACCCTTCTCTCGTGCCTGAGAGTTTGAGACTCCAGAAGGTTTTCTGGAAGCATGGATGCCACACTCCATTCACCAAAGGAAGCACTAGCCACGCCCAGAATTGGGGGAGGATGGGACCCACCTGACCCACCACGAACACTGCAAAGGTCTAGTGTAACATCCTGTTGCAGGGATGAAGGGTTGAGTGAGTTGGTCTTCCCAAATGAGCAATAAGGCCTCAGTTTCATGAATAGGAGACCTAGCACCCAGCAGAAGGCGACTTTCTTGCTTCTTGATCCTCCACATCAGATGCCGCCACACATCACTTAAGCCTCTCCACACTGGCTCTAGCTTTCTGCTTGTGATTTTGGGTAATCTTTTCCAGATGGATGACCGTTAGATCCCCCTCATCCAGCTCTTGAGAGTTTGACACAGGGCAATGTCCTGAGGCAACATCTCCTGGGGTCTCCCTTCACCTCCTCTGAGGGGCCTGTGGTGACAGCACTGACCTGTACCCACCAGCCTTCCAGCGAGCTCCATGGCTGTGGCCTCCCTGTCTTTTATCAGCAACACGAGCCACAGGAACTCAAATATAAACACAGATTTTTTTAATAGAAATTTCAGTCACTGCGTGATTCGTTGGTTACAGTCATATATTATTGTCTGTCAGAAACATGATCCAGATGCTGGTGTGGCTTCCTGAAGTCAGAAACCTGTGGTCACACTATGCATGTTGACATGCTCAGGTGATTGGCCAAGAGCAGTGGGAGCAGCAGGTTAGCACAGGTGTGCCAGCGTGTGGCTTGCAGTCAATGAACTGTTTTCAGTTCCAGCTTAGTCACAGGCAAGGGCTGTGCCCTGTGCCCCTCCATGTCTCAGTCTCCTTATCGGTCAATTGGAGGAGTAATAGCCACACTTGAGGGCGTTTGAAGATTAAACAAGATGTCACATGCTCAGAATTAGCATGGGACTTGCAGAATTTTCAAACTAAGGTTAGACTGCTACCTTGCCAGGCCTCATTCTAATCTCTGTGTACTTTTACCCATTTCAAGCTCTCAGAAGCTGGGAGCAGCTGAGGACAAGGAGGAAGGGTCATGTGGCTGTGGTCAAAGATATTCAGATGAGGTCAAGCTCAGGTGTTTGTGGATTCCAAAGTGTGCTTTGATTTCTTTCCATAAATCCCATGCTTCTCAGTTACTGCTGAAAAAGAGTTTGGATTTTCTAAGTCGGTCACAGTGTGACAGTCTCAGCATTTCCATGGGATGTATACCAGTGTCCTTTTCTTCCACAGATCCCTGTGCTCCTGAACCTGAGCCAAGACCCTGAGGTCAACCTGCCCACACCACCACTCATGTATGCAATGGCCCTGGGTGCCTGCCTGGGAGGTAAGGGGTGTGGCTGCATGGGGGAGATGCTCGTGTTGTTGTCCAACCTGAAACAATAGTTAGTGCCTATTAGACTGAAAGTAAATTCAGGAGAACCTGATATTTCCTGGCTGGAAACACTTCTTCAGCTTTGACCAAAGCGATTCCAGTGCCACTCAGTCCCCCCTGTAGAGTCAGGCACTTATAGTGCTCTGCAGAACTGCCTCTGACATCCCACGCCCACACGCAAGGACAGTTGGTAATGACGCCTCCCAGCTGAAGGGCTCCCACCCTGCACCCATGAGGGCTGAGGCTCAGGTTTACAACCAGGTTTTTAACCAGAAGCCACCTAGGTTGCAGTTCTCTTTCTCTCTATTCCCTCCTCAAGCAGTGGAGGGACAAGTGGGTTAGCTAACAAGTAGAGACTTTCACCTAGAGTGTGAAGAAAGAGCAAAGACCTTTTGGTGGTGGAAGTTGTGCTTTGAGACACTGAAAAGTGAATTAGAGAGAGTGTTAGGAGAGACTGACCTCCGGTGACCAAACAAGGATTTTGGATACGGCCATCTGGGGAGCTCTGAAAAATCTTCATACTTAAAATGGTGGATCACCCAGGGGAACACCGGAGGATTGTGGGGAATCTTAGATAGACACATCATATATATTTTAAGTTTTTATTCTTATATCCAGGCATGCTTAGATAATCCAGCTTTCTTTGTTCTTTGATCTCTGACTACTAAATCAGTAATTTTCTGGTTAGTTTATTTCCCTGGTTGCAGAGGAGGATTAATGTCATCTCGGGAGGTTTCTATAACATCTAGAGAGAGTGAATTCTTCGAACTTGGTGACTGAGGCCTCAGAGTTAAAATTGTAATAATCTGAGAACCAGCCCAGGAAGAGCAGTGACTTTGTTCAGAGCCATATTTAACATCAACATTAGGAAACAGAATCCAAGGGCACCTGGAAGTGCATCCCATGAGGATTTTATCCATTCAGATTTATGGAATCTGCTGTAACCTGGCATTGTGTTAGACAATGAGTTTACTCCCTGCTCTTGAGTGGGAAGATCATCTCCTAAGCTAAGGTAATAGCATAAATGAGTGCATCCTAGACAGGTACCTAGAGTATTCAGGGAGCACCAAGGATAGACTGGAGGGAGAGTCGGAGGAGACTCTGCAGAAAGGGATGTATTGAGTCCTGGCCTCTGCTCATACACTGTGGAGGAGAGGACTCTCCCTCTCTGGTGAGGGTGGGGACCTGTCACCTCCACCCTGGAGCTGCCTCCAGTGTGTCAACTCAGAGGATCCATCTTTCTGAGACTGGAGAAAGACCTGTGTCCCATGCAGAAGACTCAGTAGCCCACTGACATGTCAGGGCCAGAAGTGGTGAGCCCTGAACTTGAGCCAGGTGTCTGACTCCAGAGGATGATCAGAGAGGGCCAGGATTTGGGCTGCTAAGGTCCTTCCGTGGACATCCTGCCTGCAGTGGGCGTGGGGTTCTGATTCGTGAGGGACCACTTGCCAGGAAATAGGAAGTAGGAAGGCGCTTCCATTTCCTTCATCAGGACACCTAGGTGAATGGCTCGTCAGGCCCTTTTGTTCCTGGGCCCCTCTGGACTCAAGGAAAGGAACAGGGGAGGAAAGGATGCTCGAGGGTCTGAGGGAAGGAGCAGAAGCTTGTCTCTGGGAGGAATGGTGACTTGGGCCTGGTGAGGAAGACTAGTGAGGTGCTCAGTGGCCCCAGCTCTTTCCTTGGAGAGGGCAGTGCCGCTGAGAAACAGGCAAGGGCAGGGCTGGCTTATGTCATGTGGACAGCTGCTCAGCCTTCAGACAGCAGGCTTCTCCCTGATGCAGGAGGTCGTGTGGATGGACTGGAGGGACTGCTGTCCCCAGAAGCCCTGTACCAGGATGAGTCCTTGTTGCCTGGCTGCCCTCCCCAGGGCCCATCTTCTCAGCCATCCCTCTGCACGGGTGCTTTGACCTCCCCAAGGCCTCTCAGCCTAGGAGGAGGGGCTTTCAGTTGTTAAGTTTCTCTGGCCCTGCTTCTTTTAAGAATGTTCTCAGCCACAGGCAACAGAAAACCTGACTTATAGCAGTCCAAACACACAGAGAGATATTCTCCTCCCATGGCAGGAGAAGCTTGGAGGTGAGGAGGGGTGAGCCTCAGTCCTGTGTTTTCCAACGTCAGGTAGGCCTCCATGACCCTCTTGATCTCTCCTTCCTGTCATGGGATGGTTTTAGGCTGCATCTAAGACAGACATAGAGGAGGACTGGCACCAACATGTTTTGATCAGGAAGGCGAAAGCTATTCCATCAGGCTCCCTGACAGACTCACCTGCCCCATTGCTCAGCAAAATGAGCCAAGCGGGCATGCCACCAATATGGGTATGACAGAGAGAAGAAACAGGGAAGAGTGGGAAGGTATGAGGGGGTGGACTGGCCCCATAGGTGCTGCACAGCTATAGGGGAAACACAGTATGTCCACTGCTGTGATAGAAAGATCCAGAAGACCTCAGCTAAAGCCTCAAATCTTTCAAGCTTTGTAATCTGAAAGAAGGACCCATCTTTTTGTCATGCTAATAAGATTTCGTTAGAAAGGAAAGGAAGATGGAAAACATGATGGTTCAACAACACAGACTTTGCCCTTTGGGTGGCACACATCCCAGGTAGTACACATCTGAGCTGTCTGCAGAAAGGCACAGTGGTGCCACCAGACCCATGCCCTCCTCTATGTGCCCTGCAACTTACCAAAAACACAAAGACTTGGCCCACACACAGGTTGGACACAGCTCTAGGCATTATACCACACACATGTGGACACAGCAGTGTCCAAAGAAGGAGTGGGACCACTCTCTCCTAGGGTTTGGTCTCAGAACCAGGGAAATGGTTATCAAGGTTCCTGGACTCTAGTGGCTTTACGTTAGTCCTCAGGCAGAAGCAGGAGCCCACCTGCCAGTCCCTGGCTGTCATCAGTGGGCAATGTAGGGGTTCCCCACATCTGCATTGCGGAAGCCCACCATCTTCGCCAGACAGTGGTTAGGCTGACACAAGATTAGCAAAGTGAGTGTATTCTGATGTCAGTGGTCGTTGGAGCAGGGCCCTGAAGGCGCCGCACTCATCGAGGAGCAAGAGGCCCCGGTTTCACTGTTCTGGCCCAAGCCTCCTTCCCAGCATCCATTCACTGAAAAGCACAGGGGCTGGGTGCTCATAGGAGCAGCCCTACCTGTCCTGGCACATCAGGGTTATACCACGTGGAAGAGGATATATGGATTTAGAGGCAAAGCCGGAACCTGTTTGTTACAAACACTGTGTATAAGAATCTCCAGTCTAGCTTCCTACAAAGCCAGTGCAGGCTGGACTAAACAGGCCATGTTCTCAGACCAGTGTGACTTTGCCCTTGACAGAAAACATAAAAATCAACTCTATGCATGGGCACTGCCTTGACAAGTACAAGAGCCTTCGGTCCTCGAAGATACAAATATGACCTAAGGAAAGAAAGAGATTTTCGTCCAGCCATGTGCTGCCTGCAACTGTCCAGACCTCTAGGTAGTTACAACAAGGATGCCATCTTCCCTCAGATCCTTAGCATCCTTCCTCCCCCATTCCTTTCCCTGAGTCCAGAGGGGCTCAGGATCAGAAGGGCCTGCCAAGCCACTCACCCTAGCATCCTGATGAAGGAAATGGACGCATCTTCCTGTTTGCTGGCAAGTGGTCTGTCACAGATCAGAATGAGATGCCCCATCTGGGGAGTGCCTGCCTGCAAAACTGCCATTTTAACTGGCAAAGGAGTGTCTATCAATCATTAATCCTCTTCAGGAGAGAAAATAAGTACTGCCTTTACTTGAGACCTAATATGGGTTGCTGAATGTGAACTTGGACTGCATGTTAAGCTCCCCTTGTGGTGTCCTGGAGTTAGGAGTATAAGGGTGCAGACAGATGCTGACCTGGTGCCAGGTGTGTTCTGTCACTTGGGGGCTGGGCAGGGCAGGTCCCACTGAGGAACACGGGCTTCCCCAGGGGAAGAGACTCGTCATACCATGGGAAACAATCGCTAGGCAGGGTGGCCTGACCAGGGTGTGGAGTCTCACTTGGTGGGTCTCCTAGCCAGGGCAGAAGTGGGATTGGCCAGCAGGGTGAAAGGGTGGTTGCATCCATGTGACAGTGCAAGCAGGGGGCTGTCTGGTCCAGCACTTCCAGGGGTACTTGGACATCGCCACCTGCTCCAGACCTTTCAGATGTTCTGCACAGCTGACTGTAGAAAGGCTGTCTGCAGAAAGACCTTAGCAGTCCAAATCCTGGCCCTCTCTGATCTTCCTTTGGAGTTAGATACCTGGTTTAACTTCGGGGCTCACCATTTCTGGCCCTGACATGTCAGTGTGTTGCTGAGCCTTCTGCATGGGACATTGGTATTCCTCTGGACTCAGAAAGATTTTTCCCCTGAGCTGGCATGCTGTGGGCAGCTCCAACGTGGAGGTCACAGTTCCCTACCCTTACCAGAGAGTGAGCGTCCTCTCCTCCACAGTGTATCCACAGAGGTTGAGACTGAGCTAAACTAACTGTGCCTGGGTCAAGCAGCTGTCCCGAACACGCACCCTCATTACTCCAGGAAAGCAAGAGGCTCATTGGCTGGGACTGCACTGTGTGAGTGTGTAGTGACTCCCTATCATTGCATAGTTGACTCAGGCTGCCCTAGAGAGGCACTTCACACCAAGGAGGTGCCCTTCGGTGAAAAATGCCAAAGGAAATTAATTCATGGGTTGTTTTTATCCATATTTTCATCCACTGAAAGCATTTCTGGGTAGATGTCCAGACCTGGAGTCCTGAGGAAGGTGGTTCTCATTTGAGATTGTATTCCTCTGCCCCAAGGGACACATGTTTTCACCCTGGTTGTTGGCCCGACTTGCATTTTCTTCTAAAGATCCTTCATCCCTCAGTGATTTGCCCATTCCCTTTAGCATGTCCTCTGTTCTGTTGCACAGAACACCATCACCCTGCACATCAGTGAATCTGGTATGTACAAGCAGTGACTTTATTTTCTGGTTGTATGTGTTTCCAGATACTTGCAATACTATCACTTTGATGGTGCCTGTAAAGTAGTCAGATAATCAAAGCCTGTGAGACAATCCAGTACTACAGAACAAAAAGAACAGAACCTTATCACCCAGATGAACAGGGATTTTACTTTTATGATTTTGGTTTTAGGTAATGGGGCACTGATTGAAGCATCAGCAAATGTCTGTGCCAGGATTGCAGCATGGATATGGGTTCTCATTCTTGGAATTTTTCAGGTACTTTAAAAACTAATTTAAAATTTCTCTTTATCTATTTTCTAAACTTACTTAATAAAAAAGAAAAGCACTAACACATATTGTTTAACAGTGGAATAAGCATGTTTTAGTAATTAGACTTTGGTGTAGGCAAGATTAGTTCAGAAAAAACACATTAAAACTTTGTTGCTGGGATTAGCAGAGGATGATCAGATGTTCTGGATGATTCAGGCTGTCAGGGTTCAGGATAACTGTAGGCTTGCCAGGTGTTTCATGTTGCTGTCCTCGTGAAAACTCCCAGGGGACTCATGCCTTGACTGTTCATAAGACCAGGATAACAGGGTCTGACACTTTCTATTGGGGACACAGCAAAAAATTCTTGCTAGCAAGGACCAGGCATGTGGCAGACTGAAGTCACTGTGGTCTTGCTGAAGGCAGCCTGGGAATGGGTGTGGGCACCTTTCAGGAGGACAGCATGGAGTCGGGGCCCACACAGAGATGGAGCCCACACTCAGACAGGGCCCACATGGAGACAGGGCCTGTAGGGGAGCAGAGCTGGTGCCTATAAGGAGGACCTTCTCCAACAGGTGCTGGGTTACCTCTGAGATCCTGTGTGCCTGATGCCATGTTTATATGGCACAAATGCCAATTCAGGCAGGTGAGTGGGCAGAATGGAAGTAGGTGGCCCTCATAAATTGATGCTTTCAAAATGAACTTCATTCATTTGGTGTTGAGCATGATTTCTATGGAGGTGCTTTGACTGTCAACTCACAGCTGGGCATCTGCACCCGCACAGATTCTCAGAACCAGACTTGGGTAAAGATTTGACACCTCAGCTTTGTTTGCATGGTAGGGGGACCTGCAGACAGTGGAGCCATGGTCCCTGCCTCAAGCACTTCTGCTTGGAGTCAGGCTTGGGCAGAGCAGCCTGACTCTCGTGCCCAGGTGAAGACCAGCAGCAGTCTCTATGTATAACAGAAGGTTTGCTTTGTCAGACTTACTATATTAGCCATTCCATAGATCCTGAGAAACTAGTAATACTTGATAATTTTGCTGAGACATTAATTTGAATGACGGTCCTGGGAAACTTAGTTGGGAAAATGTGCTTGGTTGGAGAGCTGGCTGTGCTCTCCCATGGGACTCTAGACACATTGCTGATCCTGTTGCTTAGGGACAAGGCTTAAGACTTCTTCCTGTCTATACTCTCACCTGCCTCTGTGAGTATAAAAGAATAAACCTGTCACATAAACAAGAATTCTGTTAATGAGAGCAGCATTCATTATAGCAAGTATAGCTGTGACCTTTGTGGGAGGCCACCTCACACTTTGATCTTCTCGTCTTTGCCCCTGGCAGACTTAGAGCACAGCCCAGATGGAGTCAGAGAAAAGTTTTCTGAGTGGGGTGGCAGCAGGAGATACAGATGTGGGCCCCACAGTTCCTGCACTCCCTCCCTTGTCTGGGCTGGGCTTGTAAATTCTGAAGAGGTGGAAGGCTGCCATTCAAATGCCCTTTATATTTGGCTGACCAATATGCGATACACTGGCCTCTCTATTTCCTGGTCACCTGCAGACTGGATTTTATGAAGAAAGAACACCTCATGGCCGTTTTGCAATGCTGGTTGTTCTCATAGGTAGACATGGGAGACCTGGTATTAATATTAGGAAAAAAAATTGAAGGATTTTTAGGGCAACGATATACCTCAGTCTGATTTTTCCCCAGCATCACTTTGGAATAATAACCTGGACATCTCTCCAGCTCAAAGTGTTGTTGTTCACACACCACCTGGCACATACTACGTGCCCAAGATCCAGCTTTGGTGATGATGGTGTGCACACTGAACTTCTCATGTAGGCCTTGCATTTCATGTACAATGTGTGTAGCATGCGTGTGTGTGTGTGTGTGTGTGTGTGTGTGTGTGCAGTTATAGTGGTGAAGAGCTAGGAAGACATTCAGGAACTTGGTGACCTTAGAGAGACTGGGCAAGACTGCCTATTGTCTTTCTGAAGCCCATTAGGACCTGGCTGTATGGAGAAATAAAGCCCCTGTGGTTAGTAGTGGAGGACCAAGCCTTACTTTTGCCTGGTTCCAGTTTTGCATGGAGGCATTAAGGTTGCTTCCTGTTCTTTGTTGTCATCCTTATTAGTGCTGTGGTAAATATCTCCTCAAATAAAACTGTTTCATTTCTGAGCATTAAAGATATATTTCCTGACCTACGGTCACTGGCAAAATGAACGGTGTTCTAAGAATCTAGGCTTGCAAGCTGGCATCTGGAAGCACTGCTCTCCCCTTGTTATGTTAAACCTTGCTACCACAGCCTTTACTGTCATTTTAAATGCGCAAGTCATCTGACTGGCTAACAACAGATTCACAACTTGTTCTAATTAATTCTACTGAGATTATACTTTTTTCATATGAATACTGGATATTTGCATTTCTTATTCTGTAAACTTTCTATTCATATCCCTTGCTTATGTCTTTTTCTTGAGAGATTTCAGTGTTTCCTGTTCTTTCCAGAACTCTCTTTTCATCTACTGAAATTAGTTCTGGTATGTATGTTGTGACTATTTTTTATTTTATTGTTGTATTTTAGATTTTGCAAAGGACTTTTAGGTATTCTGTAGTCAAAATGGATAAACAAATGGATAACCATTTTTATCCAGTTTTTTGGGTTTCTTTAAATTTTAAAAAATTAAACTTTTTCTTTCAAGATAATTACAGATTCAAGTGCAGTCTTAAGATATGATTACAGAGAGAGTCCTTGAACTCTTTGCCCAGATACCCCCATAATAAAGTTTGGAAAGTCTAGAGGACAGTACCACAGCCAGGATATCAAATCGATTCAGTAAAGGCATAGAGGAACGCCATCACTCCAAAGGGCTTCTTGTGGTTTCCTAGCCATACCTACATCCCTCTCACTTCCACCACTCCTGCCATGAATCTGTTTTCCATTTTTAAAATTTTGTGATCACAAGAATGTATAAATGGAATCAGACAATATATGACTTTTTTGAACTTTTTTTTTTAACTTGGCATCATTTCCTAGTAATTCATTCACGTTGTTTCACATATCAATATTTTATTCCTTTTCATTGCTTTCCGTGGTATGGATGTTCAACAGTCTGATTAATAATTCACCCATTGAGTAATATCTAAGTTGTTTTCAGTTTGGGACTATTATGAATGAAGCTGCTATGACATTTCCTCTCAAGCTGTAGATTGTCTGTTTATCCACTTAACAGGTTCTTCCACAGAGCACAAGTTCTGAATCTTTTTTTTTTTTTTTTGAGTTGGAGTCTCACTCTGTTGCCAAGACTGGAGTACAGTGGCCACTACTGGCCACCGCAGCCTCGACCTGCTGGGCTCTGGCGATCCTTCTGCCTCAGCCTTCCAAGTAGCCGGAATTACAAGCATGCGCTACCACGCCCGACTGATTTTTTTATTTATTGTAGAGATGAGGTCTTGCTTCCCAGGTGGGTCTTGAACCCGTGGGTTCAGGCAATCCACTCACCTCAGCCTCCCAAAGGCGTGGGATTGCAGGCTGAGCCACCAAGCCCGGCTAAGTTCTGAATCTTAATGAGGCCCAAAATGTTAATTTTTCCTCTTATATATCATGTTTTAGTGTCAAAAGCATGACAACATGAGAATTCTCTGCCTAGATACCAAAGGTTTTCTATTTTTTTTTCCTAAAAGTTTTGCATTTTAGTTCATGTTCCATTTGGAGTTAATTTTTGCACAAGGTATGAGGTTTAGATCAAGGTTCTTTTTTTGCCTAGAATACTGCATGGCTCTAGCACCATTTGGTGAAAAGTTTGTGCTTCCTCCAGGGAATTGCTTTTGCAACTTCATCAACAATCAGTTGTGCATATCTCAAAGAATCTGTTACTGATTATTTGTACTGGTCTATTGATCTGTATGGCTATCCCCAAGTACCACAGTCTTCATTATCATAGCCAAATAGAACAACTTTATAAGAAAAATGACATACTGGATTACAATTTTATCAGGATTAGAAAGGTTAGAATAGACAAGGAGTTTAAAAATAGCCTAATAAAAATATTGGTACTGAGATTTGCAAATAGAAATAATTTCTTTTTTTTATTAAAGATGTTGGGTACAATTCAGGGTTAGGTGCATAAGTGGTCATCATACAGGTAAAGTTTGGGCCTCCCCTTTGTCCCCACTTTGCCTGGTTTGAGATTGGGTACCCTTACTGATATTATGTGTCCCCCCCTTCCTCCCCAGCAGTGTTCCACTACTGTCAATTCCTTTCTTATAGTATTATGATAAATGTTCAGGGTCTGCTTATGAGTGAGTACATGTAGTACTAAGATAATTGTTTCCGTGATAGATCACTGAGTATTATAGACTCTAAATCCATCAAAGTTGCTGCCAAGTCCATAGTCTATAGTTTTGCTGTTCTTTACGACTGCATAATATTCCATCGAGCATATATACCTCATTTTCTTTATCCAGTCCATTTTCTATGAACAGCATATTTGGTTCCATGTTTTTGCTATTGTGAATAATGCAGCAGTAAACATGAGTGTGCAGGTATCTTTTTTATAAAGTGATTTGAGTTCTTCAGAATATATTCCCAGTAGAGGGATTGCAGGGTCATATGGGACGTTGATATTTAGAGCTTTTAGGAATCGCCACACTGTTTTCCACAGAGGTTGTAGTAGTTTACATTCTCACCAACAGTGTAGAAGTGTTCCCTTTTCCCCAATCCTCTCCAGCATCTGTTGTTTTTTGAGTTATTGATGATAATCATCCTGGTTGGAGTTGGGTGGTATCTCAGTGTGGTTTTAATTTGCATTTATTTGATGATGAGTGAGGCTGGGTATTTTTTCATGTATCTGTTTGCGCTTGTCTGTCTTTTTCTGAGAAGTGTCTTTTCATATCTTTTGTGCACTTCTTTTTAATAGGATTGTTTGGGTTTTTTTCTTTTTGACACGTTTGTGTTCCTTGAAGATCTGGAATGTTCAGCCTTTGACAGAAAATAGTTGGAAAATATTTTTTCCCATTCTGTGAGCTGTTTCCCCACCCTCTTGATGGTTCCTTTTGCTTTGCAGGAGCTTTTCAGTTTGATGAGATCTACTTGTCTCTCGTATCTTTTATGATATTCACTTTTGGAGAATTGATCAAGAATTGGTTGTCTACTTCAATAGGCTTAAGAGTGTTTCCTATGTTTTCTTCTAGGATTCTTATACTTTAAGGTTTTACATTTAGGTATTTGATCCATTTAGGTTGATTTTTATGTTTGTTGATAGGCAGGGGTCCAGTTTCAATCTTCTGCATGGGGTCAGCCAGTTTTCACAACACCATGTACTGAATAAGGTTCTCCTCTCCCCAGTGGTTGCTGGTGGTGGAGGCTTTGTTAAAGATGAGTTGGTTGAGAAATTAAGTTTCTCCTTCCAGAATCTCTATCCTGTTCTATTGGTCTACATGGCTGTTCTTGTACCAGTGCCAGGCTGTTTTGATTATTGTAGCCTTATAGTAGAGTTTAAAGTCTGGAAGTGTGATACCTCCTGTTTTTGTTTCTTTTGCCAAGGATTGTTTTGACTATTCAAGGTCTTTTATTATGTTTCCATATGAATTTCTGTATTGTTCTTTCCAAGTCTGAGAAGAATGATGGTAATTTAGTGGATATTGCATTAAATCTGTAGTTTGCCGTTGGTAGGATGGATATCTTAACAATATTAATTCTTCCCATTCATGAGCATGGAATATTTTCCCATTTGTTTATGTCTTCTTGGATTTCTTTGAGCAGTGCTTTGTAGTTTTCATTGTAAAGATCTTTCACTTCTGTGGTAAGGAAGATGATAAGCTATTTCATTTTTTGTGTGTGTGAATAGGAATGTGCTTTTTATTTGGTTCTCTGTTTGTTGTTGGTATATAAGAATGCGACTGTCTTTTGCACATTTACTTTGTACCCTGAGACTTTCCCAAAGTCTTTTATCAGTGCAAGGACATTTTTCACAGATTTTCTTGGGTTTTAATATATAGAATAATGCTGTCTGCAAAGAGGGATAACTTAACTTCCTGTTTTCCTATTTGGATACCCTTGATTTTCTTCTCTTGTCTGATTGCTCTAGCTAGGACTTCCAACTCTATTTTGAACAGGAAGAGTAATAGGGGGCAGCCTTATTTTGTACTAGTTTTTAGGGGAAATGGTTCCAATTTTTGTCAGTTTAGCAATATGTTGGCTGTGGGTTTATCATAGATGGCTCTTACTATTTTGAGGTGTGCTCTGTCTATGCCTACGTGTTCAAGGGTTTTTATCAAGAGGGTATACTGGATTTTATCAAAAGCTTTTTCTTGTTTTTACATCTGTTGATGTATTTAATTATGTTTATGGTCTTGTGGATGTTGAACCAACCCTGCATCCTGGGTACGAAACCTACTTGGTCATGGTGGCTGATTTGTGAGATGTATTGTTGAATCAGATTTGATAGAATCATGTTGAGAATTTTTGCATCTATGTTCCTTAAGAATATTGGCCTGTAGTTCTCTCTCTTTGTTGGATCTTTACTCGGTTTGGGTATTAGTGTTATGTTAACTTCATAAAATGATTTGGGAAGAATTCTGTCTTTCTTGATTGCCTGGAATACTTTCAACAGGACTGGCATCAACTCCTCCTTGTATGTATTGTAGAACTCTGCTGGAAAGCCATCTGGTCCAGGGCTTGCTTTTTTTTATTTTTTTCGGTACTTTGTTTTCTAAGACAAAGTCAATTTCCTGGGTTGTTATTGGTCTATTTAGAGTCTCAGTTTCTTCAACCTTGGAAGGTTGTGTGATGTTAAAAAGTCCTCCATTTTATTTAGGGTATCAAGTTTATTTCTTTACAGATGTGCATAGTAATCCCTTGATAATCTTTTGTATTTCTTCAGGGTCAGCTTTGATTTGATCTTTTGCATTTCCGATTGTGTTTAATTGGGCTTTTCCTTTCTTTTTCTTGGCCAGCCTCGCTAGGGGTTCATCAGTTTTATTTATCTTTTCAAAGAACCAGCTTTTTGTTTTGTTTTTTTCTCTGATATTTTGTCTTCTTCTTCTTCTCCTTTTTTTTTTTTTTTTTAGAAAGCAAGAATTATTGAGAAGACAGGCAAGCTCCGACAGTGGGAGGGTGGGAGGAGCCCAGGGGTTGCCCATTTTTGTCTTCTATAGCCTGTATTTGGGTTTTTACTATGGTCATCTGGATTTTTCTGCTAAAGTTAGGGTTTTGCTAGTTCTGTTTTTCCTGCTCCCTTAGGTGATTTGTTAGGCTATTAACTTGTGATCTTTCTGTTTTCTTGATGTGTGTACATAGAGATATGAATTCCCCAGTTAGTACTGATTTTATGGCATCCTAGAGGTTTTGGTAAGATGTTTCTTCACTTTCATTTGTTTCAGGCATCTTTTAATTTCTATTTTGACCTCTGTGTTGACCCAGGGGTTGTTTGGCATCATGCTGTTTAGTGTTCATGTTTTTGCAGGTCTTGGGGGACTTTTGTTGGTGTTGATATTTATTTTTATTACATAATGGTCAGAGAAGGTGCATGGCAGTATTTTGATCTTATGAAATTTGTTTATGCTTGATTTATGGCCGAGCATGTAGTCGATCTTTGAGTGCATTCCAAGTGGCGATAAGTGGAATGTATATTCCGTGGTTGTTGGGTGGAGTGTCCTGTAGGTATCTATTAAGATTACTTGGTAAAGCATCAAACTAAGTTCCAAATCGCCTTGTTGATTTTTTGCTTTGATGATCTATCTAGGGTTGTTAGTGGGGTATTTAAGTCCCAAGCTATGATAGCGTTAGAGTCAATATCTTTTTTTAGTTTACTTAGTAGCTATTTTATAAAATCCGGGACTCCTTGTTGGGTGCATATATGTTTAGGATGGATAGTTCTTGCTAATGGATTGAGCCTTTTATTATTATGTGGTGTCTTTCTGCATCTTTAAAAAATTTTGATAGTTTAATAGTTGCTTTGTCTGATATTAAGATAATGACTTCTGCCTTCTTTTATGTTCCGTTTGCCTGAAATTTTTTTTCTGTTCTCTAACTTAGAGTCTGTGAGAGTCCTTTGTATTAAGATGGATTTCCTAGAGGCAGCACATTGTGGGTTGTGTGTTTTTTTTTTTTTAAATTCAGTTTTCCATTGTATGTCTTTTCAGTGGTACATTAGTCCATTCACGTTAAAGCTGATTATTGAAATGTGAGAATTTATCTCTGTTACAAGGCTCTTATAAAGTTTGTTGTTGTTGTTCCTTTTTGTTTGTTGTTTTTCTTTTGATTTTTCGTTTGATATATGGGTGTGTTTTCAGTTTTGCAGTCACAATGCATGCTGTGTTGATTCTGTTTTCTTGCATTATTGGAAAGAATGTGGTCATTCTTTTTTTTTCTTTCTTCTGTGTTTAATACCTTCTTAAGCATCCCTTGTAGAGTTGGTCTGCAGGCAGCATAAACTCTTAGGGATTGAATGTCTGGGAAGGATTTTAATTCTCTATCACTGTTAGAGTTTAGCTTAGCTTGGTTGGAATTGTTTATCCTTGAAAACTTTGATGATTGAACTCTAGTCTCTTCTAACCTGTAGTCTTTCTGTAGACAAGTGTGCCACTATCTAATTGGTCTTCCCTGGTAGGTAGTTGACATTTCTTTCTCACTACCTTTAGGATTTTTTTCTTTTATAGCTACTTTGCATAAGCAAATTAGAAGAAGTTGGTCTTCTCATTTGATGCCTTGAAGGACTTCTCTGAATCTCTTGTGTTTGGATGGTCACATCTCTGATGGGATGAGGGATGTTTTCCTGGATAACTTTATGGAATGTTTGTTCCAAGGTAGTCTCTGTCTCCCTTTTTGCCTCAGGAATGCCAATCAGACCATAAGTTTGTTTTTTTAAATATAATTGCTCGTCTCTTGGAGGCTTTCTTCTGTGTTTTTAAGATTTCTCTCTGTGTTTTTGACAGTTTGAGTTAACTCCATGATTTTGTCTTCAAGCTTTGAGATTCTTTCTTCATTTTTGTAAACAGTGCCTTGATATCTGTATTTGTGTTTTGAGACCAGTTGTTCTGGGTCTCTTCATTTTTTTAGTTGGAAAGTCTGTATTTTCAGATGCTGTCTTTCCAGGGGTCTGGTTGGTACCTATGTAATTCTGTTGATTCTTCTTCGTTTGTGATAGTTTTTTTTTTCTCCTCCTCTCCTTTAATTCCATTGCTCTGTGTTAGGGGGATAGCTTTCACTTCTGTTTGCTGAATCTCCTGTTCTTCCCTATGGAGATCCTCTTGATTTGTTCAGTTTTGAAGCCAGACTTGGGATGAGGGTATGTGCTGTCCTTTTGCAGTTTTGAGATTTGATTAAGGTATAATGGAGGGAGCTATGATTCAGGAACTATCTGCAAATCACTGTATCTGCTGACTGGTGCATTGGCCCTCTGAAACCCTCTTTCCACCATCTTAAACTCTGTCCATTTGGTGGGAGCCTATTTATGCCCCCTAAAACCAAAATGAGATAAGAAAAAGTAAAGGAACGGAGAAAGAGAGAAGGGAGAGAAAAGGAAAGTGTTGAGAAAAAAGGAGAAGAAAGAAACCACACAGGCACACAAATGAACAGATAAACAAACAAAGAAAAATATTGAAAAAATAAACAAAAGAGGCACTGTCCGTCAAATATACCCATATGCAAAAAAAAAAGGGAGAAAAAAGAAGCAAGTCAAATCAGAAGACACTCTGAAAGCAAAGCAAAACAAAACAAAACAAAAAGACTTCTCTTGTGACCATTTCTGGAACTTCATGTTCCTTTCCCCTTTTTTTTTTTTTTTTTTTACTGGCATGTCTCCAGTGCCACCGCTTTTGGTGACAATAGGCAGTGGCCTCTGGTCTCTAGCCTGTGGGCCAATTGGGCTGCTGTTCTCGTGGATCAGATACCTCATAAACTGCTGGAGGAAAGGGGGGGCAATTCAGATCAGTACTCACCCCAACTCTGCTGCTGCTAGGTCTCCCAGTTCACAGGCATTTGTGCTTGATCCATTGTGGGGGGTGGGGTGCCTGTCTTTCTGGTATTCTGCAGCTGGAGTGTCATCCCTGGGCAAATGATGGCAATCTCAGAGGGGAGCAGAGATCACCCCTCAGTCTCAGGATACAGGCTGCCCAGAATCAGGGGAGCTAGAGCAGGTCTCTGCCTGGTTCTGGGACAGATAAAATGACATTGGTCCACATCTTATCCGCTGTGGGACTCAGCTCCAGATCTCCTTCTTGTATCCCCTCCTTGGTCACCTCTGTTAGTGCCTGGCCCATTGCTGTAGGTGGTGTGGTGGTGTGGGTTTGGTGTCAGGCACTGAGAGGCTGCTGATCTCTGCTGTCTTCTCCCGAGAGATACTGCAAGAATGGTGGATGTTCCTGCACTCCCGCACTGAATTTGGAGCAGTGGAAAGTTGGAACTGCTTCTGCAGTGGAGCCCTGGGTACTTGATCCCATGTCTCCCCTCAGTAAGACATTTGCTCATCCATTTGCACATACCCACACAGTTAGATTCATTCTTATGGACATTCACCCATGCAGAGAATCACACTCCCACTGGTTCTGTTGCCATATTGCCTCCCCCCTCAAAAATAATTTCTTATAATTATTTTTAAATTGTTCCTTTTCAGTGGTTATTTCCCTTTTGTCATTTCTTATCTATGGACTTGTTTTTCATGAGTAACATAAGATATGTCTAGTTCTGTTTTATGTTTCAAAAATATGATTTTGATTTATTTACTAGGTCTAGCTTTTTTCTATTTTCTTCCTCATTAATTTCTGATTTTATCTTTATTATTTCCTTCCATGTACTTTCTTTTGGCTTACTTTGCTGTTTGTTTTTCTACAGTTTTTTGAGTTGCAAATTTGTTTCATTTATTTTCATTCCTTTATTTTATTTGCCATAAATGTTTGAGGCTATGCATTTCCCTGTGATCACTGCTTTAAATAAGTCTATTCCATTAGTTTGCTATGTAGTGCTTCCATTATTATTCTTCTCAGAATTTCTGTATTTTCAGTGTGACTTGCCTTTTATCTGAATTGGATGGTTAATAGAAGTTTGTTCAAAATCCAGGTAGAAGAACGTTCTTTTTTTTCTTGATTTCTAGTTGTATGGAACTTAATTCCTGGTATCTTTGTGACCAAATTTTACCATAGTTTGTGTATGCTTGAAAAGAGGGTGCCTTCTCTATTGTCTCTGTGTAGATGTGTATATTGATCAAATCTCCCCAGTGATCATACTCAGTCATTTATGTCCTTATTTCTTAACCACTTATCTGTCCTGTTTTAAAATGAAATGTTAAACATTGCCTATAAGAGCATATTTTTGTTTATTTCTCCTTGGATATCTGACTGCCTGGTTTTGAAAGGTGGTCATATGTTATTTGGTGTGTGTGTATTTGTTACTGCCCTCTCTCCACCATGAGTTGGAAGTTGTTAGCACTGGTGACTGTCTTACTTTGTCATGTTTAATGCACTTTGTCTTGAATTCTGCTTCTGCTGATAGTAGGATCATGAACCCTTTGCTTAGCTCTCAGCATTTTTTTTTTTTTTTTGGAATCTGCAAAGCTGTATTTAGCAAAACCAGATTATCAAAGAACAAATTGTTTCCAGCATATACATAACAAGTAGGGGTCAAACCCATAACTTTACAAAGAGAGAATGTAGGGATAAGATTGTGAATCCATTACTATCTTGCACTTATAGGAAAGTGGCTTGTGGCTATTTGGTCTTATCACGTTCCATGTCTAGAAGGTTTGGAGCTTGAAGGTTGAGTTTTAAAAAGAAATAATTTTAATTGTTTTTAGTCCCTCTTTGCCACATGTCCAATATCCGGTTCACTCTGAGGTCTCCATAGGTCTCTGAGGCCTCAGGCAGTCTCACCATTATAGCTCATCAGGCCTTAGTTCACCCAGCTCTCTCAGGCTGCCATTGCACACTGGGTACTCTATAGTTCTTGTTTTTTTTTCTCTCTCTCTTTTATTTTGAAATTGTGGGGTACAATTCAGGGCTAGGTATACAAATGTTCATTTTTGCAGGTACCCTTATTGATGAGGTTTGCCCCCCTTCACCAGATGGACATTGACCTATCCCCTCCCTCCGCCCGCAGTTTTCCACTATTTTCAATCCCTTTCCTACAGTAATGCGGTAGTTATTCAAGGTCCACTTTTGAATGAGAACATGTGATACTCAGCTCTTTGTTTCTGTGAGAGATCCTTCAGTATTATAAACCCTAATTCCATTCACGTTGCTACGAAGTTCATGATTTTGTTCTTCTTTATGGCTGCGTAATATTTCATTGTCTATATGTACCACATTTTTTTTTTTTATCCAGTTCTCTTTTGATGGGCAGCACAGTTGGTTCCGTGTTCTTTCTATTGTAAACAATGTTGTAATGAACATATATGTGCAGGTATCTTTTTTATAGAGTGATCTGAGTTCTTCCAGTAGGGGGATTGCAGGGTCATATGGAAGGTCAATTTTTAGAACTTTTAGGAATCGCCACACTGCTTTTTACAGAGGCTATACTAGTTTACTCTCTCACCAACAGTGTAGAAGTATTTTCTTTTTGCCACATGCTTTCCAGCATCTGTTATTTTTTGAGTTATTGATGATGGCCATTCTGATTGGGTTTAGGTGGTATCTCACTGTAGTTTTAATTTGCATCCCCTTGATGACTAGTGAGGCTGGACGTTTTTTCATGTATCTGTTGGCTGCTCATATGTCTTCTTTTGAGAACTGTCTATTCATATCTTTTGCCCATTTTGTAATGGGACTGTTTGTTTTTTGCTTTTTAACACGTTTGAGTTCCTTGTAGATCCTTGATGTTAGGCCTGTGTCAGACATGGAGTCATATTTTTTCCCAGTCCATGGGGTGTCTCTGCTCTCTTGATGGTTTCTTTGGCTTTGCAGAAGCTTCTCAGTTTAATGAGGTCCCACTTGTCTATCTTATCTCTTATGACCTGAGCACTTGGGTTTTGATTAGCAATTGGTTGCCAGTTCCAACTTCCATAAGAGTGTCTCCTGCATTTTCTAAGGTTCTTACAGTTTGAGGTTTTACATTTAGAGCTTTCAGCCTTTCTAAATCTCTTTGTTTTAGGCAAGTCTTGTTAATGCAGTATGTTGTTGATACTTACTTTGTGAACCAAAATAAAAATGTCACTTTTTTTTGATTGGTGAATTTGGCCCATTAATATTTGCTGATATTGCTCTCACATTCACCATGTGATTTCATTGTATTTTTATGTATATTATGTTTTGATTGCCATATTTCTGTGTTATACTGTATATATTTTTTGCTCTTTTATTTTCTACAATTTCTCTTTGTAATTAGAAAGGTTTATATTTTATTGTAGTGATTATCCTTGTTCTCATCCCTTATCACATGCCTTTAGTGCTCTGTTTTCTTATTCAATCTTTAATATCGAGTTTGTCTATCTTTGAAGATAGACGGGGCTGCCAGGTGAGGTCAGTGCCAAGATTCTTAGTTCAAGAGCATTCTCTTTGGTCAGTGAGGTGGATTGTGGTATCTTGTAATGGTTACTCTTTTTTTGTTTTTTTTAGATGTGGGAGATGTTAATCCAGTTTTTCATTCTTTTTGCCTTGTAAGATTCACATTTTCTCCTCCTACTGCTTTTCCCCTTCACTTTTCAGTCTCTGATGGGCCACACACCTTCTTTTTTTCTGCCTTTTCCCTCAAACATTGGGCCAGTCAGACTGTAACCTGGATCCCTGAGCATATTGATGTGTTTTCTCTATAATCTAGCTGCTAATTGACTGAGATTACTTTCTACTAGTTTACACTTAGGTTGACCTTTCTGTTTCATGCTGCAGTTTTTGTATTATTAGGGTCTTTCTTCTATCTTTCATGCAGTTATTCTAGATTTCTCTGGTTCCCAGGAAGGACCTAGGGCCAGAGGTGTGAGAGACAGATCTCCTGGGAACTGGTGTTCATTTCTTTACTGCCAAGTGATGTGTAGTTTATGATGCTCTCTGTCTTCGGGTGATGTTGAAGGTGTGGGGTCCATGTGGTTTAATTTGCACTTCTTGTGGACCTGCTGAGTGTACTGCAAATGGTGTGGAGCAATGGGGAATTGGGTGGCTGTTGTTGCCCCTGTTCTGCTTCAAAGACAGTGAACTCACACCCACACTCTGCAGCTGTCTCCTTTCTGGCATATTCCTTTCTTCCTTGAATCTTCTGTGATGTGCTTCTTGGGGAGGATACGGTTTTTATTTTGCTCCTTTGGAGATAATTATTTTCTGACTAGAGATTATGCTAATACTGGATCCCCTCGCTGGGCAGAAATAAAGTCTCCAGGACATTCCTCAATGGGGAACCAGGTCAGTCTCCAGGGCATTCCTCAGTGGGGAACCAGGTCACACCATTTCTGTGCTACCCTAGAAATATACATGGGTCAATTAAAGATTTTTCCATTAATTGATAATGGAGACTTTTACTATTCCTTTAAACATAGAGACACTTTAAATTAAATTTTGTTTTGGAATTTAGCTATCAATAAAGCTTTCATCACCTCATTTTGTTTCTTTTTGAACTTTATTGGAACACAATAAATTATTGTGAGACTTTAAAAATATCAGCAAGGTAGCCGGCTCGGTGGCTCAGCCTGTAATCCCGCGCCTTTGGGAGGCTGAGGTGAGTGGATTGCCTGAGCCCGCGGGTTCGAGACCCGCCTGGGCAGCGAGACCTCATCTCTACAATAAATCAAAAAATCAGCCGGGCATGGTAGTGCATGCCTGTAATTCCGGCTACTTGGAAGGCTGAGGCGGAAGGATCGCCGGAGCCCAGCAGGTCGAGGCTGCGGTGGCCGGAAGCGGCCACTGCACTCCAGTCTGGGCGACAGAGTGAGACTCCAACTCCAAAAAAAAAAAAAAAAAAAAAAAAAAAAAAAAAAAAAAATATCAGCAAGTTGATACATGAAAAATGAAAAAAGTATCCAGAGAATAAATCATCTGAAAAAAAATACTAGAAACAAATTCTGAAAATGATCTGGCTTTGTTCAGTGTAATTCAAAGGGAACACAGCCATTGCTAACTCCAGATCAGAACAAAATTCTCTGTAGATTTATAAAGCCCTCATTCTGTCTGCTGCTTTGGGCTATCTAGGTAGACATTCATATTTTCTCAAAGGTCAAAACAGATGCTAATGTAATAGTAGTGCTTTTAAAGGTTAATCTCTGAATTGATCGCAGTGCTGTAAACTCACAAAACCAGTCAATAATTGCTTCCCTTGTGAGAGTTAAAATCATGAACATGAGATCAGTGTTTTCTGAATGTAAATTCCCAAGTCATTCTCATCCACACATTACATTTGCTGAAGGAAGGAAGGAAGGAAGGAGGGAGGAAGGGAGGGAGGGAGGATGGAAGGAAGGAAGGAAGGAAGGAAGGAAGGAAGGAAGGAAGGAAGGAAGGAAGGAAGGAAGGAGGAAGGAAGAAAAAAATCAGGGTAGTTTTCATGCAGCACTCACTTGGTGAGAGCAGAAAGAGGCCTCAGACTTCTCAGAGCAGGCAGCTCCTCTGAGTTTGAGGAAGATGCCAACTCACCACCCCTCCCTCTCCAGCTCCACACAGACTTGAGGAACTTCCCTGCTGTTTGCACCCGGACATAAAATCTTCAGCTTTAGGATTATGCTGTACAGGTGAATTTGCATATTGAACACTTCTAATCCATGGCCCGAGAATGATTACAGCTAACGGGGCAGGAGCTGAGTATGTCAAAACCATTGGAGGGCTCTCTGAAACCCTTGAAGGTTGAAGAGCTCTGGACGGTTTGGGAAAGGCCTTTCTCAGAAGCCCTCAGTGTACTTCTCAGATACTCGTCAGGAGTTCATCAGGAAAGGTAGTACAGAAAAGTTCTAGTAAACATTTAGTTACTTTGCTGTTCATTTTCATAGAATGAATGGCCCCTTTAGATTCAGAGTAACCACCCACCTCCACTTGTGTACTTTCCAGAAAGTAATGCCCCACCACCTCAGGACCGGGAGGGACACAGCCCACAAAGGGATAATGGGAGGATGACTCTGGACGCCCAGCACCAGCACTCTGTGCTGAGGTGCTGGAGCACGATGTCCCTCACACTAAACAGGATGGTGATAAAAGGCCAGTGGTACTGTGTGTCACTGTAAGGAGTCTGAGATAGGCCTGATTGAGGCACCAGGAGTGAGGGAGGAGCCCTGCCAACCACATGTATCCCACTTCTTGGGGCTCATAGCCCATCATCCCAGTTACCATCGCTTCCAGCAGTAACAGTGATTTCACTCTCTTGTCCTCATGGAATTTGAAGGCTCCAGCTTGGTCTGCTCACTTCACCAGGGCTGGTGAAGGGGGAAGCTAGACTCATGTGGAGCTTGTTCACCTGTTGTCAGTGCCAGGCTGCGGAGGCTCATACTGGGGCCATAATGGTGGGTGGCTTGGGCATCTTCTGCAACTCTGTCACAGAACCCCAGACTCAGGGGAAGGAACCTTTGAATGTGGATGGGGCATGTCACTCAAGCCTGTAAATCAAGTGCAGGGGATAGACTATGTGAGTGCAGCCAGATTTGAAGCCTATGACCTGTCAAGTCATTTTATTGGCACCCAGACTCACAGACCTACTGAACCCCTTTTGTTGTAGCTGTTCTGGGTTGGGTCTTATGGCCCTCATAACTATGAGTCCTAAGGGTTACAAAGGCCTGAAGAAATTTGTCACCACTTCCTGACATTTTTCAAGAACTCCAGCTCAGTGGAACTGCCTTTAGCAGGTGTGAGTTTGATCACAGATTGCTTCGTACTTTCCGCGTCGCATTATGTCTAGAGTTCCAAGTTCCTCTGGGGACACTTCAGCAAGAGCTAGGCCTCTCTGCTTCTGAACCCTCTTGGTCTGTGATTTGGGTAGTGAGTTGCCTACCTTGGGCCCTGACCTCAGGAGATGGTGCTTGTCAGAATGATGGACACATGTCGGTGCAATACTTTGTCTCTACTGTGGCCGCAGCCCCAAGGTGTGGCAGGAGGCACTGCTTATGGAAGGCAGGTAAAGAGAGACTGACTTAGCAAAGTTCTTTCACCACTAGGAGGTGGCTTTTTCTGCTCCTCACACCACCTGATTCTTCAGTTCTCTGACACCAAGTACATATCCTACAATTCAATTCAATTCTGATACCAACTACCCAGGGTTATTGTCAGACCACAGGTTAAGGACTCAGGCCCTTGAGACTGCCCTGACTTTCAACACCAGTTACAAGTGTCGGGTTACCCACACTTCTGTCCAGCTTGGCTACAAAGTCAGGGTTCCTACAGTCCCTCTCCTCAGGTTCATTAATTTGCTAGAATGGGTCACAGAACTCAGGCAAGCACTTTACTTGCCTTTACCAGTTTATTTTAAAGGATATTATGAAGGATGCAAATGAATAGCCAGATGAGGAAGTAATATAGGGTGAGGTCTAGTGCAGGAGCTTCTGTCCCCTTGGAGTTGGGGTGCACCACCCTACTGACACATGAATATGTTTATCAACCTGGAGGCTCCAAAGCCAGCCCTACCATTTAGGGATTTTTATGAAGATTTCATTATGTAGGCATAGTTGATTAAATCACTGGCCGTTAGCTCAACCTAGTTGCTCTAGCTAGGACTTACAACACAGTGTTGAACAAGAGGGGTGAGAGTGGGCAGCCCTGACTTATTCTGGTTTTCAGAAGAAATATTGCAATTTTCTGTCCATTTAGCAATATGCTGACTGTGGGTTTACTGTAGATGGTGCTTAATATTTTGAGATATGTTTCTTCTATGTCTAGGTGTTTGAGGATTTTAATCAAAAAGGGATGCTGGATTTTAACAAAAGCTTTTTCTTCATCTAATGATACAATCATGTGGTTCTTGTCTGTACATCTTTTGATATATTTAGTTACACTTATGGTCTTGCAGATGTTGAACCAGTCCTACATCCTGGGAATGAAGCCTGCTTGGTCATGATGGATGATTTTTGAGATGTGTTTTCGATCCAATTTGCTAGAATCTTGTTGAGAATTTTTGCCTCTATGTTTATTAGGCATATTGGCCTGTAGTTCTCTTTTTTTGTTGGATCTTTACTTGGTTATGGTATCAGTGTGATGTTAACTTTGGAAAATGATTTGGGGAGAATTACATCTTTCTCAATTACGTGGAATATTTTTAATAGGATTGGTGTCAACTCCTCCTCCTACGTTTTGCAGAATTCTGCTGGAAAGCCATCCAGTTCAAGACTTTTTTTGTAGGTATTTTCCTTTTTCTTTTTTTAAAATATTTAACTTTAAAGATGTAGGGTACAATTCAGGATTAGGTATACAGATGTTCATTATGCAGGTACCCTTATTGATGAGGTGTTCCCCCCATCTCCTGGCAGTATCCCACTACTGCCAATCCTGCTCCCCCACCCAGGCAGTTTCCTACTACTGCCAATCACTCTCTTATAGTATTACAATATGTGTTTAAGGTCCACTTATGAGTGAGAACATGTGATACTTGGTTCTCTATTTCTATGACAGATCACTCAGTATTATAGCCTCTCCCTTCCCCTATCATTCCAGCCTTTTTGTTTTAGTATAGGCCTGAAGGTCAATTTTCCATAGCTCCTTCCTCCTGAAGAGGGACGTTGTAGGGATATGATAGAAAAAGGCGGCTGGAATGTGGGTGCAGGTAGTTTGTGGAGGTTTGAAGTTTTTGATAATTGGAATGAGTTAAAAGTAGTTTATGGATAGTGTGGCTAATAAAGGCTTGTAAATGGTCCTGAAGGAATTTTTAAAAACTATAGGGTAAGTTTTCAGTAGGTAGGCAAGTTTTGGGGCAGAAGAAGTTTAAAAAGGAGTGGGTGAAAGAGATTTGTCTATCTGCCACCTGGATAATTACTCTTGGTTTTCAAAGGATGATGAGAGACAGCATGGGAAAATGTATTTAGGGTGACTTTAGTGAGAGGAGACCCCAGAGAATAAGAATTATAACAAGGTAAGCAAGGCAGAGGGAAAGTTTTTGAATGTTAGTTTACTGGGGGAAGACACAGAGTAAAGGCCTATTACAAGTAAGCTAAGTAGAGGGGGGTCCCAGTCCAATTAGTAACCAATGTATCTGTTAGCCCCTTTTACTTATTGATATATGTTGGGTCCAGCTGTGTAGTTTTGTTTTTTGGAGTTTGTTTTAATTGAAGTTTGGTGGACCCTAGAACAGTGTTGGAGAAGCGGAGAGCGTCTGAGTGAGGAATGTTTCTTGGCAGAGGTGGAAAGTTTTTTGGGGCCCATTTTAATCTAGAGATATGAAACCAGGAAGAATGACAGGTCAATTTAGTAGCTGTTGGTGTGGTTGGAATGTTAAAGGGACCAGTTTATCGAGGTTGGAGATAAGGTAAAGGGGTTTTATATTGGGGATTATTGTGAGTTGTTGGGCAGGTGATTGAAATGAAACCTGATTTGTTTCCCTGTCTGTGGCATTGTCCCAAGAAATGAGGTCTGAGGTCACCTGGTGACCTCGGCAATGTTTGATGCCCACTTCAGTTGGCATGTTAGCTGCCTCTGAACGCTGGAGTATAAGTGGGGCAATAGCTATGGAAGAGCACTTGGTTGAAGGGAGCCCCCATTACTTCCAGATGCCAGTGTGCAAATGTATGATGTGAAGCGTGTATTTAGAATTAGTGTATATATTTGCTCTCTTGTTAGCTGTGAGGGTAAGTGCCCTGGTTAGTGCAATAAGCCCTGCCTTTTAGGAAGAAGTTCCCAAAAGGTATAGGTTGGAATTCAATAATTTTGGTGTTAGAAATGATGGCATATCCTGCTATTATTGTTCCTTTTGTTGTTGTGGAGGAACTGCCATTAATATACCATGTAAAATTCAAATTATTTGAGGGGGTAGAGGAAATGTGGGAGAAGTGTGGTATTAAGTCCTTTAATGCCTCTTTGCAGGTATGGATGGGAGACTCAGAGGAATGGGGATAAGGGTGGCAGGGTTGTGAGTAGGACAACACTTAAAGGAGAACTCAGGAGATTTGAGAAGAGTGACATGAATTAATCGGATATATGAGGGAGATAAGAGAGTTATAGCTTCGTGAGAAAGCAAATCCTTAAAGTTTATGTGGTGAACAAATGATGTGGGTGCTTTAAAAGTTAGCTTTTTGCACTTGTTGAGTGAGGAGTGTGGCTGCTGTCAGAGCATGTAGGCAGGCTGACCACCCTTGGATTGTGGTGTCAGGTTGCTTTGAAAGATAAGCAACAGGGGTGAAAGAAGGGCCCTGTTCTGTCATAAGACTCCCAGGGTAGTGTAAAGTATAAAGGGGTGAGAGAGGTTAGAAAGTGCCAGAGTTGGAGCTGAGACAATAGCTTGCTTAAGGGCATTGAAGGGTGAGTGAATGTCTGACTTTGGCTCCCAGGGGCTCTAAAAGATTTTCTTGGGTGGCTTGATATAGAGGTTGTGGTAAGTGGGCAAAATTAGGAATCCAGAGACATAGCTATCCAGCCATTTCTAAGAAAGATAGGATTTCTGTTTTGATGTAGGGAGTGGTAGGGTGGATATAAGGGACTTTTAAAAAAATCCGTTTTAATGTTTCTTTTAGTTGGTGTTAAAAGGACTCCAAGATATGTGACCTTAGGAAGAGAAAGCTGAGCCTTGGTGAGAGATACCCGATAACCCCAATCAGCCAGGAAATTAAGAAACTGTATATTGTGTTGTTGAGAGTATGTTGACGAGGGACTGCAAAGGAGGAGATCATCCACATATTGAAGGAGAGGACTTGGGGCAAGGCTGAGCGAGACCAGATCTGATGCTAGGGCCTGACCAAAGAAGTGACGACTATCACAAAAACCCTGTGGAAGGACTGTACATGTTAGCTGTTGGGAGTGGTGATTTTTCTGGATCAGTTCAGGTGAAGGCAAATAAATCCTGGGAGTTTGGGTGTCTAGGATGGTAAAGAAGGCATTTTGAGATTTAGAAAGGTGAAGCAAGTGGTAGAGGGGTGGTAAGAGTGAAAAAAGTATAGGGGTTGGGGACCATTAGGTGTATGGGGAGAATGACTGCATTAATAAATCTTAGGTCCTGTATTAAGTGATAGGAGCCATCTAACTTCTTGACAGGTGGGATGGGGGTATTATAGGGGGAATGGGTTCGGCATAAGAGGTTCTGGCATAGCCAGGCTCAGTAGCTCAGCCTGTAATCCCACGCCTTTGGGAGGCTGAGGTGAGTGGATTGCCTGAGCCCGTGGGTTCGAGACCCGCCTGGGCAGCGAGACCTCATCTCTACAATAAATCAAAAAGCCAGCCGGGCATGGTAGCGCGCGCCTGTAATTCCGGCTACTCGGAAGGCTGAGGCGGAAGGATCGCCGGAGCCCAGCAGGTCGAGGCTGCGGTGGCCAGGAGCAGCCACTGCACTTCAGTCTGGGTGATAGAGTGAGACTCCAACTCAAAAAAAAAAAAAAGAGGCCCTGGCGTAGTAGTTTAGTGATGATAGGTTTTAACCTTTGTTGATTTTGAGAGATGGGTATTATGGCTGATTTGGCAATTTAGAGGAGTCTTTGAGACAGACATGAATGGGAGCATGATGAGCAGCGACAGGTGAGCTGTCTGTGTCCCAGACTATGGGGTTTATGGAAGAGGGGGGGAATGAAGGTAGGGGAGAGGAAGAGGGAGTGGGACTGAGAAGCAGTAGCCAGGCTAGACCAGAAGGTGGACCTGGGGTAGTGATAAACACTTTGAATTTGTAGAGAAGGTCCCTTCCAAAGAAGGGAGTAGGGCATTTTGGGAGTATGAGAAAGGAATGGGAGAATGGGATGTTTTGGAGTGTGTAAGGCAGAGGTTCAGTAATTCATGGTATAGATATTAAACCATTACCCCCACAACAGAGAACAGAGAGACCTTTTTTTTTCGGAGTAGGTAGGCATAGCAGAGTAAGGGCCCCCATGCTAATGAGAAAAAGGATTGACTTACCTGCCACTGTGAGAGTTACCCTAGACTCTGTAGAGGTAAGGAGAGTTGGGGCCTGGGGTCCCGGGTACCTTTAGTTTTCATTTAGTAAGTGACAGTATAAAGATTTTTAAAAGTAAAAAACCTTGTTTTGTGCAACAAAGAAAGTAGAGAGGTAACAAAGACAGCAGGGGGGAAATAACCAGCCAATATATTAAAGAATAAAAGTACCATACAAGATTTTTTTTTTTCCAAACACATTACCTTAATAGCAACAACTTTTTTTCTTTCTTTCTTTTGTTCTTTCTTTCTTTCTTTCTTTCTTTCTTTCTTTCTTTCTTTCTTTCTTTCTTTCTTTTACCTTTTGGATAACTTTTGCTCTTTATAGTTTGAATTAACTTTTAGCAACTTTTGGCTAAGATAAGACTATATGATTTCAACATGGATGGCCAGGACCAAAAGTCTGGCACCTGTGTTAAATTAAGAAATTGTGTTCCTTTGCCCTAATATTTACTTGGGTGTTGTTGGGGTGATGGTGAGCCAGTGCCAGACACTTTAATTGATTTTCAGACTTCTGTAAGTGGCCACCATTTGTGAGCCAAGTGTTCTCTCCTCTCTTCAGAAGAGAGTGCACCTGTTTACCAGTGGCTTTCTGGCTCACACAGTGAACAAGTCCTAGGAGGTTTAGGCCTTTTGGGGACAACTACACTTGCAGTGCCTCCACAGATTGCACCAATAAGCAATGGACACCATCCCCTTAGCAGGTTTATTCTTACCAGGTCTCTGATGGTCAGTTGGAGTTTTGTCGCTAGTGATGACTGCCAATTGGGGTGCTTCTTTGACCTTCTGGTTCTGTTGCCCTCCATGTTGGCACTGTTTTTTTTCTTAACGTTTTGACTGCAAAAAAATTAAAAACATCTCTTTAATAGGTTATACATATGAAACTTTTTGACCATTTGTCTGATTGTAGCAGTCTGATGTAAAACTAACCTTTAGAGTGAACAGACCATGTGGATGTGAAATGATTTGCTCCTACTTATTTATAATTATGAACAGGTAAATTTGTTAAAAAAAAAACTCTTATACATTATTAAATTATAGTTTTAGTTGTAAAGTGTGGACAATTAGGTGACAGTGATTAGTTCCCACCTCTCACTATGCTTACACAGAGTACCCAGTATTTTATCCATCTGGCAGGAGAACTACTAGGCTTAGCAAAAGTGACTTAAATAGATGGGAATGGCCCATTTCCAAACCTTATGTCACGGAGGGTATTTAGCATTTAAAACTTTATATGTCTTATAAGAGGGTGCTAGTTAGGCACAACAGGTGAATTAACCTTTTGTTTATAAAATACAACTTTAGTCGGGCTCGATGGCTCAGCCTGTAATCCCGCGCCTTTGGGAGGCTGAGGTGAGTGGATTGCCTGAGCCCGCGGGTTCGAGACCCGCCTGGGCTGTGAGACCTCATCTCCATAATAAATAAAAAAATCAGCTGGGCGTGGTAGCGCATGCCTGTAATTCCGGCTACTTGGAAGGCTGAGGTGGAAGGATCACCGGAGCCCAGCAGGTCGAGGCTGCAGTGGCTGGGAGCGGCCGCTGCACTTCAGTCTGGGCAACAGAGTGAGACTCCAACTAAAAAAAAAAAAAAAAAAAATACAACTTTAGCAAGCCTGATATATTAAACACTGGTATTATTTAGCATTAATATTTTAACATATGGTAAAGTTGGAAGTAAAATTTTAGTAGAGCACTTACATGTTTAGTTGGAAAAGCAGATTAAAATGACAATGGGCTTTTTTTCAATGATTTGCAGTGTTAATTAACATGTGCTGCTCTCTTTACTCTTGTTTGGTTGATATAGTTCCAGTTTAGATTTAACTTGAGAGAGATTTATTATAGAAGAACAATACAGGAGAGACCTGTTAAGTCATGTGGGCTCCCCAGTTGCACGTTGGGGGGTGGTGAGGAGGCTGCCCACCTGGTTTTACTTGCTGAAGCTAGTAGGGCTGCCGCCAAGGGGTCATTAGGCAGTGGGGGAAGGAGGACCAGAAGGCTGGGGTCAGATGCCATGGCCTTTGGTGTTAGCCCCTTCTCCGAAGGTGAAAAAGAAGAGAGACTGGAGGCCAGGGTTAGGCCTCATGGTTGTAGACGCTGGCCCTTCCTCCAAAGGTAGAGGTGGAGGGCGAGAAGGAAGAGTAGGAAGGAAAACTGATGGTGAGTGCAGTAAAAGCATATTACAAGATACAAAAGATGAAAATATGGGAAGAGGGATGGATATTTGGGTGGCAAGCTAACTTATAAAAGACCTGAATATATGGAATTTTAAAGTACTTGTAATTTTTTAAAAATACAAATTAAGCTGCAGGAGTGTATTAGGAGTTAGGAAGCTACCTTTCTGATCATATTTTGCCATCCCCCAGCTTATATTGTGGAATTTTTATTATTTGGCCACCAGCTGAAAGAGTCAGCTGGGGCAGGGTGGTCTGTGGGCTGGAGCCTATGCCAGGGCCATTAAGCAATATTGTAGTAAAAGGAAACAGGGATACAGTTGGGATGGGCTCTTGGTTTTATGGATTTGTTTTTGGCTTTAAAAGTTTAGAGACCCAGGAATTTATTTGAACCACAAAGCCAGGGGTTTAAGAGCATATTTAAATATGTGGGTTTGTGGGTGATAAATGAAGAATGACTTGCTGGAGGCACAGAAATGTGTAACTGTATAGCTGTTGAAGTTCTAAGGTTTTTGTAAAGTTGCTTTACCAACAAAAAGAAAAATAGCAAAGAAACCAAGTACTTTGTTTTTTACTCGTGGGGGTCCTTCTTGCCTCCCTAGGGAGTAATCCTAGGCAGAGACCTACAGTTGCTCTACAAGATTCGGTCCAGTCCACGGGGAAACTCAGAAATCTTGGCTAGAGTTAACTCTAGTTTTTCACTCTGTTGGGCCACAGCAGTTTGATGTTTTTCCCTGGGACTTTTGGCATGCTAAAGTGTAGCCTTAGTGACAACTTTTAGTTGTTACCAGGTTTTAACATAGTCCATAGAGGGTTACCAGTTAGGAAGTAAGGGGATGAGAGAGAGAGAGAGAGAGAGAGAGACAGAGGAGACATACACACACACACACACACACACAGACACACACACACAGAGATATCTTGGGATTTTTAAAAAATGTTAGTATCAGAGAGTGTGGAGGAGGCATAGGAACTGGTGGGCAGGAGGTATGTTCTGATAAGCAAAGATTTGAGTAACACAATGGTTTGTAACACAAAGAGGTGAAGAAATAAAAGATTTATTTAAGAAAAGATTACTTTTTACAGACAGGGAGAGGAGACTTAAGGTGCAGGTTGTGGAGTGGGATTTGGGGACTGCTACAATGGGATTGGAAACCATGGGGAGTTGACTGTGATTAGAAGGGTGGAAGGAAGACAGAAAAGTTTGAGCACGGATCAGGAGGTGTTGTGTTAGGAGCAGAGCAGACTAGGAGTACTTGAGAAGTAGAGCAAGATTTACAAAGAGAGAGTTGAGAGCGAAGAAAGGCTGAACCTAAGAGATTTCTGACCATTTGCCATTGCGGTGGTAGAAGTTATTGAGGTTCTGCAGACTCTTGTAATGGAGATTTTTATTTTATGGCTATATGCCAAGAAAGAAGAGATGAGCCGCTGATGGTTAAAAGTTTATTAAAGAAAAGAAGAGGGGGTGGCTGGCTCTATAGCGAGAAACCAGAAGCCTTTGCTGTCTTGCAGGCCACTTACAAAACCCCAGTTTTGGCTCATTGGGCTTTAAGAAGCAATTTCAGGGAGTTGGGAGCCAAGAAGTGGTTTTGGGAGTTTGAGTTGTCAGTTCTCTGGCCTTCAAATGCATGTCAGTACTATTGAAGCCCATTCTCACTGCCTTGGAGTGTTCCTGTCTGCAGGAAACCAGTCACACTTGTCTTTGAGATGCAACCTTAGGAAAGCAAACACTGACAGGTTGTTATCAGTCATGTAGCTTTGGGATGCGTTCTTGGGGAAAAGAGATGTTGACAGTAAAGCAATTAGTAACAGAACTCTGTTAGAGCAGAGTGTTAGCTTTTTGGGCCATTGCAGCTCTGTGTTCCATTTGAGAGGCTCATATGAAGAGTTGTTTTAACTACAACCTTCTCTCCCATCCCCCTACAAACCCTATCATTAGAATACATTTCAGGGTTAGGTATACAAATGTTCATTATGCAGTACCCTTGTTGATGAAGTGTGGCCCCCGTCCCTTGGCCACATCCCACTACTGCCAATTCTGCCCAACCCCCATCAGTTTCCCACTACTGCCAAACCTTTTCTTATAGTATTACGATATTTGTCCAAGGTCCACTTATGAGCAAGAACATGTTATACTCGGTTCTTTGTTTCTGTGATAGATCACTCAGTATTATAGCCTCTAAGTCCATCCAAGTTGCTGTGAAGTTCATAATAATAACCTTCTTTATGACTGCAAAATATTCCATCACATATATGTACTGCATTTTTTTTCTAGTCCTCTTTTGATGGGCAGCATGGTTGGTTCCATGTTTTTGCTATTGTGAATAATGCTGTAATAAACATGTATGTGCAGGTGTCTTTTTTGTAAAATGCTTTACGTTCCTCCAGGTCTTTCCAGTAGGAGGATTGCAGAGTTGTATGGAAGGTCAATTTTTGATCTTTTAGGAATCACCAAATTGTTTTCCACAGAGATTGTACTAGTTTAAATTCCTACCAACAGTGTAGAAATGTTCCCTTTCCACCTATCCTTTCCATCATCTGTTGTTTTTTGAGTTACTGATGATGACCATCATGACTGTAGTTAGGTGGTATCTCAGTGTAGTTTTAATTTGCATTTCTTTGATGACTAGTGAGGCTGAGCATTTTTTCATGTATCTGTTGGCTGCTCATATGGTTTCTTTTGAGAAGTATCTATTCATATCTTTTGTCCACTTTGTAATGAGGCTTTTTTTTTTCTTTTTGGCACATTTGAGTTCCTTGTAGATCCTAGATGTTAGGCCTTTGTCAGATATATAGTTGGCAAATAGTTTTTCCCAGTCTGTGGACTGTCTCCCTGCTCTCTTGATGGTTTCTTTTGCTTTGCAGAAGATTGTCAGTTTGATGAGGTCCCACTTGTCTATCTTATCTCTTATAGCACGGGCACATAGGGTTTTGATCAGTAATTGGTGGGCAGTTCCAAACCCATAAGGGTGTCTACTGCATTTTCTAAGGTTCTTATAGTTTGAGGTTTTACATTTAGGTCTTTGATCCATTTAGAGTTGTTTTTTGTGTATGGTGATAGGTAGGAGTCTTGTTTTAATCTTCTGTATGTGGTTAACCAGTTTTCTCAGCACCATTTACTGAATAGGCTCTCCTCTCCCCAGTGGTTGGTGGTGGAGGCTTTGTCAAAGATGAGTTGGTTGAGAAATTGAGGTTTTGCTTCTGTAACCTCTGTCCTGTTCCAGTGGACTATATGCCTGTTCTTGTACCAATATCAGGCTGTTATGAATATTGTAGCTTTATTTTTATTTTTTTTGTGTTGACGTCTCACTCTATCGCCCTGGCTGGAGTGCAGTGGTATACTCATGACCACCCCAGTGTTGACCTGTTGGGTTCTGGCCAGCCTTCTTCCTCAGTCTTCCAAGTAGCTGGAACTACAAGCACACGCTACTGCTCCTGGCTAATTTTTGGTTTATTGTAAAGATGAGGTCTCACCAAGTTGCCTGGGCTGTTCTCAAACCCACAGGCTCAGGCAATCCACTCACCTTGGCTTACCAAAGTGCTGGGATTACAGACTGAGGCACCCAACCCAAACTGAATATTATAGCTTTATAATAAAGTCTAAAGTCTGGGAGTGTGATATCTCTCACTTTTGTTTTGTTTTGTTTTGTTTTTTGCTGAGGAATGTTTTGGCTATTCACGGTCGTTTATGTTTCCATATGAATTCCTGTGTTGTTGTTTCCAGGTCTGAGAAAATGCTGCTGGTAATTTAATGGGTATTGTGTTAAATCTGTAGATTGCCTTGGGTAGGATGACATCTTAACAATGTTGATTCTTCCAATCCATGAGAATGGAATATTTTTCTATTTCTTCGTGTCATCTTTGATTTCTTTGAGTAATATTTTGTAGTGTTTGTTGTAAAGGTCTTTCATGTCTCTGGTTAGGACAATGCCAAGGTGTTCATTTTTTTGTGTGGTTATTATGAATTGGATTGTGCTTTTTTGAGGGGGGGTTCTGTTTATTTATTGTTGGTGTATAGCAATGCAACTGACTTTTACACATTGATTTTATACCCTGAGACTTTGCCAAAGTCCTTTATTAGTGCAAGGAGGTTTTTGACAGTTTTTCTTGGGTTTGCAAAGTATAGAATCATGTGGTCTGCCATGTGGTACAACTTGACTTCCTCTTTTCCCATTTGGATGCCCCCTTCTCTTGTATGATTGCTCTGGCTAGGACTTCCCAAACTATGTCAAACAGGAGGGGTAAGCAAGAGCGTGCTTGTCTTCTTCTGGTTATCAGTTTTCAGGGGAAATGGTTCCGATTTCTGTCTGTTTAGCAGTATGTTGGCTGTGGGTTTCTCATAGATGGCTCTTACTATTTTGAGGTATGTTTCATCTATGCCTATATGTTCGAGTGCTTTTATCAAGAAGGGGGGTGCTAGATTTTATCAAAATCTTTTTCTGTGCCTAACGATATAGTCATGTGGTTTTTGCTTTTACATCTGTTAACATATTTAATTACATTTATGGTCTTGTGGATGTTGAACCAGCCTTGCATCCCAGGGATGAAGCCTACTTGGTCATGGTGGATGATTTTTGAGATGTGTTGTTGGATCCTATTTGCTAGAATCTTGTTGAGAAGCAACTATGTTTATCGTCTTTGTTGGATCCTTACCTGGTTTAGGTATCCATGTGTTGTTAGTTTCATAAAATGATTTGGGAAGAGTTCCATCTTTCTCAATTGCCTGGAATACTTTCAATAGGATCTCATTATATGTTATGTAGAATTCTACTGGAAAGCTATTGGATCTAGGACTTTTTTGTAGGTAGTTTTCATATGACATAGTAAATTTCCTGGATTGTTTTTGGTCTATTTAGGGTTTCAGTTTCTTCTTGTTTCAACCTGGGGAGGTTGTGTGATGTCAGAAACTCCTCCATTTCCTTTAGATTTTCAAGTGTGTTTCAGGTGTACATAGTATTCTCTGATAATCTTGTGTATCTCTTCAGGGTTAGTTGTGACTTGATCTTTTGCATTTCTGATTGTGTGTATTTGGGCTTTTTCTCTCTTTTTCTTGTCAAATCTAGCTAGGGGGTCCACCACCCTTGTTTATTCTTTCGAAGAACTAGCTTTTTTGTTTTGTTGATTTTTTTTTGTATTATACTTTTTTCTTCTGTGTCCTGAATTTGGGCATTTATTTTGGTGATCTGGATTATTCTGCTGAAATTAGGGCTTTTGTGGTCTTGGTTTTCTAGCTTCCTTAGGTTGTTAACTTGTGATCTCTTAATTTTTTTGATGCATGTTTGTACAAATATAAATTTCTCTCTTAGAACTGATTTCATGGCATCTCAGAGGTTTTGGTAAGATGTTTCTTTGTTTTCGTTTATTTCCAGGAATCCTTTAATTTCTGTTTTGATTTGGTATTGGCCCAGTAATCATTTAGCATTATGCTGTTTAGTGTCCATGTTTGTGGGTTTTGGGGGAATTTTGTTGGTGTTATTTATTTTTATTACACTGTGGTCTGAGAAGTTTCCGGGCAGCATTTTGATTATTTAATTTGTTTATGCTTGATTTATGACTAAGGATGTGATCATTATTGGAGTACATGCCATGTAGTGGTGAGTAGAATGTATATTCTGTGGTTGTTGAATGGAATATTCTGTAGGTATCTATTAAGTCCATTTGGTTGAATGTCAAGTGGAGGTTCCAGATCTCTTTGTTGATTTTTGCCTGTACAATCTATCTAGGGTTGTTAGTGTGGTATTTAAGTCCCCAGCTATAATAGTGTTAGAGTCAATATCTTTTTCTTAGTTTACTCAGTAGTTGCTTTATAAATGCTGGTGCTCCTTTGTTGGGTGCATACATGTGTTCTCCCTTTTGCTTTCTTCTTCTGGGATACCTGTCAGGTGTAGTTTCGACCTCTTTATATAGTTGCACATCTCTTGTAGGCTTTGTTCTTTCTTTCTGAGTTTTCGTTCTGTGTTTTTTACAGATCAGGTTAATTCCATATTTAGTCTTCAAGTTTTGAGACACTTTCTTCTGCTTGATTAATTCTGCTTTCCATGTTTGTCATCCTGTTATTTATTTCCTGGATGAAATTTTTTGTGGCCAAAATCTTTGTTACAAGTTCTTTCAGTGTTGCACCTTGTCTTCCTTGAGTCTTATACACTCTTTCCATCCATAATAACTTATCCCTGTTGTATCTGAGACCATTCTTTGGTGATATCCATTGTTTGGGCTCTGAGGTCTGATTTTTCAGGCATTTTCTCTTTGTTACACTGGGATTAACTGGGTCTTCAATTGATTTTTCCTCATTTGTGAAAGATTTCCATCTTTTTTTCTTTAGTTCTGTTATTCAGTGGCAGCTAGAGAGGCTTTCACTTCTGATGTTTGCTAAGCCCTCTATTCTTTGATAAGGGTTCTGGATTTGCTCTATTTGGAAACTGGACCGTGGGTAGGAAGCTTTGCTGTCTCTTATAGTTTTGAGAGTTGAATAAGTTGGTAGATGGGCAGTCAGGATTTAGAATCTACTTAAAAATCACAATGCTCACTGATTGTGGTATGGGCTCCCTGAGACCCACTCCCCATCACCACCCTATATGGTGATGCAGTGGGTACCTATATGTACCCCCTGAGTCCAAGACACAGTCACAGCAATGAGAACAGAGAAAAGTAGAATGAAATAAAATGGACAAAAATTTTAAAGAATAATAAAAAATGAAAAAAAAAACAGAACAACAAAAGCATAAACCAAAGCAAGAAACAATTGAATACACACACACACACACACACACACACACACACACACACACACACCCAGCACAAAGTGAAAGAAGAAAAAGAGATAAAAAAAGTAAAGACAGAGAAAAAATTAGGAATTCAAACTGAACCCTCACACATGTATTTACACACACATTAAACTAAAAAGGAGAACAAAAAAAGCAAAAACAAACCAACAAAAAATCCTAAAAAGATGACCACTCAGTTGTTCATGTGCACACATAAAGATGAAACAAAAAACAAAAGAAGAAAAAAGGGAATGATGCAGATTGAACCCTCACATACACATTCATGCACAAAGGAAAAATATTTTAAAAATTTAAAAACTAACAAACGCTTAAAAAAAAACCCTGCCCTCTTGTGGCAGGTCCCATAATTATTCCTCTCGGTTGCTTTTCTGTCTCTTGCAGAACTTTGGCCTCATTCACAATCTCCCCAGTGTCCAACCCAGGGAAGGAGGAGGGGGCAGTGGGGATGGGTCAGGAGGATCCCTTCCAGTGGGGAGGTGCAGGATTGTCTCTTCTCCAAGTACTGGTAGGGGATACCCAGCCAGGCTTATACTGGAGTGGAGTCCTCCTCTTGTGGCTAACATCCAGGCTCTGCCTGGGTTTGTCCCTCTCAGTTGTGCCCCAGCCATGTGGTCTGATGTTCAGAGAATTGCTTGGGAGGAGGGTGTTGAGTCAGCCCTGGACTCACCATTAATCTCTTTGGAGGTCTGCCTTCTCCTTTTCTGGCCACACCCTTTGTCCTGTGACTGAATCAGAGTAGGTAGTGGAGAACCTGAGACTCTGCACTCATCCTGCCCCTCCAGAGTTTGTGCTTTAAGGATATTCCCTCTGGTCATGATCAACCCCTGAGTAGTTAATCCACTGGTCACAGAGATTGGGTCTGTTGCTCCATGGAGAACTTTCCTGCTCCATTTTCAAGGTGGTGGCAGGATGCCCCTTTTACTTTCTCCAGTGGGGCTTTGTCCCTTGGCTTCCTTGCTGTGCTCCCTCCACAAAGCTTGCTGCCAGTGTCTGTCCAGGTGAGGCAGAACCTGGAGCTGGCAGTTTCTCCCACTGCAATGGTGAAGCAGAGCCTGGAGCCACCAGTCACTCTCAACAACTTCTTCCCAGGAAGACATTTGTTGGTTTAAAAAAATGGCACTCAGCTTCTGTGCCCTGGGATGCACTAGGGACCAAGCAGAACAGCTGTGGCACCAGCCACTTCACCGGGAGAACCCTGTCCTCTTGCTCCTGTGTCCCCATTCAGTCAGTCTCTCTCAGAAGCTTCTTACCAGGAAGAGTTTTGTTATTTTTTTAAAAAATGACACTCAGCTTCTATGCACCCAGAAGCACTAGTGTTCAGGCAGAGTAGTTGCAGTACCAGCAGCTTCACCAGGAGAGCCCTGGCCACTTGCTCCCAAGCTGCCACTCAGTCAACTACTCACACACCCACTTACCAACACATATGCAAAATTTTCCATACACTTACTCACTCACACTGGGGCTTGCATAGTCACATTGACTCTGTTTCCATTTTCCTCTAATTCTGTTATCAGCCCTTAAAGGGTGAAAAGTAATTAAAATCTGTGGATATTTCACTCAGTACACCTTTTCTGTGTACACAGAAACAGACTGTGTATGCAGTCTGTGTACACAGACCCATGACACAGACTGACTTGGCAAATATGCTTATGTATGGTGTAAATAATGGAAATGACTTATCTCTTAAAGGATAGGATGGCTACCTGGTTCTCCTAAAATTCTTAATTGAAATGTTTGGCTTTACGTCATCGATCTCATATACAACCTTTATGATGAACAAAGTTCCTGTGGGGTTTGAGTATATTGATGGACGAACTGTTATGTTTTATGGGGTCTATAGTGTATTATTATGTTTAGATTATTGAGACTTCATAGGGTTACTACAAGGCAAGGCAAGTATCCCTTCTTCCATTTCCTTTTCAATGTTTTTCTAGCAGTTCTTTTTTTAATATGAATTACAGTCAGTAATTTAGATTGATTAAAAACAATTATTATTTTGCTTATGATTATAATAAACCTTCAATTAACTTCAACATAATTAACATCTTTGTGCCAGGTTCTTCTATACAGAAACATGTTGTTGTTCAACCATAATTTATATTTAAAAGTTTTCTACATGTATATTTTACATAGCTCATGATAAGTTTATTCTACGGTATATTGCTCTTTCATCAATTTTAAATGGGATTTTGTTTTCCATTATGTGTTCTAGCTGATTGTTGTTTTCATATATTAAAGCTATTGATTTTTTATTGTTAATTTGATGTTATTTCACTAATTTTTAATTTAATTTATTGGTAATTCCTTGGCCTATTGAGCTTTTTTTTTTACACTTCTGACATTTTCTTCCATCTAATTGCAGTGGGTTTGGGGGGTTTTTTGGTTGTTGTTTGTTTGTTTTTGAGTTGGAGTCTCACTCTGTCACCCAGACTAAAGTGCAGTGGCCGCTCCTGGCCACTGCAGCCTTGACCTGCTGGGCTCCGGTGATCCTTCCACCTCAGCCCTACAAGCAGCTGGAACTGTAGGCGTGCGCTACCACATCCATCTAATTTTTGATTTATTGTAGAGATGACGTCTCTCCAAGTTGCCAAGGCAGTTCTTGAACCCATGGGCTCAGGCAATTCACTCACCTTGGCCTCCCAAAGCACTGGGATTACGGGCTGAGCCACAGAGCCTGGCCGTAATTGCAGTGTTAATACCATGAATACAAGATTAAAAATAGTAATGGTGGTAGTGATTATCTTTGTCTTTTCCCTATTGCTTCCTGCATTTCTATATTAACCATAAAGCTATACAGTGTTTTTCATAATGAATGAATACTGAATTCCGTCACTTGCCTTTTAATGTCCATGGAGATGATTATGTGATAATTCTCTCTATGTATATTAATGTGGTGAATTATGTTAACAGTTAATCTAATGTTGAACCATCCTTGCATTCTTGGAACAAATAACACTTGTTTATGTTGTAGTTTTAATATGGTACAAGTTCAGATGTAGGATCTTTGTAGTGATATTCTAAGAATGTGTAGTTTTTATTGTCTATTCATTTTTAGATTTTGTAGTCAATGTTGTAGTTCATAAAATTAATCTGAGAGATATTTTTCTTTAGTTATTCTCTGGAACAATTTAAATTGCAATGCACCTATTTGCTCTTCAATAGTTGTCAAAATTTTCCCTATGAAATCATGTGGACCCAATACTTTTATTTTGGGGGGAATACATTTATTTATTAATTCATTTTTGCTGTATCTTTTCTGGACATTAGCCTATTTAGACTTTCTATCTCTTCTTTAGTCAGTTTTGTTAAATTATATCTTCCAGGTTTTCAAATGTGTTTGCAAAGTAGTCTCTTATGATTTTTTTTTAATTATCTGATTCTCTACTTTCCCACTCAGAACTAAAGAACTTTTCAAGTCACCAGGACCTGAAATAGATAAGCATAGCTATCTGAAAGTTGAGTGTATTTCTTCCAAAATCCAGCAAGCCATACTCAGTGTTGTGCTTGCTTTTCTCAGAATGCAGGGAAGCGGAGTGCTGCACATACTCTTGTTCACTGCCCCATCCGCACACTTTATTTCCTGCATGCTTGTGAGATTTACTCAACACCTCTGTAATGTTTGTGTTTTTATCAAAGCATCTAGGGCCCTTGCTCCTTTCTTCTCTGTGGGACTTTCAAACCTGAGATCTTGAGAAATCATGTTGCTTGAGTTCTCTGAGCATAAAGTCCTGGCACACCTAAGACTCTTGTTTGTCTTGGCCTAATTAGATCTGTGTGTTTTCTGTTTATGAGAGGAAGCTGCATTTTCCAGCACAAATACTGTGTGATAGTCCCAAGAACTACCATCTTTTTTTTCTAAGTAAAAAAATCTTATGTAGGAGAGCAGTTGCAATTGGATTCACCATTGGTTAAAATTCAGTAATTTACTTTCTCCAGGAACTATCTATCTAACTTCTGTTTCAAGCAAAATGGTGAGTTAGGTTGGAATAGGCAAGTGTGTTAGTGCCTGTTATCTGCAGATCAGAGAGGCTGATGGAAGTTGCTAATTGAAGCTAACTCCCTGATTCAATAGAGAGGATGCAGGGGCAGAAGCAAGACCAGCCTTGGCCACAGCTCCTATTGTCCACCTACCCCTGGAAGCCTCACATTGTTGCTGTCGTGGATGCTAAGGCTGGCCCCTTGAGTATTGACTCTGAGGCCCCTACTTTTGTGTATGAAATGCTCAATGTTCTGGGAAGGTGAAAAATTTAGTGAACAAAGCCCAAGCCATGTATTTTGCTTTAGCTGCAAGGGAATCTGGGAAGTGAGCATCTGATGGTTAAAATTCTAAGTGAGAGGAGGCAGGTGCGACTCCCACCATGTCCTTAGGTGTATGCTCTGTTTACTTGCATTTCTGAAACATCTTTCATTTCGTCTTACCCACCTCCCCATCTATCTGTCTTTCTCTCTCTCTCTCCATCATCTATCTACTATCACCAACCCTAAAGCCACACTTCTGTTGTAGGTCAGTTTTATTCTTCTTTCACTTCCAAGTCAATGGAAGCTGCCTGTTAACATCCGAGTTTTGGTCCTTCTCCCCAGTTCTGCCTCCCCAAGTGTGAGCTACTTCTTCTCTTGGGTTGCTGCTAGCTTTGTGCTCCATTAGTAATCATGTCAGGGTGGCTCATCTTCAGGAGAGCACTCAACAAGCAGCCAGGGCAGCCCTTCTCTGACTTCTCTGTCTCAGGGGATCTCCTACTTTCTTCAGGGAGTGGTGGAGCCTCAGCACTTGGCCCTTGCTCTGTGATGCTACAGAAAGCCAGTTGTCTTCCTAAAGTGTATAACTCCACAGAGGCCTTCCAGGAGCTTCTCACCTCTCCCACTTATCACAGGTTTACTCCAAACCACCAGCTTCCCAAACCTAGAACAAGAGTTTGCCCCAGATAAGTCACCGGTTGATTTTCTACAGTCATAGTTGGTGGATATTTTTTGTAACATGAATTGTGTGATGTTACATCAGGTTGAAAGCACTGTGATTTTTACCAACCTGCACTTATCCAGGCCACATGAGTCTGTAGTTCAGCTTGACAAGCCTCAAGGCTTACCAGGAACAACTGAGGGTTTGGGACAGAAATTGCTGTCCTCTATAAGTTTCTCCCTCTGCCTCTTTCCAAAATGGACTGTGAAGCTCCAAATATACAAGTGAGAAATGTGCAAGGTGTGCCAGTCCTCTCCAAGGCAACCTGCTTTAGGAGGGGCAAGGCCATATGCTGAAGCCTGGTGAGGAGACCCTACTTTCGAAGGGAGCTCTGCTTAGCTGTGCTTGGGAATGCTGCCATTGAGCACTCATTTTCCTATGTCCTTGGAGAGATGGGATTGCAATGGAAACACTCTGTAAGTCCTCCATAGGGCCAGATGTCCAAGAGCATGCCCTTTGAAATAGGGTGACTGCGGTGCTAGGCCTGAGAGAAAGACCAGGAATAGAGTGGATGCCAGGACAGACATGGTCCTGGCACCAATCCAGGGATGGAATTTGTGCGCTTTAACCTCATTTTACCTAATAATAATAACATTCAAGTCAAAAGGTGAGTCCAGCAAGGTCTATTTATACTTATGGAATTTACAATAAAAGTAATGCCTTGTGCTGTAGATCATCATCCAGTGATCTTATTCTAAGCATCTTAGTTTCTCTATAAAAAAAGATTATTAAAAAACTTTTCAGTTTGTAAAAAGCAAACACATGGATGGAAAATAATTTTCAGAAATTTGAATTTACATTTTTAAAGATGACTTACTTTTCTCTTGATTAAAATAAAAATATGACTATGCTTATTTTAAATAGCATATGTATATTTGGCTCTCTCAGTATTTTAATATTGCATGAGTTTTCCACTAAACTTAAAATATTTTCCTTTCCCAGAATTTAAATTGTTTTATAAACATAAATAAGCTGGACATTTTGAGCAAATCCACAGCATCATAATGGTTTCCTTTGTATATTTCTCAATTGAATGTGGTCTTATTCCTTAAATGATTCATGAGAATTATAAGAAATACATGACATACCCAATAGTACAATTTCATGCACATTGAATTTTGCTGGGCTGCTAATCATGCTCCTCAGCTCTGTCAGCATTCTAGAGGTTGTATCATTCTGAAATTGCTTTTATTATATTAAAGAATTTCCTGAGCACCAGGATCCTTCTTCCAAAACTCAGCTTAGTAATAACCTTTGAGAATTGATCTTAAGATTTCTTGTCACTTAACTTTTTTTTATCATTTAAATCAGACTTAGATTTCCCAGTTCTTGACTTTTTAGTTCCTTTAGCCTTGTGTGATTCTTGTATGACTTGATGCTTTCAATGTTTTGATTTGTGTAATTGTCTGATGTGCTTGACTTCCTGTCTTACTGTATGTTTCATATGCATAGTGAATGAAGTTGGGTTTAATGTACTGATAAAGATATCATGGGATCCCACTGTGAAACAGGATTTTCTGCACACTGAGTGGGTTTCATCTTTATTGCTAGACCACATGGGGAAGGCTGCTCTGCCTGAGGACAGGAGCCTTGCTGACAGATCATACCAAGGGTAGGGGCATATGTCAGGGCTCTGGGGAAGGAGGTGCCAGGTGCTTCTGTAGGATGTCAGTGGAGGTATCACAACATGAGTGTCTGGTGTTTAGATATGTTGGGGGAAATGTCCAGCTAAGCCAGGGTAAACACTTCAGAGTGAGTAATATGCAAATGGTCCTCCCAAGGCTTCAGGTTGCCGTTGTGCTGTGGGGAGTCTCCAAAGCTCTGAGGCCATGGGTAGCTCATCTTGATGTGCTTGTCTGCCCACTGGCCCTGCCACCCCCATTTGCAAAGAAATATCCAGAGAATGGTGGAGGCTGGTGGGCCAGTCTGAGTTTCTTTCCTGGGAAAGTGAAGTTGGGCCTGAGACCTCTGGCTCCAGCCACAGTTGAGGCACAGATGCAGGAGCTAGGGCATGCCTGAGAACCCATGTGCTGAGAAAGGAGGAGTCATACCCTAAAGAGGGATTGAGGGGAATGGGGAGGCAAGGTCCAGGCCTGGGTTCCACCAGTGGCATCTCTGGCTTGGCGCCAGTTGACTGTGGTGTGTAGCAGTGGAGGGTCCTGCCTCTGGACTGGAACTCTGGTCCTAGTTTGCTACTGCATGTGCAGGGGGACATTCCTTGACTTCCCTGTGCTTTGTAAAATAAGACTATCATGGACTACTGTTTTATGATGCTGTTGCTAGCATGAAATGCAGTCAGTAGCCCTTTCATTTCTGAGGTAAAGCACACAGAAAATTACCTAGTAGGACTGTGCACCTCCCTACCAAGAACACTTTCTTTGGGTGACAGTTTCCACTATCTCCCAGAAAATGCTGTGCAAAGGGCAGGTCATCGTCTGCTGTTTCTGGTGGACCTCATCACAGATCCTCACAAGCCTACATAAAGAGGCTCCTGTGCTGCTTTTGATATGCGGAAACTTTGGTGCTCAGTTCCTGCTGGCTTTCTCTGCAATCCTCTCAGCTCTCATACCTAGTCGGTGGCCTGGAATTGAGAAGATGAAAATCATTTTATGTTCTTAAATATGGTACAATTCTTAGGATGACTCTGTTGTCCAAATTCAGGTGATACATGGTGAAGCTCAAGTAGAAGCATGAGCTCCTGATCTCTTGGCTCAGTTGACTGCCTCCATGGAGGGTGCAGCCTGCTGGGCACCGGCTGGGCATGGTTGGCATGGGCTGGACATGTGCGTAGGCATGGTGGGAGACACATAGGAGGTGGGTACAAACGAGGATCAAAGGTGGGGTTGGGAGCACCACAGGATGCTGAGGCCAGCTCTGGAGCCCACCTGCATGGAAGTCAGGGCTGGCTGTGGGTAACCCATGCCATAGCACCCTACAGCCTGCCCCGCAATGTGGCTTCCACTCCAAATGGGGCAGCCTGGGACCTATGCTACCTGTGGCCAGGTTTCCTTCCTGTCACAATCAGCCCCTGTCCCTTCCCTGCCCACTTCAGCCCTGAAGAGCAGGCTCTTATCCAGGAATCCAGCTGTCAACACCTCCTTCTGTGCATGGCAAACAGACCTGTTGCTGTCTCTTCCTACATTGAGTTGGACCAGCCAGCCCTGTTGGCTGGAAACCATGTCACCCTGTGCCTTCTTGCATGTGAGCTCAGGCTTGCTGGCACAGAGGGGACATCTGTCAGGCAGAGGCAGGTCTGGGAAGGAGGGCAGATATGATGCACAACCGTCCCTGGAGGCCCGTGGCTAGAGGTCAGTGTCCTGGAAGAGCAGGCTCCGAAACAGTCACTCTTCCCTTAGTGGACTCCTGGAGAACAGATTTCCAGTTTGTCTAATATGAGGATTTTGCTGTGTAATGATGATGCAACATTGCTGAGGAATCAAGTTACAGAGGAGCTCTTAATTACAACCGGGTGTTCCTTATTGATGCCCACCAGGGGAAGAATAGAGAGGAAGCCTGTGTAGAGAGAAAGCTTGGCAAGAGATAGGTTTGTGCCGGTGCCCCCAGTGACTGTCAGGCCAGGCTGGTGAAGGACTCCTGGGTTCCCAGCCAGAGAAGCTGTTGCTGTCGCAGCCCCCTGAGGTCCTGCCTTCAACAGAAGGACAGTGAGCGGCACCCTCGCAGACCTCAAGTGTGCCCACACCCCTGGCACAAGTGTGCTGTGTAGAACAGAGCCAACATCCAGCCTGGGCTGTGGCCTGAGACAGGCCTGCTGTGGGCTTGACCCTGGCTGGCATCTGGGAACCTGGACTTCAGGAGGGCTCCCCCTTTCCCTAAGTGATGATCATGACTGCTGTGCCTGAACTGTCTGTACAGACACTGGCTATGCTGAGACCTGCTGTCCTGGGGGGTCTGGAACTTGGTACCTACCGGGCTGGGAGTGACTGCGAGATCAGCCCCAGTGGAAACCTGGGCATGGAATCTCTGAGCGGCTTCCCTGTAGACAGCATGTCACACATATCACAACTCAGTGCTGGGGAATTCCGCTCGTACCATGTGATCCTCTGGGAAAGCACTCTGGATGCTTGCACCTGGTGTCCCCCAGACTCACCTAGGTTCCTTTTCCCTGTGTTGACCTTTGTGTCCTGTGGCTATAGTAAATTGTAGCTGTGAGTAGAACACCAGGCAGAGTCTGGGAGCCCTTCTAGTAAGTCACAGAGCCTGGGGGTGGTCTTGGGTACCCTGACACATGCTACTGTTTGATACAGTTCAAGTCTCACATATTTGAGTAGCTAATAATATTATCAGAGACTCTCCCTGGTTTTCTTTTTTATTGTGGGACATTTATATATATCTATATCTACATATTTATCATATTAACCATCTTTAAATGTACAGGTCAATGACGTTAGGTACATCCACTTTGTTGTACAACTGTGACCACCATCCTCCGTTACCACCATCCATCTCCACAACTGTTTTCATCATTCCAGACTGAAACTCTTTACCCACTAAACACTAACTCCCTATTCCTCTCTTCTAACCCCTAGCAACCATTCTACCCTCTGTTTCTGCACTGATGACTCTCGGTACCTCATGTATGTGAATCACACAGTGTTGGTCCTTGATTGACTGGCTCATTTCACTCGGCATCATGTCCTCTAGGTTCATCCATGCTGTAGCCTGTGTCAGAATCTCCTTCCTGTTTAAGGCCCAGTATCATTTCATGGTGTGTATGCGCCATGTTCTGTTTATCCATTCATTGATGAAGGACACTTGAGTCACTTCCACATTTTGACCATTGTGAATAAGTGCTGCTGTTAGAATGTTTGGACAGATATCTGTTCAGGTCCCTACTTTCACTTCTTTTGGGTATATGCTTGAAAGTGGAATTGCTAGCTATATGGTAATTATATGTTTACTTCTTTGAGGAACTGCAAAGAAGTAAACATGTAACAACTACTGTTGTTCATAGAAACTGTTCCATTTTATAGTTCCATTGGTAATTCAAGTTTTTCCACATTCTCTCCAACCCTTGCTATTTTCTCTCTGTGTGAGTTTATATAACAACCATCCTAGTGGATGTGAAGGAGTATCCCCTTGTAGTTCTAGCTGATACTTTTAATGAGATTTGGTTGTGTAGTTAATTGTAAATAGGTAAGGAGAAATTATCTTGATCATTCAAGTTACTGCTTTTGCTTCAAAATGATGAGAAAAAGGAAGACTTTCCAAGGATGTGCCTGGCTTGAGAAGAGACATGGAGGCCAGGAGGCCTGAACTCCAGTGGGCATGACCAACCCCCTCATCAGGCATGGTAGCAGGTAGCTTGGAGGGTGGCAAGGCATGGGTACAATTTTCATTTCCTTTAATGTCATTCAGAGGTCACCACTGGAAGTCTTTGAAAAGAGAGGCCTCCTGCTCGTATAGGCTGTGTCCAAGAAACAGAGGGTGCCATCCTTGAGAAATTTCAGGAAAGTACATTACAGGAACTGTTCATAAGGATGTGTGCAAAGGATAATTCAGCAGCTGTGGGGCATCTCCATCCTGACCTGAAGGGACAGGGGAGGGAAGAGTTTTGGGAACATGGAGAAAGGGACAGGAAAGAGAAAGTCCTTTGGAAGGTGGAACTGCCAGAGTACCCTCCCTACTGAGCCATGCAGTATTTATCAGTATTTATCATCTCCATTGGGGAGGAGGTCACCATTTTAGGCTCTGGACCTCTGAGAAACCCACTTATTCCTGTGAGGTACTTTGTGTGTGGTATTTCGGTCTTCAACAACTGAAATGATGTCCCATTGAGGTTACATTATATCTGAAGACCAGATATCTGAAAATACAATGATAATTGTAGCAGTGTACACTTTTACATAAGTGCGAATGGGTTTGTAAGGGCTCCTGGATAAAGATGTATTCTTGCATTTTCCAATGATTTTACATGAACATTCTGAGCTTTTGTGTTGATTTATGTTGCTTTAAAAACTTGTTTTCTTTCCTTCCTTCCTTTCTTCCTCCATCCCTTTCTTCCTCCAAAGTAAATTTTCCTCCCAGAAATAACATTGATAGTTTATAATGAATATGACTTTTTTCCTTTCAAAATATAAAAATGAAAGCCACTATGTATGCTATTCTGCACCTTGTTTTTGTTTTGTTTTAAACTTAATAAAACCGGAAGACAGTATCTGTCAGCATTCGTATAACTCCCCCACTCTTCAGTGGTTGCACTGTGCTCTGTTATGTGAGGGGTCATTATTTGCTTTACATGTGGTCTATTGGATGTGTCTTCTAGATTCTTAGTAGCCTTGAATATGTGCTTTTGGATATGTGTGTGTCTCTAGAATACAGTCTTGGAAATGAACTTGCTAGTGTAAGGGTTCTGGTTATTTAATTGGTTAAATATCGCCACATTGGCTTTAATTAAGTTGCTCTCATTGACCTCACCACATGAGCTATGGACATACCCATCCTGTACACCTTTGCCAACAAGTTTGCAATATCTTTTTATCTTTGCCAACTTGGTGGGTAAAAAATTGTATCTTACTGCATAATTTTTAGTTTAAGCATGTCTTTTGAGGATTTGTTTCTGATCATCCAGGCCTATTGCACATACCCCGTCTGGGCACAGCATGGGGACTTCCCAACAAATCCGTGTCCTTCTGCTCCTGACCTTACCCTCACTGTGACACATCACAGATTTCACCATGGACAGAGGCGGTTCAGAAAATGAGAAGTTTCCCTCATCCAATTAAGTAAAATCATTCCTCAAATATCTTATTATCTTAATTTCCGCTATCTTACTGGATTGCTGGTTGGTATTCAGATTTTCTGCCCCTCCCTGACTTGCTCCTAGAAGCTATGCTCCCCTCAACCCTGGGGTGCTCCTTTTGTGATGGTTGCATCATCTACTCACTTCCCATGGGGTAAATTCGTATTTTTATTTTAATATGCACACACCTTAATATGCGCATGCTTAGAATAATGTAGGATAATGACATAGTGATTGAACTAACTCACCTAGTATTTAAACATTTGTATATCCACTTTTAGTGATTTTGAGTTTCCCATGAATATTTGATGGATGATTGAAGACTTTTCTCCAATTTGTCACTGTTCTAAACATGTCAGTTGTTCTGCACCAGCATCATTGTCTTCTGTCAATAGGCATCCTTATATGTCTTAAATCTGTTGTAATCATTTTTTTATTTATTGCTGTACATCTTACGCACTTATTGCCTGAAGTCTTAGGATTTTTCATGCTCATTTACTATCACATTCTTCCCTTTCTGCTTATAAAAATCTATGTTCTTTCTTGCTTTTAAATTTTTTTTATTTTGTATTTTTTGAGTTGAAGTCTCACTCTGTCGCCCAGACTGGAGTGCAGTGGCATGCTCCCGGCCACCACAGCCTTGACCTGCTGGGCTCCAGCGATCCTTCTGCTCAGGCTTGCTGAGTTTATTTTAATTAAAATTAATTTAATTTAATTTAATTTAATTTTAATTAAAATAAACTCTTTGCTGAAGAGAGGTTGATTAATGTGTTCAATATACAGTTAGATAAAAGAAATAAAACCTAGTTTTTGGTATGCTGTTCTTGGGGCTCTCCTGAGACAAGACTGCCGAATACAACTGATTCTCATCAGCTGGAATCCAGCTCACACCATCACCTGTGACAGCAAAGTGACTGGAGACCCAGACTTGTGGAGAGAGCAGTCAGAGGAACTGAAGAGAAGCCCCACCACTGGTGAGGAAAAGTTGGCCAGACTAGGCAGAGATTTGCATTACCCCACCCAGCTCCACCAGAACTCCAACCTCTAATCTAGAGGTTATCTCATCAAACTTGGAGAGGCAGAAGCCCCTCCCCCATGCTGAAACAGGCACAGACACCTCAGATCAGAGTGGGAGACTTGACAGCAGTAGGCCGGGGGGCAAACTCATACCCTCACTTTATGGACAGATTGTAAGACAGTGGGAAGTGGGTTCCAGGGGGCCCACACACCTATCAGTGGCTACTGATATCTGCAGATAGTTTCTGAATCACAGCTCCCCCCTTAATTAAATCTTAAAACTGCAAAATGTACCACCCCCCACTCACAGTCTGGCGTCAGAATTGAACAAAGCCAGAGGATCCACATAAGGGAGAATAGGAGATTGAGCAAACAGAATTAAAATATCCCCACGTCCTTGAACAACAGAATTAAAGAAGAGGCCAAAACAAAAGGGGGGGAGGAAAATCTACACAAATGAAGAAAAACCAGAAGAAGAATATGGGCCTTCACAGATCCCTGGGAGGTCAGCCACTGAGAATACAGACTTCAGAATGCAAACAATGAAGAGCCCCCAGAATGACTGGTCTCAAATCACAAAGCCACATATCAATCATTCAAGACAGAATAAGTAGAATTGAGGAGAGACAAGAGGAAAGAATGAAGGAGTTGATAATTGAGATAACAGCAATAAAGAATACAGATAATTACATAAATAACAAACTGATAAGCATGGAAAGCAGACTTTAGCCAAGCAGAAGAAAGAATCCCAGAGCTTGAGGACCAAAATACGGAACTAACCCACACTGTTCAAAACAGAAAATAAGCTTAAAAAGACAGAACAAAATCTTTGAGAGATGAACAATTATTTCAAGAGGCTGAACCTGAGATTAATTGGAATTCCTGAGGCAGATAGAAAGACAGAGACCACCCTGGAACAAACATTCCATGAAATCAGTGATACAACCATTCAAACACAAGAGATGCAGATAATCCTTGTGAGGCAACAATTGAGAAGACCAACTACTAGACACATAGTAATTTGCCTACACAAAGTAGGTAAAAATAAAAAATCCTAAAGGCAGCAAGAGAAAAAGATCAGACTACCTACTGGGAAAGACCAATTAGAATAGCAGCAGACTTATCTATAGAAACACTTCAGGCTAGGAGAGCTTAGAGCCCAATCTTCAAAGATCTCAAAGATAAACAATCTCAAACCAGAATTACCCACCAAGCTAAGATAAGCTTCATCAGTGATGGAGAGTTAAAAATCTTTCCCTAATCCCTAAGAGCTTATGCTGCCTCCAGAACAGCTTTACAAGAGACACTTAAGTATTAAACACAGAAGAAAGGAAAAAAAGAACAACAATGCCCTTCACAAGAATGCAGGAAAAATATAGAAAACACACATGAATCAACCCAAAAATCAAAAGAAAGACAACAAAGAAACAAAGAGTACCACCAACAACAAATGCTGTAAGAACATCATTATAGGAATAAACTCTCACATCTCTATAATTAGCCTGAATGTGAATGGACTAAATGCATCATTGAAAAGACATAGAATGATCAAATGAATAAAATATCATGAGGCAGCAATATATTGTCACCAAGAGACTCATTTCACCAGAAAGAACACTCACAGACTCAAAGTAAGAGAATGGGAAACAAAATTCCAGGCAAACGGAACACAAAGAAAGCGCAGGGATCATGATCTTCATATCAGACAAAATACCCTTTAAGCTATCAAGAATTTAAAAAGAAACAGAAGGTCACTACATAATAATAAAAGGTTCAATCCATCAACAATAAATAGCCATCCTAAGCATATATGCACCCAACATAGGGGCACCAACGTTCATAAAGTGGCTTCTAGGTAAACTTAAAAAAGATACTAAGACATTCATAGCTGGGACTTAAATACCCCAGTCACAACCCTAGAAATATCATTGAGACAAAAAATCAACAAGGAGATCTGGAACAATGTGACACTTGACCAATTGGACTTAATTGATACCTACAGAACACTCAACCCAACAACCACAGAATATACATTCTACTCATCATCCGTGGAATATACTCTAATATTGACTGCATCGTCAGCCATAAATCAAGCGTAAACAAATTCCATAAGATTGAAATTCTGCCATGCACCTTCTCAGACCACAGTGGAATAAAAATAAGTATCAACACCAACTAAGTTCCTCCCAAACCCACAAAGACATAGACACTAAACAGCATGATGCTGAACAACTCCTAGGTCAACATGGAAATAAAAACAGAGATTGAAAGATACCTGGAAGCAAACGAAAACGAAGAAACATCTTACCAAAACCTTGGGTACTAAGTACTAAGAGGGGAATGCATATCTCTACAAACACACATAAAAAATGGAAAGATCACAAGTTAACAGCTTTAAAAGTCACCTAAAGAAGCTGGAAAAGCAAGATCACCAAAACTCTAACTTCAGCAGAAGAATTCAGATCACCAAAATAAAAGTCCAAACTTGGGACGTAAAAGACAAAAAGATAATACAAAAAACCAGTGAAACAAAAAGCTGGTTCTTTGAAAGGTAAACAAGATTGATGGACTCCTAGCTGACCAAGAAAAAGAGAGAAAAGGCCAAAATAAACATAATCAGAAATGCAAAAGATCAGCCGGGCTCAGTGGCTCAGCCTGTAATCCCGCACTTTGGGAGGCTAAGGTGAGTGGATTGCCTGAGTCCGTGGGTTCGAGACCCGCCTGGGCAACTTGGCAAGACCTCATCTCTACAATAAATCAAAAATGAGCCGGGCGTGGTAGTGCGCACCTGTAGTTCCAGCTACTCAGAAGGCTGAGGCGGAAGGATCGCCGGAGCCCAGCAGGCGAGACTGCGGTGGCCGGGAGCAGCCACTGCACTCCAGTCTGGTCGACAGAGTGAGACTCCAACTCAAAAAAATAAAAAAGAAAAAGAAAAAAAAGAAATACAAAAGGTCAAGTCACAACTGACTCCGAAGAATTACAAAAGATTATCAGAGACTACTATGTACACTTCTGTGGAAACAAACTTGAAAATCTGATTGAAATGGAGGACTTTCTTACATCACACAACCTCCCCAGTTTGACACAAGAAATCGAGACCCTAAATAGACCAAAAACAATCCAGGAAATTGACTATGCTATAAAAAAAAACTACTTGGAAAAAAAAAAAAGCCTTGGATCAGATGACTTTTCCACAGAATTCTACAAAACATACAAGGAGGAACTGATATCAGTCCTATTGAAAGTATTCCAGGCAATTGAAAATGGTAGAACGCTCCCCAAATCATTTTATGAAACTAACATCACATTGATATAAAAACCAGGTAAAAATCTAACAAAGAGAACTACATGCCAATATCCTTGATGAATATAGACGCTAAAATTTTCAACAAGATTCTAGCAAACCAGGTCCCACAACATATCTCAAAAATAATCCACCATGACCAAGTAGGTTTTATTCCTGGGATGCAGGACTGGCTCAGCATTCATAAGACTATAAACATAATTAAATACATTAACAGATGTAAAAACAAAAGACACATGATTACATCATTAGACACGGAAAACACTTTTGATGAAATCAAGCACCCCTTTTTGATAAAAACCCTTGAAGATCTAGGTATAGATGGAACATACCTCAAAATAGTAAGAGCCATCTAGGAGAAACCCGCAGTCAGAATACTGCTAAATAGACAGAAATCAGAGCCATTTCCCTTGAAAACCTGAACAAGATGAGGATGCCCACTGTCACTCCTCCTTTTCAACATAGTTTTGGAATTCCTTGCTAGAGCAATCAGACAAGCGAACGAGATCAGGGGTATCCAAATAGGGAAAGAGAAAGTTCAGTTATCCCTCTATGCTGAAGATACCTTGAAAACCCAAGAGAATCTGCAGAACCTCCTTGCACTGAAAAAGCACTTTGGCAAAGTCTCAGGGTATAAAATAATGCAAAGACAGTTGCATTTCTATATACCAGCAATAAACAAACAAACCCAAATAAAAAGCACAATCCCATTCACAATAGCCACACAAAAAAATTAAATAGCCTGGCATCTTCCTAACCAGAGATGTGAAAGACCTTTACAATGGAAACTAAAAAACGCTGCTCAGAGAAATCAAAGGTGACACAAAAAAATGAAAAAAATATTCCATGCTCATTGATTGGAAGAGTCAACATTGTTAAAATGTCCATTCTCCCTAAGAAAATCTACAGATTTAACACAATACCCATTAAATTACCAGCAGCATTCTCCTCATACCCAGAAACAACAATGCAGGAATGCATATGGAAACATAAATGACCACAGATTACCAAAACAATCCTAAGTAAAAATAAAAAACAAACAAAAAACCCATAACAACAACAGGAGGTATCACACTCCCAGACTTTAAACTTTATTATAAAGTTACAATAATAAAAACAACCTGGTATTGGTACAAGTAGAGGCATATAGACCAATGGAACAGGATTTTTATTCCAGAAGCAAAACCTCGATTTCTCAAGCAACTCTTCTTTGGCAAAGACTTCACCACCAACAACTGGGGAGAGGAGAACCTATTCAGTAAATGGTGCTGGGAAAACTGGCTGACCAGATGCAGAAGATTAAAACAAGACCCCTTACCTATCACCATACACAAAAATCAACTCTAAAAAGATCAAAGACCTAAACGTGAAACCTCAAACTGTAAGAATCTTAAAAAATGCAAGAGACACTCTTATGGAAATTGGGACTGGCTACCATTTCCTGATCAAAACCCCAAGTGCCAGGTCATAAGAGGTAAGATAGACAAGTGGGACCTTATCAAACTGACAAGCTTTTGGAAAGCCAAAGAAATTATTGAGAGAGTGGAGAGACAGCCCACAGACTGAGAAAAAATATTTGCCAACTATATTTGCCAACAAACAGCCCTGTTGCAAAGTAGGCAAAAGATGACTGGACACTTTTCAAAAGAAGACATATGAGCAGCCAACAGTACATGAAAAAATGCTGAGCCTCACTAGTCATCAAAGAAATGCAAATTAAAATGACACTGGGCTATCACCTAGCTCTAGTCAGGATGGCCATCATCAATAGCTCAAAAAACAGATGGTGGAGAGGATGCAGCGAAAAGATAACACTTCTTCAAAATATACATTGTTGGTGGGAGTGTAAACTAGTACAGCCTCTATGAAAACAGTGTGGCAATTCCTAAAAGATCTAAAAATTGACCTTCCATATGACCCTGCAATCACCCTACTTGGTATATACCTGGAGGACCTCAAATCATTCTATGAAAAAGATACCTGTACACGTATGTTTGTTGCAGCATTGTTCACAATAGCAAGCACATGGAACCATCCAAGCTGCCCATCAAAAGAGGTCTGGATAAAAAAAATTGTGGTACATATACACGATGAACTATTTTTCAGCCATAAAGAAGAAGAAAATCATGAACTTCACAGAAGCCTGGTTGGTCTTGGCGTCTATAGTATTGAGCGATCTATCACAGAAACAAAGAACTGAGTATAACATGTTCTCACTCATAAGCAGACCTCGAACAATTATTGTAATACTAAAAGAAAAAGATTGGTGGTAGCAGGAAACTGCCGGGGGTAGGGGATACAGTATTGGCAGTAGTGGGAATCTGCTGGAGGGGGGCACACCTCATCAACAAGGGTAACTTCATAATGAACATTTGTATACCTAACCCTGAATTGTACTTCTCATCTTTAAAATTAAAAAATCACCTCGTTTTTATAGATCAATATAATGACTCTACTTTGATTAATTGATTGTACATTTCAAAATATCTAAAACAGAATAATTCAAATGTTTCTAGTACAGAGAAAGATAAATATTTAAGGTGAGAAATATCCCAATGACCCTGATTTGATCTTTATACATTATATGATAGATCAAATTACCACATGTACCCTGAAAATATGTACATTTGCTATATATCATTAAAAATAATAAAGAAGAAAACAGCTCATTATTTTCTTATCTTAATTTTTTTTCTGTAAATTTTAAAAGATACTCAGCCTGTAATCCCAGCACTTTGGAGGCTGAGGCAAGTGGATTGTCTGAGCCCGCAGGTTTGAAGCCAGCCTGGGCAAGTTGGTGAGATCTTGTCTCTACAATAAATTTTTAAAACATTTGCTGGGTGTGGTAGCAGGTGTCTCTAGTTCTGGCTATTTGGAAGGCCGAGGCAGAAGGATTGCTGGCGCCTAGAAGGTCAGCGCTAAGGTGGCCACTCCAACCTGAGCAACAGAGTGAGATTCCATCTCAAAAACAAAACAAAACAAACAACAACAAAAAGATGCAACATATTGTTGTTTGTATTCTCTGAACTCTAGTTTTAGGAGATTTCTTTGTTTGAAATATGTGTGAGAAAGCTGTTTCTTCTACATCATGAATTTCAATGTCCCATGAGGCTCTGTGTAATGACAAACTTAGTGACCTGATAGGTTCTTCCTCCAAGTAGAAAAGCCTTGACTGAATATGAAATGATTTCCTTTAATGAACTTGAATGACCTTTCATAACTCATGGTTTTGATTTTTTTTCTCCCCTTTTTAAAATAAAGGTTTGTTGGGACCTGGAAGACTATGAGCATTTTATACAATTTCTCTGTCACTTGAGCTGACTAAGGCCACTCTTAGGCTGTGCATGCATGTGTGCGTGTGTGTGCACGTATGTACATGCCTGTGAGTATGGAGTGGATGCGGGGAGGTGCAGGTGAAGAGGTAGATGGGAGTGCATTGGCCCTTCCAGCTGAGCTTGGAGGGTGGTGCTGAAAGGATCTCTGGGCCTGGTGGAGGCCCTGCCCACTTGGCTGGGACCTGGTGAGCCTCCTCCCCATTTCCCATCCTGATGTTGGGTAGCTAGACCCTGGCAGTCCCAGGAGCTGTGGGGTCTCTGCTTTCTGCTCCCGTACTCCTGTGCTGTGCCAGCCTCCTCATCTCTTCTCTGTCCAGAGAAGCACTGGAGTTCTCAGTAGCACCCCTGCTGACCCTTGGGACCTGTGCTACTCTTTGACTGCCTTCATGAATAAGTGGGGGAGGGGCACTTCCTGGGGGAAGCAGCAGGGGTTTTCTGGGGTGTCTGGGGCGGGCCTGCTGTGTACGGCAGCAGGCTTAGTATGGCCAGAGTTGCAGGCTGGTAAGAGGAATTTACCAAAACAGTTATGAATTAAGAAATGTAGATTTATTAAAGGGAATATACATTGTGAAGGGCACAACGGGCCAAACAGCAGGAAGAGTGTCTGCTGTCTACAAAAAGGCAGGGACTAGAGGGGTGTTTTTATAAGAGGGTTATTTGTTAGAGCTTAGTGGACTGGGAGACTGTCTTGGGGAGAAGTTACAAAACGAAACTTCCAGAGCTTTGTGAAGCAGCTGATTTTTTTTTTTTTTTGGTTATAAAGATGTGGGATACAATTCAGGGTAAGGTATACAAACATTTGGTTATGCAGGTACCCTTGTTGATGAGGTATGCCCCTCCCTCCCCTAGCAGTTTCCCTCAACTGCCAATCCCACGCCCCTCCCCTGACAGTTTCCCATTACTGCCAACACTTTCTTACAGTATTACATTTGTTCAAGGTCCACTTATCAGTGAGGATATAAGGTACTCTGATTTTTGTTTCTGTGATAGATCACTGAGTATGATGTATTCTAAATCCATCTAAGTTGCCGCAAAGTCCATATATTTGCCCTTCTCTATGGCTGCATAATATTCCATTGTATATATGTACCACATTTTCTTTATCTAGTCCAGTTTCAGTGGGCAACATGGTTGGTTCCATGTTTTTGCTATTGTGAATAGAGCTGCAACAAACATATGTGTGCAGGTATCCTTTTTTTGTAGGATAATTTCAGTTCCTTCGGGAACTCCCAATAGGGGAATTGCTGGGTCATATGGAAGGTCAATTTTTAGTTCTTTCAGAAATCACCACACTGTCTTCCAAAGAGGTGAAGCAGCTGATTGATTGTGGTGTCATGTTTCTTTAAGATTAGTTAACAGCAATAAACTAGCAACAAATGGTTAATTACTTTTTGTTTACTGCAAATGTTTTACAGCTGGCTAGCAGCTTTTATGACTTTTGCTGTTATCAGTAAGCTCCTTTGTAACATTTGTAGAAATCTCATCTTGAGATTTCCTTCCTTAGTTTACCCACTTGCTGCTGGCCCAAGCAGGGCTCATACTTAAATGGGGAGAGTGTGTTTTGGAGAAAAGAATATTTATGATGAAGGAGAGGCTTGTAGGTACAGAGCCACTACAGGTAGGCTGTGCTGGGGTGACTATGAGGTACTGGTGACCAAGGCCTTGGAAAAGCTTTGGTATTTAACTGAAGGATCTAGGACAAGACAATTCTGTTTCATGGGGATGGCATATATCAGGGAATCTCCATACCACATGTTTCTTCTACTAAAGCAAAAGAGGACTTTTCTTGGCTCCCTGTGGAAAGATATATTATTGGGAACTTTAAAAAAAGAAGAGCAGAAGAGTTAGTGCAGTCTTTTGGGCGAGTTGAAAAACTGTTTTTTCATATTGCCAGGATTATTTTCCTGGTTCTTTCTCATTCGGGTAGACTATTTCTTCTTCTTATTGGTAAATTTGTTTTTGAAGAGCAAGCTGTGGAATTAATAGTAACTAAAATGGCAGTCCCATGGCACAAAGCGAATCCATCATTTCAAAATTCATTCTCTCATATAATTGTGTTTAATTAATCTTCTAAAGGAAAGATTTTTTTTTTTAAGTTTTACTTCTTTTCCAGTCAACGTTGAAACCTGTCATGAACTTCTTTCCAGGTGCACGTGTGTGTGCCCACGCTGTGTTTTCGGGGATGGTGGCTTTGAGGGAGGTTAATGGTAAAGCAAGCCTTCTCTGTGCTTTTCACTCGACAAGATAAAATATTTTCTCTCAAATGTTTTTAATTTGGAAACAACTTATAATTTTAGATTAAAATGCTTTAAAAATTCTTTATTTTGTTATTAAAAATAATTTGGCTATTTTTATGGGAAGAAGTTTGTGGTGGATTGTGATAAATAAAAACCATTACACTGGAAGTTGCCTGACTGATGGTGAACCTTTACTCCAACATTTATCTCATAGTTGAGGTGTCAGCTTCATTACAGGTGCAATGCCAGTTAGTAAATGTGCTCAGCTTTTGGTGAAAAATATTTATGGAATTATTTTGTAGAATGCCAAATCCAACTTCAAGATCATTTCTACAAATTAGCTTTAAATAAATATGAAGTAATCCTGGCCGTATTTAATGATCAAATTCTTTGACCACTGAGGACACTGTGGACCTTTCTCCTGCAGGTCCCTGGCCCTGAACACCTCCAGGATGTCCAGGGCTGTCCTCCTACTTTTATTTCAGATCGTCTCTCACACACATATCTCCCAGTGGCCACGTCAGTCCAGCTTGTCATCCACAAGCTGATCCATAGCCCATGACGTAGCCCTACTCGCACTCCTTTCTCTGGCTGGTCACTGGCCCACTCCTGGGCACCAGCTTCACAGGTGCACCTGCCCCGTGGGCTCTCTGCTGGGTCCATGCCCTGCTGTCATATCTTGAAATGTTTAGCCATTTTGAACCAGAGGTCTGTATGTTCACTTTGCATGAGGCTCTGGGATGTAGCCATGCACCTGCTGGATTGCCTTTTTGGTGTCTGGAGCACCTCTCTACTTCTCCCCACTCCACAGCCCTGAACCTCCACCACTGTCAATACACCAGTAGCCACTCCTCTAGGTTTCTCTCTACTCACTGAATGCACAGTATTTTCAAAATGTATTTTTAAAAAAACCTGCTCTGCATTGCATCAAATATCCACTGAAATGCCATCTACACTGGCCCATGTGAATGCACCACTTTGCACTCTGTACCCAGCATGATGCCCCTGGCCCTCCTGTTCGTGCTGCTGCAGCCTCCTCAGCCCAGGCCTGCCCTCCCCAGCTCCCAGACACCTGCCCTGCCAATTCCTGACAACCTTGACCATCCCCCTACCAGGTGAGGCTTCCTTTCCAGGTGCTTCCTGGTGGCATTCATGGCAAGTACAAGTGAATAACTAGTTGTGCAGCCAGTTGTTTAATGACTGATGCTGCTAGGAGGCAGGCTCAGGTTCTGCATCATAACTGTGGCAGGTGGAGAACCTGTCACAGTGTTTTGTGTCTGCCAGGTACTGAGTAAATGTGCACTAACTGAATGAATGAATGAATGTCTCTGTTGAGGAATAGACTCAACCTTAGCATGGATAATTGAAGCAATAGGCTCAAGGACACCTGTGGTTCCAGGGCACTGGGGGACTTCATTGTCCTTCTTGGCTGAGGGAAGTAGTGGAGCCCTGGGCCCCATTTTCAGTCTCCCCGACCTGTTTCCAAGTGTCTTCCATTATTTGGGCTTTAGTTCACTCACCCCCCAAAAAGAAGAGAAACCGGATGGTTTCTGAAGTCCTTTGTAGTGCTTTTTATGATTCTATTTTTATCAAAGCCCCTTAGGAAATAAAGCTGCAGTGTGAATAATGAAAATAAAAAAGAACATTTTACGTGAAAGTGCTCTGAATACTTCCTGTTTACACTCCTAAGAATAATTCTATTTCCATCCACAAGAAATTGGGCTGTTCTGACTTTCTGCTTCATAAACTCAAACTGCGCGGCTTTTTCTTCAAGTTTCAAGAGACAATTTAAGTGTAAGGAACACAATATTTGACTTATTAACTTATGGTTAACTTTCCCTTTCTTGTGTATAAATGTTACTTATGTGCCATTGTATTAAAATTCACAATCAGTAAAATATCCATGTTCAGTTTTCAAACATTTTTGTTAGATTTTTTTTCTCTATTTTAAAGATGGGGGTATAATTCAGGGTTAGGTATACAAATGTTCATTATGAAGGTACAGTTGTTGATGAGCTATGCCCCTCCTCCCCTGCAGTTTCCCTCAACTGCCAATCCTACCCCCGTTCCCCTGGTAGTTTCTCACTACTAACAATCCCTTTCTTATAGTATTATAATAATTGTTCAAGATCTGCTTATGAGTGAGAACATATGGTACTCTGTTCTTTGTTTCTGTGATAGATCACTGAGTATGATAGACCCTAAATCCACCCAAGTTGCTCCGAAGTCCATATGTTTGTCCTTCTTTATGGCTGTATAATATTCCTTTGTGGGCGGGCTTGGTGGCTCAGCCTGTAATCCCAGAGCTTTGGGAGGCCAAAGTGAGTGGATTGCCTGAGCCTGCGGGTTTGAGACCCACCTGGGCAACTTGGCGAGACCTCATCTCTACAATAAATCAAAAATTAGCCGGGCATGGTAGCCCGCGCCTGTAGTTCCAACTATTTGGAAGGCTGAGACGGAAGGATCGCCGGAGCCCAGTAGGTCGAGGCTGCAGTGACTGGACCGCACTGTACTCCAGTCTGGGTGACAGAGTGAGACCCCAACTCAAAAAAAAAATCCATTGTGTATATGTACCACATTTTTTTTATCCAGTCCAGCTTCGATGGGCAGCATGGTTGGTTCCGTGTTTTTGCTATTGTGAATAAAGCTGCAACAAACATGTATATGCAGGTGTCTTTTTGGTAGAATGACTTGAGATTCTCTGGGTATATTCCCAATAAAGGAATTACTTGGTCATATGGAAGGCCAATTTCTAGTTCTTTCAGAAGTTGCCACACTGTCTTCCAAAGAGATTACACTAGTTTGCATACCCACCAGCAGTGTAGAAACATTCCTTTTTCTCCACATCCTCGCCAGTATCTCTTGTTGTTTGTTTTATTAATGATGGCCATTCTTACTGGGGTTAGGTGGTATCTCATTGTGGTTTTGATTTGCATTTCTCAAAAGATGAGTGAGGCTGAACACTCTTTCACATGTCTGTTGGCTGCCTGTATATCATCTTTTGAGAAGTGTCTATTCATGACTTTTGCCCACTTTTTAATGGGACTGTTTTTTTTTTTCCCTCTTTTGGCTCATTTTAGTTCTTTGTAGATCCTAGATGTTAGGCCTTTGTCAGATATACTGTTGGCAAATTTTTTTTCCCCATTCTGTGGGCTGTTTCCCTGCTCTCTTGATAGTTTCCTTTACTTTGCAAAACTTGTCAAAACTTTTTATGGCAAAGATGGAGAGTCGCAGTTTGCCACTTTTCTAACAATTTTTTAGTAAAAAGTATGTTTGTGATTGTGGTGATTTTTCAGACTAAACCAGAAGTTGCTTGTGTTGTTGCCTCTTATTTTTTTAAACAGCCTTAATATGACATAATTCACATACAATAAATTGCAAATATTTAAAGCATAAAATCTTATGTTTTGACATATATACACCTGTGAAACCATCACCACAATCCACTTCTATCCAGTGAAATTATTGGTTGAAATGGTAAGAATGTGTTTAAGTTTTTAAGAAATTTAAAATTGCCAAACAATTTCCCAGAGGGTTATGGCATTTTTTTTCATTCCCACCAAAAGTATATGAGAACTCCCATTTCTCTGTGTCTTTGCCAACATGTGTTATTTTCTTGTTATATTCATTGTAGTGAGCATGATTGCTATTTCATTGTTTTTTATTGTACTAAAATACACATAATATGAAATTTACCCTTTTAACCATTTATAAATGTGCAGTTCAATGGCATTAAGCACATTCACATTGTTGTGCAACCACCACCTCCATTCATCTTCAGAACTCTTTCCGTCTTGCAAAACTGAAACTCTGTGCCCACTAAACAATAATTGCCTATTCCCTACTCCCCAAGCCTCTGGAAACCTCCATTCTACTTTCTGTCTGTATGACTTTGAAGACTTTAGATACCTCCTGCAAGTGGAATCATACAGTATTAACCTTTTTGTGCCTGGCTTGTTTCATGTAGCACAGTGTCCTCAAGGTTCATCCATGTTGTTGCATGTGCCAAAATTTCCTTCCTTTTTGAGGCTGAATAATAGTCCACTGTATAGATATACCACACTTTGTTTATCTGTTCATCTGTCAAGAGATACTTGGGTTTCTCCCACCTTTGCCTATTTTGAATGATGCTGTAGTGAACACGGTTCTACAAATATATCTTCAAGACCTTGTTTTCAATTCCGTGCTGGACAATATAGTTTCATTGTGGTTTAAACTTATGTTGTCCTGCAAACTAATGACTGGCATTTTTTCATGTGTGTATTATTTTCCATTTGTATCTCTTCTTTGGTAAAGTGTCTGTTCAAATATATTGCTAATTTGGGTATGTTTGCTTTTTAATGTTGACTTTTCAGAGTTCTTTATATGTTCTAGATACGAGTCCTTTGTAAGACAGATGCTTTGCCAATATCTTCTCCCAAGTTGTGACTTGTCTGCTTATTCTTTTAACAGGGTCTTTTGAGAACTTTTGCATTTTCGTGATGTTTGATTAATCAACTTATTTTTTCATGTATGGTGCTTTTGGTGTTGTACCTAAGCCATTGTTGTTTAGCCTACAGTAACAGATTTTCTCCTATGTTTTGTTTTCCTTCATTTATTTTAGAGTTTTAGGTTTTACATTTAGGTCTATGATCCTTTTTGAGTTAACTTTTGTATATGCTGTGAGGTATACAAATTCTTTTTATTTACTTATTTTTTTTGTGTGTGGGGGAGGTGTATGGACCACTAGTTGTTCCAGGAGAATTTGCAGGAAATGCTTATTTTTGCCACTGAGTTGCCTTTGCATCTTTGTAAAATAATCTGTTGTCTATATATACGTGAGTTTATTTCCAAACTCGGATTTGTCTATATTTATACCAGTACCACACTGTTTCATTTCTATAGCTTTAAAATGAGTATTAAAAACAGGTAGCATTATTTTTCTATCTTTGTTCTTTCAGTGTTGTTATTTTGTTTTGTTTTGTTTTTCAGCATTGCTTTGCCTCTTCTAGGGTCCTTGCATTTCTGTATGAATTTTAGAATCAGTGTGTTAACTCCTACAAATAGCTTGCTATGATTTTGTTGGATTGCTTTGAATCTATAGAACAATTGGGGAGAATTAACGTTTTGACATTAGTCAGTCTTACAGCCATGAGCAAGGTATATCTCCATTTATTTAGCCTTTAAAAAATTTCCACAACACTTATTGTTTTCAGTGAGCAAGTCTTTTACATATTTTGTCAAATTTGTTTCTAAGTATTTTGTATATTTGATGTTGTAAATGTTATTTTTAAAAGTTCTGATTTCCGATCATCCACTGGTATTATGTAGAAATACAATAGATAAGTGTATATTGATCCTATATCCTACAGCCTTGCTAAACTTATTAGTTCTATTAGTTTTCTTGTAGATTACATCAAATTTGTTATGTAGTTAAATAAATACAAATTTTCTTCATCCTTTAATCTGTATGTCTTTTCCTTTTTTTCCTTGCCTGCTTGCATTTGTTACACCCTCCAGTGAAATGCATTGGTTATTTACCACCAGTAAAAGGTTTACTAGAAATGATAAGAGTGATAGCTTGTGTTGTTTCTAATCTTAATCAGGAAGCACTAAGACTTTCACCATTAAGTATGATGTGTGTCTGTATGTGTTTTACATGTTCTTTTTCAGCTTGAGGAACTGCCCGTTTTATTTCTGGTTTGCAGAAAGTTTTTATTATGATTAGATGTTGGGTTTTTCAAATGCCTTTGCAGTGTCTATAATAGTGAATTATATCGGTTGCTTGTCAAATGTTAAACAATACTTGCATTCTTGATTAAATACCATGTGGTCATGCTGTACTATTACCTTTTTAATATGTTATTAGATTATATTTCATAACATTTTATTAAGATATCTTCCAGCTGTGTTTATAAGGGATATTGTTCTGTAGTTTCCCTTTCTTTTAATGTCTGTGTCTAATTTTCATATTAGGGTAAATATGGCCTCACAGAATGAGTTTGGAATATTTTCTCTTTCTCAATTTTTTTGAAATAATTTGTATAGAATTACTATAATTTCATACTTACAAGTTTGGTACAATTCATCAATAAAGACTGGTGCATCTGAAGTTTTCCTAATGGGAAGGTTTTTTTTATTACAATTTCAATTTCTTGAATATTAACAAAGGTATTCCTGTTATCACTTGTTGGATTAACTTTGATAGTGTGTTTCTTCAAAAGAATGTGTTCATTTTATGTATAGCTGCATTTTTTTCACATAAAATAGCTCATATAATTTTCTTATTATCCTTCTGATATCTGTGTAATCTGAAGTACTGCCTCTTTCTCTTTCCTGCTGTTGATAATTTGTGTCTTCTCTGTTTTTTTTGTTTTTTTTTTCCTAATCAGTCTGGATAGAGGTTTATTAAATCTTTTCATCTACTGAAAGAAGCTACCTTTTATTTCATTGATTGTTCTCTATTGGTATTTTGGTTTTTATTTTAGTAATTTCTCCTTTGATTTTATTGTTTTCTTTCTTCTGCTTACTTTACTTCCTTCTCCTTTTTCCAGTTTTTTAAGATGGAAGCTGGAGTCATTGATATGATACTTTTCTAATATAGATGTTTAATGTTATAAATTTTCACCTTGGGGATACTTTGTCTCAATCCTCCAAATTTTGATATATTGTGTTTTCATTAAATTCAGAAAAAAGTATTTTCTGTTTCCCTTTTGATTTCTTCTTTGATCTAAAGGTTATTTAGAAATGTGTTGTTTATCTTCCAATTATTTGGGCATCGTCCAAAAATCTTTCTGTTATTAGCATCTAATTTAATTCCATGTGGCCAAATACTTACTTTGCATGACTTAAATCCTTAAGATCTCATGGGCTCTGCCCCTTACTTTTTGACCACATCTACTGTTCACCTTGTCCTCAGTCCAGGCTTTTCACTGCTCTTTGGGCCTTCTAAGCACTACTGCCCGAGGCTCTTTTTTGGCTGTTGTCCTGTCTCTGGAGCTCCTCCCACTACATCAGCACATGACTGACTGCTCCTTTTCTCAGGTTCTGCTTAGCATCACTTTATCAGAGGCTGTCTGACCACTCTATAGTAGGAGGCCCGTACTCCTCTTCTAGTTTTCTCCATACCAATTTCTACCTTGTAGAGTGTATGGATATGTGTTTGTTGTCTCTCTCCCTTATCAAGAGTGAAAGACCCTGGGCACAGAGTCCTCAATGTGTTCACTGATATATGCCCAGGGCTGAAACAGTGCTTTCATGCAGTAAGTGTTTAATGTACATTGAGTGAATGAGTGGATTATGTCCATTGGGCCCTGCAGGCTGCTCTAAATTTAGGCCAGATTGATTGGTCCTTCTCTGCAAACACAGAAGCCATTTTCTCCCCTCTTGCTTTCCATAGAGTTTGCCTGACAACTGCAAAGAAAGTGGCTTCCATTGTGTAGAATAATGAGAAATAACCATGTTTTTTAAAGCTGCTTATTAAGAGCTCTCTCATTTAATGAAAAACATTCTTTGGTTTTCTTAAGATCCAATTGTAATGCAGATTTGGCAATGTGCAACTGGTCTCTCTCTTTATTTAACAGCCCATCTGGGTTGTTCTCAAGGAAACCATATTCTAAATGGAATTCTTTAAAGATGCATAGTGTTTTTTTTAATCAGGCCATTAGACAGCTGGATTGTGACTTTGTTCTTTGCAGTCTAACTTTGTTAAATGTTTTATTGATCTAATGCTGTGTAAATTTCTCCAGAAAGACACAAGACTCTGTAACCATCGATTTATCATTGTTTTTATTATTATTTTTTTTTAGTAAGAGTCTCACTCTGTTACCATACTGGAGTACAGTGGCATGGTCTCAGCTCACTGCAGCCCTGACCTCCTTGACTCAAGCAATCCTCCTGTCTCAGCCTCCCAAGTAGCTAGGACGTCAGGCATGTACTATCACACCCAGCTAAATTTTTATTTTTTATAGAGATGAGGTCTCACTATGTTGCCTAGGCTGGTCTTGAACTGATTTCAAGCAATCCGTCCACCTTGACTTTCCAAAATGCTTGGGTTTTAGGCATGAACCACTGCACCCAGCCTCAATGTTATTTTGAATGTTGGAATCAGCATCCAAACCTCAAATCTACTGTTCATATAATAATGGAATTTTCAGTGTGCCTGGTGTTTTTTGTGTGTTGTATGACAGAAAGTTTTTCTTCAAATCAGTAAGACAGGTTCAGTAAGACTTCTGTAATTTAAAAAAATTCCTGACCAACACAATTGAAAGCAAGGAGGAGGGCAGGAGGATCATTTGTTCTCTTCTCTAAGGACATCTTTAGTTTCCTGAAGTTCTTCTCTCAGAATAATGCCCTCCTTCAGTGCGAAGGTTCCTTTAAGTCACCATTGTACAGACAATTTAAAAATAAAAACAAAACTGAGAATAAAGTTACATTATATTTAAAAGCACCCTCTCCTATTGTAGAATTTGTTTGTACCTTTCGGAAGAAAGTATCACCAAAAACTGGGTGTTCATCATTCCACACAGACGCTGGCATCAGGACCAGGCTACTAGACCAGGGAGGAAAGATGGCTGTCCTCAGCTTGTCCCTTCCTCTTACTCCACACTCTCCTTTCTGATCCTACCTCCTATATTAAAAGACATTTGTGTCTTTTTTTCTTAACGTGACTAATCAACAATTTAAACCAAAATGTTTAACTTTTGCTTTCCAATGCTTGCCATAACACTGGTGTGACGCTTGCAGCCTTCCCACCCTCTGCTGTGTGCCCACATGCCCTCTCTGGTCTTGATGCCAGGCTGTATCTCAATAATTTCCTGCACAGCCTGCATGCCCACATGCCCCTTCTGGTCCCAGATAAATCGCTTACCTTTCCAGTAGTGCCTGCAGAGATGGTTGTGGAGAACCTGAGGGATGAGCCAGAAAATTGGGTGACTTTAGGGGACTCTTGAGGACTCTGAAGTCTAATGTCTGAGCCTCAGATATACCATTGACCCACCTGAACTGACTAGACCCTGAAAGACCATCTGTAGAGGCAGCCCTTTGGATCAAAGCATTTCTACTCACAAAGCACAGTTTCTCATGGGCAGGGTGGTAAGCTTCATTAAGGGAAGGCAGAGTAAAAGTAGCAGCACAGTGGCTCACAGTGACTCCTGTAAGTATTTGTTGAGTGACTCAAGGGAAATGATGATATAACTAACAATCATTGCTGTTGAGTGTGAGTTGGATCATTCCCCTTATTCCTTCCTGTGAGATTGGGAGATTCTTCTCCATCCGCCAGATGAAAACGCCCAATTCTCAAAGAGGGTGGATAGAGTGTTCAGGGCCCAGGGGCTTGAACTTGGACAGAAATTGCAGGAGCAGGAGGGCATGGGGAACCTCACATGAAGAAAAGAGGACTCATGGAAAGCAAGTCTGCATCACTGGCCTTTGTTTGCTGAAGAGTTGTCCCTGCAAGTGGGCACTAATGGCTGTTGCTCCCAAGGTGGGGCCGGGAAGTGTGAGACTGAGGTGGGAAGGACAGTGCTCTAATGATGATGGCTTTGCTGGCAAGGCTCTGCCCTGTTACAAATGATGGGGAACCCTCACTGGAGCGTCTGCCCTCCTGGCTCTCTGCTAAGTGCATGCATGTGCTGTTTCCTGCAGGTCTCCTGGCACCTTGCTGGCCCAGGCAAAGATGCTAGTGCTCTCCCTGTACAGAGACTTGTTCAGGGCCCCTCTGGTAGCAAGAGGCAGGGCTGCCTCTGCTCCATATCCAAGCCTTTACCATCACATTGTGCCTTCTCCCACAAATGTCTTGGAAGCACATCTGTGGAAAATTAATTGGCATGGGTGTTCCAACAAATATGACAGCCAGTGCACCTGTTTCTCAGCCCCAGAGCAGACCTGTGAGTCAGCAGAACTTGTGGTCCTGTTAGGATCATTGACAGCTGAGCAGGTTCTCTGTCTCTTCTGGGAGTGCATCAGGAGACTAGGGATAGTATCCAAGCATTGAAGACTGAAGAATTCAGTTAAGATGCTGCAGAAGGCACAAGAAGAATTTGGAACTGCTAGTGACTTCTTTTTCTTAAATAGGCAAATGCAAATGATTTAAGTACACTCTACTAAGTTATAGATTTTACAAGCCCCACATGAAATGGCCTGTAATTTGTAGAGATTCTTCTTTTCATACAGACAGCAATGCAAATGGAGACCTATTGCTGAGTGTGGCCATGACAGGATGCAGCTTCAGAGTCCACGTGGAGAGTAGATATTACTCAGCCGTGGATGCCACCAGGAGGGACCCACCCCTGGGAGCTCTGCTTCAGACAGCTCATCCTACTCTCAGGTCCTGGAAAATTGACCTGATCCATGTTTTTAAGAGATCCCTAATACTATGGAGAAAGAGGGAGATGGTTGTTGAAGAGCCAATGCTGGTCTGGAGAGAACAGTTGAGGTGAGGGTGAAGGGAGCATTTACTGATGAGAGCCAACTCACATGCTGATGTGGCAACTGGGCTGTTTCAGTACAAATGATAGAAGCACACCTGAGCTGCAAATAAGAGCAAGCAGGGGAGGCTTTGGTAGGGCTTCTGCTCGACAAAGAAATGGGCAAGCTTCCTTCGGGCATCTCCAGGAATTTTTTCATTGCTCACCAAGTCAACTCCACAATTGATCTTCCTCTGCTGTCTACATTCTTTGAGGTAGAGGAGCAGTGCTGCATCTGCTTGTGTAAGATAGTATCGAGGCTGGCCAACTCCTTTTGAGAACTGCTGTCATCACTGGTGCCGGCTGGTGTTCAAGTCTTAGCTTTGTAGTTAATTCCCAAGGCAGGAAAAGCACAGGGAGAAAGACTGGCAGGAGGAAAAAAAGAAATACAGAACCACTTTTATATAAACTCACAAGCATATAGACTGTGTGTAAACAAGAGGCCAAGCCTTTTGTCCAATGATGGCAGTTCCTGACAATCTCACTGGGGAATCAGTGAGTTGGGCAGGGAGGGAAAGAGACTCTAAGTTTATGGGCTGAGAAACTAGGTCAATCGCTGTGCCATTTATTGAGACAGAAAAGCTCTGGGTGGGAGACAGGATTGGGGAGGAGATTTCATGGCTTAAAAATTAGGGCAAAAAGAAAGACACAAAAACATGTCCAAAATAGTTGCAGTGAAAAGTCCCAGTCAACTCTGAACAATATCTATGTAATATTCGTGCTGTACTATATGAAATAATGCTCAGCCCTACCTGCAGCACAGCAGTCAGAAGCTATGGAAATGTGTTCATTTAAACTCATTTCACCTGGAGTGAGGGCTTTTCCAGGCACTGGTAGTCCAGAGGGCGGTGACAGAGTCATGCAGTAAGGGTAAGGTACAGACACCCCCAGAACAGAACGAACGTTAACCACTTGGTGGTTAACAAACTGGAAGTCATGTCCCTGTGCAGTGTTTCCCATGCCACAGGAAGGGTCTGCTCTGCTCTTTTCGCAGTCTGATATCCGAAAGATGGGGAAAAGTGTTTTCTACCTATGCAACCTTTTTGCTGAGGAGGAAGAATGCATTTATATTTTCATGAATCCTCCAAAACATGATCTTTTACATGCGTGTTCTCAATAAACACAGGCACTTAACCAGAGTATAAGTATTTCCACAAGAATGGATTCTTGGGGGCCAAGCAGGCGCTGGGAATCAGCAAGCACCATCTGGGTGACTGGTGTGCCGCGACCGTCTGGCACTCCTAGAAGCTGCGTGTGGCCCTGCCCCCACCCGGGCACCCACGGATAGGCATCATCATGATTTCTCGGTAGCTGAGACCAAGGGAAGGGCAGCCGACCTGTTTTGTAGCTGGATCCCCAGGGAAGAGAAGTTCTAAAGCAGAAAGAAGGCACCGTTTCCACTTGGGACACTTACTTGCAGCTGGAAATGGGGAGTGGACTCTCAGACTGACATCTATCCTGTCCCGCCTACCTTCATTTCAGTCTTCCCATATCATTATTCTGGGTTTGGACTGTGCTGGAAAGACAACCGTCTTATACAGGCTGCAGTTCAATGAGTTTGTAAGTACCATACCTACCAAAGGATTTAACATGGAGAAAATTAAGGTAACTTTGGGAAATTCTAAAACAGTCACCTTTTACTTCTGGGATGTGGGCGGTCAGGAGAAATTAAGAACGTGGTGGAAGTCATACACGTATGGAATTATGTTTGTTGTGGACTCTGTTGACATCGAAAGGATGGCAGAAGCCAAAACTGAACTTCATAAAATAATGAGGATATCAGAAAATTAAGGAGTCCCTGTACTGATAGTTGCTAATAAACAAGGTTTGAAGAGTTCATTGTCCCTCTCAGAAATTGATAAGTTGTTGGCAATGGGGGAACAGAGCTCATCAACTCCTTGGTGTTTGCAGCTCATCTGTGCAATCATAGGAGATGGAATGAAGGAAGGACTTGAGAAGCTACATGATAGATCATTAAAAGAAGAAAAATGTTGTGACAACAGAAAAAGGAAAAAAAATGACTATTGATACCCTTAGTATTTGTGTGGAGCAGGTTTTTTCTCTGGTCTGAATTTTGGCAAATGGAAGGGTGTCTACAACCTGGTTTTCCTGTCTGCCCTCCTGGATGCTATTAAAGCTTTGTTTTGTTGAATAATCAGATACCCAACTCTGTTGCCTTGTGGAAGTTGAGTAAATGCAGTGCTTCTGAAAGTGGTCTCTTCTCCCTACCCCTACTACCATTTTGGGAAACCAAGCGAGGATAGTAAATTGACCAGAACACAGCTGTGGAAATTTGACCTGAAGTTAGTGAAGTTAAATTTTGAATAGTGTCTGCCTAGTGTTTTGTGCTCATATCTTTTGGCAGGAACCCTTTGTAAGAAAGGCTTTGAATGTGAAGATAAAATGATAATGAATAGAAATGTTGAGGTAGAACAATATATATGCAGGTATATTGATTACATTGGTTCAACCAGCCCTTTTTTGATGTAAGGGACGAAAAGGAAGTGTTTATTTTTAAAGTTTTGGTCGACTAATTTTTGACATTTTCTGGAGTCAAATAATTTAATGCTATAGCTTACCTAGACAATGTTAATTATGTTGGTCTACCTTTAATAAAAATAAGATATTGGAGATATATTCAAGTGCATGGATTAGTTTTCCTGACAAAGCATGTTTTGGTGTGTAGGTTTACTTTTTAGAAATTGCTGTGCACATTTCTACACAGGTTTAAAACAATTTTTTTGAGGAATTAGGGGTATTATAGAAATAGTTGTCAGAAGCACTTTTGCTTGAAGAACCTAAAATTCACTTGGCTCTCATATAGTAAATATGGCCATGTAGACTAATCATAAATATACATTGGATACATATAAGGATTTATGAAGAAAGCAATGGATGATTCAAGAGGATGCAGTTATGCAGAGTCTCTAAAATATTCCAGTTATAAGGCATTTTTTATATGAATATTTGTTGGCTGAAAACAGATATGGTTTTTCTCATATATTTTTGTAGTGTATTTGGCAGAGCTTTATAAACAACACTTGATGTGCTGTGGAATGAAAATGTGAAAGAAATCCTATATGTAGTCGGGCTCGGTGGCTCAGCCTGTAATCCCGTGCCTTGGGAGGCTGAGGTGAGTGGATTGCCTGAGCCCGCGGGTTCAAGACCCGCCTGGGCAACTTGGTGAGACCTCATCTCTACAATTAAAAAAAAAAAAAATTAGCCGGGTGTGGTAGCTCGCGCCTGTAGTTCCAGCTACTTGGAAGGCTGAGGTGGAAGGATCGCCAGAGCCCAGCAGTTCGAGGCTGCGGTGGCCGGGAGCGGCCACTGCACTCCAGTCTGGGCGACAGAGTGAGACTCCAACTCAAAAAAAAAAAAAGAAATCCTATATGTGTTCTGAGCTTTAATTTTTTTGTTTACACACCAAACAGTGTTACTTAGGCTGTCCAGCCCTTTTATAGAGAGGAAGAAGTAATAGTACTGCAGATAAGAATTATAGAAAATGAAGGGGAAAGTAGCAAAGCTGTTGAATGAAAGTTCTCTGGTGCTGTTTACATTGGAATAAAAAAATCCCTAAACACACACACACACACACACACACACACACACACACACACACACACACACATACATGAATGGACTCTTGAGAGCATGTCATTTTTAAATGCAGTCTCCACACTAGGGATCCCCAGCCCCCAGGATGCAGACTGGAACCTGTACATGACCTGTTAGAAACCTGGCTGCACAGTAGGTGGTCAGCATTGGGTGGTCTCATTTACCACCTGTGCTCTGCCTCCTGTCAGATCAGCAACAGCATTAGGTGCTCATAGAAGTGTAAAAACTATTGTGAACTGTGGCTGCGAGGAATCTAGGTTGCACACACCTTATGAGAATCAAATGCTACCATTGAGCTACACAATAAGTGTAATGCACTTGAATCATCCCCCACTCCCCAGTCCATGAAAAAATTGCCTTCCACAAAACCATTCCCTGATGCCAAAAAGATTGGGAATCACTACTCTACGCCATCATTTGGAAGTGAAGGTTTCTATTTCAATGTGTGAATGTTGTCTTTAGCCATACCACGCTGAACTCACCTGATCTCATCAATGTATATATGTGTATATTTCCCTTTTAAATTGTTGTCTCTATAACACACTGCCTTTATCTAAGATAAGAGTGATAAAGGTGGCTGCCATGCTTTTCAGCATCTGCATACGTTTACCTACTGGAAACTTTAGTCAATGCTCTGTAGGTTTCAGCACAGCAGCAGTATAAATACCAACAATATGTGTTGCTATAATACTGCCTATTTATAGATAGACCCCAACTCATTTGAAGTTGTTGCCTAAAAAAGTAGGGAAGACCATTGTGTAAAAATTTGCCTCTAAATTTCCACCTCCATCCCCCAGTCATCCTGGACTGAACACAGCAAATCCAGTGGAGACCAAGACCCCCCCCCACGTGAACCTCCCTCATGCAGCACATGTGTTGCCCTGCATCTCATAGCACATGAGCTGCACCCCCACTGCTATCTGTGCCTAGTCATGACCCACCCCAGGGTGCATATGGTCTCCCTCGGGATGCAAAATGGCTGCTGGGTTCTCCTTGGTTTTCAGAGGGGTCTTGACGCAGAGCTTCTGGTTCAGTAACAGGCAAGTTCTTGGTGCTTTCAGTGCACACAGCTTTTCTCCTCCTCCTTTGTACAGGCTCTTTGAAGACCTGACTTTCTAAGCAAAGATCTTTTTCCACTGGAGAAGATTTTTCTCTAGGAAGCCTGTAAAGTCCTGACTCTTGCCCCTGACCCCACCCTGGCAACACACAGTCCTTTCATTTGGCTTCTGATAAATTCCCAGGCCCACCTGGTGCATGTACATCTGCCTCACCTCCAGTCACAGCCAGTTCTGAGTTCTTTGACCAGGAAGTCTCCAGCCACAGTAAACCACTGGGTGCCTGGACCTGGAATGCTTGCCAGCTCACTCACCCTTGACCACTCAGCTCTGTTAGAAAACTGTCCTGTATAAACCTAGTGCTGCTTTTACCTGCCTTTGCAGTATTTAGGACACTGGGGACAGCTGCGGGCTGTACAGCATGCTATGTATTTCTAGGACCTTTAGCTAAAGGTTTCTGGGTTTTTTTTTCCTTTTCTAAATGAATGGATTGTATAGTCCACTGAGCTCTGAGGTACAGCCTTGCTGGGACTACGGCTGGACTGGGTCTTTCCTTGTCATCTCATTCAATCCTGACGTCAGCCATGCAGAGTAGATGACCATACGAACCCACAAAGACACACTTGACACATTGCAGGCCACCCTGAAAGAAGCCAGAAAACTGAGAGTTAAAGGTTAAGTAAGGTGCAGACAATCAAACAAGAGGCATAAACAGAAGTGAGGGCCCAACCCAACTTGTTTTACTTCCCCAGGCCACCCTCAAAGCACCCTCTGGGAAAGCCCTGTCTAAGAAAAATTGCGTCAGAGTTGGGGGAGTGAAGGGACACCACTGTACTGTCAGTAACCTGATCTCCAGGGCCAGAGCAAACTGTGGAAGCTCCTGGAGTCATGCATGGGAGTGGGAGCATGGTGGATGACTGAAGAACTTGGTGCTAGAGGCGAGTTTCTGCTCTTAAATCCTAAGATTCCACCTACGGAGGATAAATCAAGGACTCCAAACAAAGCTTCAGAGCTGAAAAATCCCGTGGGAGTTAATTCAGTAAAAAAAATACGGCACCTGAAGAATCACTGTCTTGTTTTAAGAACCAAGTCCTGAACTTCTTGACAGCAGAAAATTTCCAAGATTCATCTGAAATTATTTTTGTTCATGGTGGAAGATCATTTTTACGAATCTTCGTTTGCTAGGCTGGCTCATCGTTTTCACTAGGTGGGCATTTTAAACATTCCCAAAGAATGCAGATAACATCATTGCCTTCAGATGCTAGTAATAATTTACCACTCACAAGCAGCCACATACCTAGTTTGCTATCAACTTCATGTTTTTCAAACCTAGTTGAGCTACACATGTGATACATTTCTAGTCTAATTGAAAAAAGTCCTGCAGTATAAGATGCCAGCTCTGAGCGGCACAGCTGCAGTGATCTGTGACTGCATTAGGCACTCCATTAGTTCCATCGTAGTGCTGCTTCATTCAAGGCATTCAAGGCTGTTGGATAAACAAGATAAATCAGCATTGTCAGCGACCATTAACACAGGACTTTCCATTCTGTAAACAGCCTGGAGAGTGATTGCTCCTACAGGCACCAGGATAGCTGAGCGCCCTAACTGCTGCTCCTCTGAAAGTCATCTGGGCGCCAGCATGTGGCCACAGACCCATCTGTGACTTCTGAGCAAGGGTTGTGAGCCCACACTGGGCACCAATCTTCCATCCTGCCCCATTCCAGCCCTACGAACAATCCTCCCACCTGTGCTCTTTGTCTCCAGTCAACAGAACTCAGCCACATTGCATTGGGACATAGGACTCGTAGACAGTTTAGGCCCTTTCCTCGCCTGCAGGAGCTTCCATCCTCACAGAGGGGGACAAGCAGACACTGCAGCCACAGATCAGTGTGATGGGTGTTGCAATTGGAGTGTGCATGGGGTCGTGGGGACAGGACAGTAAAAACCCAAAGCTCCCAACTCAACTGGCTGCACATCTAGGGAGGGTGTAGGTCCAGGGATGATGGACATGGCTGCTATAGGTGCACGTGTGGGAGGATGTGGGCTCAGGGATGGAGGACATGGCAGTGATGGGGCATTGGCTCACATGGGAGCCCATGAGGGCTGTGCAGACTCACTGATGCAAGATGCTTCACCTGAAAGCAAAACACTAGATGTTTTTAGCCATAAAACTCAGTTAGATTTCCACTGCCATGTAATGGAAGGCAGAGGACACGGAAAGTAGGTTGGCCAAGCAGACCAGTTGTGATACTGGTTCTGGCCCGTCGCATGTGCTGTAAGTCTTAGTGACTGAAAGCCCCTAGCAGGTAGGGTGTTTATTACACTTCTTCTCATTATCAGTACCTGGCTCTATGACTGTCGAATGAGCCCTCAGTACAGGCTGAGGAAATGCATGGACTCAGCATGAATACTTTCCGTTACAGGCACGAAACCAGGAGAAGTTGAGACATCCAACTCTGGGCTCCCCCTCCTCATGAGCCTATCAGACAGAAACAGAGTCATGGGAAAGGAAGACATCATGGATTGGAGAACTTTCAGATTAGGAGGTTTACTTCACATACCCATGAAATATTTGCAGATGTTTCTTCATTTAGGGGGAAAAAATGGAGGCGTAGAGGAATCCTTAGCTTTCGCTTTTCTGTGTGCTTCAGAACATCCTCTGGTACTTCCGTTACTCTGCTCAGGAGGCCCTCTGCTGGGTTGCCTCCTGAGTGACTGCAACTTTCCTGTTTCTACTCTTTATCCACATCATTAAGAATACATTTGAAAATTTTATATTGGATGTCTCAACTTCTCCTGGCTTTGTGCCTGTGACGGAAAGTACTCATGCTAATTCCATGCATTTCCTCAGTCTGTATTGAGGGCTCATTCAACAGTCACAGAGCCGGAACTACAGGCATGTGCTACCACGCCCAGCTGGTTTTTGAATTATTGTAGAGACGAGATTTTGCCAAGTTGCCCAGGTGGGTCTCGAACCCACGGGCTCAGGCAGTCCACTCGCCTTGGCCTCCCAAAGTGCTGGGACTACAGGCTGAGCCACTGAGCCCGGCAATTGTATATTTTAATATGCATGCAATAAAAGGCAGTCTTCTGCTATAGAATTCTATGAATCTTGAAGAATCCATAGCTACATATCTATCACCACATTCAAGACTTCGACAGTGTTTTCACCTGAAGAAGAAATCCCGTATACTCTTTTTCCCTGTCCCTCCTCCCTCAGCCACCCCTGGACCCAGGATCTGTTCTCCACACCTCAGTTTTTCCTTTTCTAGAGTGTCATATGGATGGAGTCATGGCCTCTGAGTCTGGTTTCTTTTGTTTACCAAAATGCACTTGTGATTTAGCCATGCTGTTGCAGATATCAGTAGTTTGTTCCTTTGTATTGCTCTGATTAACAGTTTATTTAATCTGTTCATCATTTAAAAATTTGTTTGGTTCCCCCTCCCACCTAATTTTGGATATTTGGGGCATGTACTCAAGTACATGTTTTCATGTGAGCATGCGTTTTGTACATTGTGGAAAGATCTGTCTTGTAACAATTTCTATGAAATGTGAGGGTCTGGGACCAAAAGCCCATATTTTAATTCAGTTTTTAAAAATTCAGAGTAATTGAGATATAATTGCATACAGCATATTTCATCCTTGTTAGGTGTATGATTCAATATGTTTGGGAAAATATATACATTTATGTAACCACCACTTCAACTGAGACATAGACTATTTCTATCACCCCACAATTCCCTAGTAACCCTATATATTCAACCTCTTCTCCTCACTTCCATCCCCAATGGCAGAAAAATATTCAATTTTATGTGTATACTACAATGTGTTTATTCAGTCATCCATCAGTAGGCACTTGGATTGCCTCCACCTTTGTCTATTGTGAATAATAGTGCTGTGAACATGGGTGTACAAATATCTGTACAAGCCTCTTCTTTCAATTTATTGTAGTATATAACCAGAATTAGAATTAGTGAATCATATAGTATTTATTGCTCAGTTTTTTGAGGAACTTCCACACTGATTTCCATAGTGACTGCATGATATTATATTCCCATTTACAGTGCACAAGAGGGTTCCAGTTTTTCTACATCCTCCTCAGTACTTAAGTTTCTTTTTAAAAAACGATAGCCAATCAGATGAGTGTGAAGTTCTATCTCATTCTGGTTTTGATTTCCATTTCCCTAATAATTTGTGATATTGAGCATCTTTTATGTGCTCATTGGCTATTTGCATACCTTCTTTGGAGAAATTACAGAAAAATATTTTGTTGCATAAATATACTAAATTTTGTTTATACATTCATGCATTGGTGGATATTTCAGCTGTTTCTACCTTTTTGCAGTTGTGAAAAATGTTGCTGTGAACATATGCATATATGAATTTGTGTACCCATTTTTAATTCTTGTATAGACATTCCCAGGAGTGGAATTTCTGCAACTGCTTATTTTTGAAATGTATGTTTTGTTGGATAAGCAATTTTGTGTTGACATATTTTTCTTTCTAGCACTCTAAATGTGTTACCTATCATCTTCTGACTTGCATAATCTGACAAGATGTCCTTCTGTAATTCTTTGTTCCTATGAATGTAATGTGGTTGCTTTCTCTGACTGCCTTCACAATTTCCTTTCTTTCATTTTCAGAAATTTGAATATGGCTTATGTAGGTTTAATTTTGATTTGTTCGCTTTTTTGGCATTTATTATGCTTGATGTTTTCTATGCTTTTTGGATTTGTGGTTTGGGATCATTAGTTTTGGAACATTCTTGACCAGTTTTTTCCTATTTCCCTTTCTCTCTCTCTCTCTCTCTCTCTCTCTCTCTCTCTCTCTCTCCCCCCCCATCCCTCCTTCTTTCCCTCCCTCCCTCCCTTTAATTTCTTGAATTCCAATTACACATGCTAGATGGTTTAATATTGTTCCACAGTTCTTGGATGCTTTATTATTTTTTCTATCGTTTTCTAATTTATTAAGATTTATGAGGAATACACTCTGGAAAGAGCTAAGCAAATGGATTTTACTATCATCTAAATTTACTGAACAAGAGACTAAAGGGGATAAGGAAGACAAGAATTGAATATCTTTTGGATTTTCTTTTTCTAGTTCTCTCTATTGATCCCAAGTATGTTAAAGCTGACTTCTCCCATATTTTCAAGAAGGAAATGCCTATAGAAATGCAATGATATCTTACCCCCATCACAAAACAAATGAATGGTTGTATAATATGTTGAAGAAATTAGGAATCATGTTACTCTTTAACCTAATGAATACCATTAAATACGTGATCAATATCACTTGTACCTAGGAGATTTTGAGGATAATTAAACTTCTATTAAAAGAAAGAACATTTGAGTAATACATCCAGCAATAGATAAAAGGATTCATTGTCAAGTTATACATACCAAATAGGAACACGTAGATGATATATACTGTTTTCCCTCCAGCACTACCGTGAGTCTACATCCTTGAATACTAACTACCCTTTATAAATGCTACATGAAGAAAAATCTATCCCTGACTTCATTAGGTTGGGGAGGAGCTGCCAGACTTGGCACTGGAACTTACAGTACCCATGGAAGCAGAAACATCCCTGACTCCAATTCTGTCTCCAACTCTCTCTTCATCTCACAAATTTTCCTCATACAGAGATGAGAAAGAACTTGGGTCACTCCCAAGAACCTTGGCCACAAACTCTAGGACTTTCATCTTGCTGGTTTCAACATGACCTCTTGGACCCCACAAGAATTCAAATTGTGCAGGATCGCTTGCTGGTACTCTGGGTACTTTTCCTTCACAGAATCTTTGATGATGAGCTCCCTGCGCTGCCAAAAGATGAAGTGCTTACTTCCAAAACATGACCCTGACAAATTCACCACTTTCCAACCTTCCTCTTCAGTTACACAGTTGCCCTTCTTGAAGAAGATCACACTCAGGGTAAGTATAATGAGACTGGTCTTGGGCACACCCTCTTCACCACTCAGCATCTCATCATAGGTGAGGCCCAGTTTGATGAAGAGGTCATCACAGTGGCAGGTAGAGTGTACTTCCTTAATATCAAGGCCAAAGATGATCTCCCTGTGCTCAGAGACTCTCAGGAAGATCTCTGAAAAGTCATTCTCTTTATCTTTGGTGATCACCTTCAGCATATCTGCCTTTGTAATCGACTCTTTCCTTTAATACGTAAGAAGCATGAAATTCACAAGAAAAGCAAAATGTAATCCAGAGCATCTATGGGCATATTCTCGGGATCTTGTGTAACCTGTGAGGTGCTTGGACTATCCTCCTCTTCTTGCGTACCAGAGACCTCATCAGATTTGTTTGATGAGGTGGCTGTGATGGCAATGAACAAGAAGCTGAAACTCTGAAGACCCTCAGAACTACTGGTTGTCTCAGCAGCAGGAGCTTCCTTCAGGTTGCCAGGCATTAGAGGATGGGAGGAAGGGAGAAGTGCCTCCTTCAAAGCCTTGGAGAGCTGAAAACCTCCAGGCCCTTGGTCTCACTGTGGGTCTGAGGGTGCTGATCATGTGTGCATCGTGCCCTCTCCTGACCTTGATTAATGATGACTCTTGTTGGTGGCAGCAGGCAGGAGTGTGTACAGGAGAAAAGGCTATGGAGTATCACAGTCTTGACCCAGCAGCACCTGCAACCTCCCTCTGCTGACTGGAGTCCACTCGCCTCAGATCAAGGTTCTCATCTATTGTTTTTTCTTTGTGTTTCAGTTTAGGTAATTTTTATCAAGTTAACTTCAAGTTCACTAATTACTTTAAGTCTATTAGTGAGCTTGTCAAGGTACTTTTTAATTTTTGTTAATATGGTTTTCATTTCTGGTATTTAATTTGATTTTTAAATACTTTCTGTCTATCTCTCCACTTAAAGTATCCATTTGCTTTTGTATATTGTCCACATTTTTCATTCAAGTTTTAAACATTAATCTCAGTTATTTAACATATCTAATCTGAAAGTATCATACCTTAGTCTGGTTTCATTGATTGTATAATACAATCTTTTGAGTGAGTGTGTGTGTTTGTGTGTTTCTGACATATTTATATGTCTCAAACTTTTTTTCTGAAGCGTGGATAGTAGAAACCAAGGCAAACAATTCGTTTAAGGCCCAGGAGTCCTTTAATGTGGGGGTTTGATTCAATCTAGCCAGGAGTTGACTTGGATTGTGATTTGTTGTTGCTATGGTTATCTTCAGGGCACCATAACCTTCAAATTCCTCTAGGGTTATCTTGTGTTTAGGATGGGGACTGGTTTGCCTGAGGGATTTTTATCAATGTATTTTTTTATCCTTATTTTTAATTCTTTTCTTTGCACTGATTTTCAAAGAGAGCCTCTCTCTTTTTTCTTTTCTTCCTCCCTGAAATTATTATTGTATCCTATTATTTGTTGTGCCACACTTGTTCACCTGGTGGGGCTATCGTGGGGTTGTCCTTAGCTATTCTGATTGAGCTTCAGCCTCTGGCAGGCTCTGTTTCTGTGAATCTTGGCTGTGTGGGCGTTTAGCTCCTGACCTTCCCCATGTTGCTATTTTCAGTCCAGCCACAATTCTTGTCTCTATGCCTCTGCTTCAGACTTTGTTTCTGTTTCCTTCCTCTGGCTGCATGGATTTTCAGCAGTGCCTGGGGGTATAGTGTTGTCCTTCTCCTAGGAATTTGGGTCTTTGGTCCATAAGGGGATCCTGGAGAACAATCCAGGCCTGGTACGGACCCTTTGCTGGACTTGCACCACACAGATGCCTTCTCAGGAATGCATTCTCTTGCCTGTCTTTTCTGTGAGTGTTCAGTAAGGTTAACATTGAGAGGATGCAAGTGAGTGTGAATTCCTTCTTTCGTTGATGCTTCGGGATTTCTACATGCTCTTGCTAGTTCACAGTCTGCCTTTGTCAGTTTGTTAGAAGTTTTTGGCTGAACTTTCAATAGTAGTATATAGCATGTGTTTGCTCAGGTGAGCTGGTGCTCACACCCCATTTTTCCTTGCAGGTGCCCACCCTTCCTTAAATTTTAGGTTAATTAGTTGGGCCAACACCTCAGCTCAGTAATAGGTTCAAGAAAATCTTTAATTTGCAGATTGTCTGGACTTTTTTGTTACAAGACTGGGAATGATGCTCTTTCCAGCTTTCTTCTAGCTGGAAGTCCTGTGTGGGAATTTGAATTATCAAGACAAGAGCCATTGAATCAGTGGTGGTATGGGAAACACATCCCAAACTGACTTGATCCCTTTCTCTTTATCATGCTCCAGCAACTCACCTGCACGTGTGTTTTCCAGGATAACTGTCACTTTCATGCTTTGGGTCCTCAGACATTTATTACACTGGACTCTGGGATAGGTCTATGGGATTAAAGAAGAGTGCTTCTCACTCAGAATGCCCTCCTACCCTGTATCTGAATGCTGGGAACCAGCTCACTGCTCAAGGGTCAGTTTGAACAATGCCTTCTTAATGAAATAGTCCTGGATTATCACAGTGGGGTGTGCCATTTTACTGATCCCATTCAGGCACATGGTTACTCATTCTTCATACTGAGAACACTTTGTGCACGCTTCTGTAATACCATAGACCTATCCCAGAGTCCAGTGTAATAAATGTCTGATAAGTGAGTTCATAAACAAGGACTAGTCAGATCAGTTAAGAATAATCACACACATCATATTGTATCTCCCCTACAAATTTGTAACCTCTATGAATTTATAACCTACTAAAGGCAAGAATTAATCTTATTTGCTTTACACACCCTGAGAGGATATTAGGCTCTCAAGGTATTTTATTAAATGAGCAAATAAATAAAAGACCTTCAAAGATGTGACACCCAATGGCACCTTAAGAAGGAGCAGGGAGGAAAGGGAATGAACTGGAAGAGAGAAAGATGCTGAATTAGTGCCATGAGGACAATAAAAGTAACCTTCTCTCCAGTGCCCAGCTGCTGAGGCCCCTTCTGACCCTTCAAGATACACATAGCACAGTTCTGCAAGATCAACTTATGTGGTGCATTCTTTATGGATTAGTTGAAAGAACTGACTATCAGTAAAACAAACAAGCAACAAATGTTTAAAGAATTTATTATTCCCGGAAATAGTACCCTTTATGTGAACTGACACTTTTCCTATGGCTTTTCAATTTTGTAAACAAAATACAAAAGGTGTAGTATGTGCCTGTCAATTAAATTTGTGATAGAATTGTCCCTCAATTAACATTAGAAAATACCTTCAGTGAGGTTCTGTTGGGAGACTCCACATTTTTTGCTCTTTGGACAGCTGTACTATGTTTTGTTACAGAGGCATGTAATCTGGATGATCAAACTTTCCTTTTTTATTTAATTTTATCTCATTGAGCTTATTTTATCTGGGGCTGGGTTCCTCCAGAAACAGACTTTGTAGCTTTAATTACTTTATAACTTCAAGTTAAATATGGGTGTTCTTTTATCAATCTTGTACATTATATACATATGAAAAATTTAAAGATCTGTTAGGATATAAAAAAGGAGAGAAAGGAAGAGAGAGAAAGAGAAAGGTTAGGTTCAATTCCCAATTCTTCTTCAAAATAGAATGTGTGTGACAATAGAACAGAGAATATTGCATGTTTTGCTCCACTTTACAGTGTATCTCCAGCACATGGAATGGTGTCCAGCACATGGCAGATGCTCAACAACATGCATTAAAGGAATCACTTCACTGCTCAGACATCTGCTACCATGTAAAATGAAAGTGTAGACAAGATTATCTTCAAGATTCTTTCTCACTTTTAAATTCTAGACCTTTCTTTAATTTTCATGTAAATATGTAGGCTATCTTTAAGGTTTTCAAAATTGTTTTACTCTCTAGTATGGTACATAAGAAAGGTTGAAGCAGTTATTAAAGATCGTAATGTACACAAAAAGATTTAAGGACTGCAATTTAATTGACTGAGATTTAAAGATCCCAGAGCAGCTCTCATGGAGGCAACTAGTGCAATGCAGAGGAATGCTGAGCCACGCGTCGTGCCCTGCACTGCCCAGACTAGTGAACAATACAGTCATGATAGCTAAAGGTGACCCCAAGAAACCAAAGGGCAAAGATGTCTGCTTATGCCTTCTTTGTGCAGATGTGCAGAGAAGAGCATAAGAAGAGAAACCTAGAGGTCCTTGTCAATTTTGCAGAATTTTCCAAGAAGTGCTCTGAGAGGTGAGAGACAATGTCTGGGAAAGAGAAGCTAAGTTTGATGAAATGACAAAGGCAGATAAAGTGTGCTGTGATCAGGAAATGAAGGATTATGGACCAGCTAAGGGAGGCAAGAAGAAGAAGGACCCTACTGCCGCCAAAAGGCCACCATCTGGATTCTTCCTTTTCTGTTCAGAATTTCTCCCTAAGATCAATTCCACAAACCCTGGCATTTCTATTGGAGATGTTGCAAAAAAAAACCTGGGAGAGATGTGGAAGAACTTATGTGATAATGAAAAGCAGGCTTACCTCACTAAAGCAGTGAAGCTGAAGGAAAAGTATGAGAATGATGTTGTTGATTACAAGATTAAAGGAAAGTTTTATGGTGCAAAGTTTCCTGCTAAAGTTGCCTGGAGAAAGGTGGAAGAGGCAGATGAAGAAGGTGAGGAGGAGGAAGAGCAGGAGGAGGAGGACAAACAAAAAACTGTTTATCTGTCTCCTTGTGAATATCTTACAGTAGGGGAGCACTGTAATTGGTGTGTCTCTATTTGAGAGATGTCCTTTGCTCTCATTAGGCTTAATTGCAAATTTTGATTATAGTCATCTTGTAGTCTCTCAAAGTGCCCTAGCTTTGAGGCAAACAGAAAACAGTTAACATAATAGCGAGTTTAAATCCTTCCCTAACAATAATTACTTTAAATGTAAATGAATTAAACTCTGTAATCAAAAGATATAAAGTAGCTTGAATGGATTAAAGAATCAAAAAGCAAGATCCAGCAATGTGCTTTCTCCAAAGGACTCACTTTAAAGTTAAGGGCACACATTGGCTGAAAGTAGAGGAATGAAGAAAGCTATTCCAGTCAAATAGCAACCAAATGGGAATGGTGGCAGCTATGATTACATTAGACAAAGTAGACTTTGAGCTAAAACCTGCCACAAGAGACAAAGAATCACATTGTATAATGATAAAAGGGCTGCCGGGCTCAGTGGCTCAGCCTGTAATCCCACGCCTTTGGGAGGCTGAGGTGAGTGAATTGCCTAACCCCGTGGGTTCGAGACCCACCTGGGCAGTGAGACCTCATCTCTACAATAAATCAAAAAATCAGCCAGGTGTGGCAGCGCATGCCTGTAATTCCGGCTACTTGGAAGGCTGAGGCGGAAGGATTGCCGGAGCTCAGCAGTCGAGGCTGCGGTGGCCGGGAGTGGCCACTGCACTCCAGTCTGGGCGACCGAGTGAGACTCCAACTCAAAAAAAAAAAAAAAAAGATCAAAGGGCCAATCTACAAGAATATGTAACAATTAAAAGTATATGTGCGCTCATCGTCAGAGTACCTAAAAAAACAATGACAGAACTGAAGGGAGACACTGATAGCAATACAATAATAGTGGAAAACTATAATAGACCATTTTCAATAATCCAAACAGAAACTAAGTAAAGAAACAGTGAACTTGAGCAATATGGTAGACCAAATAAACCTAACAGACATATATATACAGATCATTCAACTCAACAACAGCAAAGACACGTTCTCAAGTGCTCATAGAACATTTGTCAAGATAGATCGCATATTAGATCACAGACAAATTTTAACAAGTTGAAGAAGATTGGAATCATACAAAATATCTTTCCTGACCACAAAGTTATGCAACTAGAAATCAATTCTGACATTTAAGTATTAAAGGAAACCCCAGAACTTCAGTGCCTAGCAGTACTAGTGAATTTCTACCTCAGCTCTCTAGATAAATTTATTTGAGCCTCCACCTTCTCTTCCATAATAAAAGGGTAATGCTATAAACAATATCCAGTTTCTTGTAAAAATTCCATACAAGAAGCATAAAAAACTCATAGCACAGTGCTTAGAGTATAATAGTACTTGAGTGACATTGTTGCCTGTTTTCTTCCTATTATCCTCCTTCAATGAGTCTAACTTAGCACTTTCTGCCAACGTAGAAGCTCTTGAGTCTCCGTTCTCTGTCTCTGCAACTGACCTCTTCCATGCAAGAGCAGATTCTCTGGTTTCCCACTTTCTTACGTGCTTGCTTGGATACTCTGTGGAAGAGTATCTTGATGAAGGCTCTGGAAAATTTCCAGCAACTTTCCTTCTCTCATACTACAACATGACTTCTGGCATGAACACATCTTTCTACAAGATACACAATTTTAAAACTATGTAAGCACAGCAATAAGTTTTAAGAACAGATGTGCAAAGACACTGCTTTTGTGCCTTTTGCTAGTCAAACTATGTGTCCAAACATAGTGACCAATTTAAAATCAAGTCAGCCCAAAACCTCCTGAAATTTACCTCACCAAACACAAGGACTTCTATATGGGACTTCCCCCCCGCCTTTTTTTTTTTTGAGTTGGAGTCTCACTCTATTGCCCAGACTGGAGTGCAGTGGCATGCTCCCAGCCATGGCAGCCTTGACCTACTAGGCTGTGGCAGTCCTTCCACCTCAGCCTTCCAAATAGCCGGAACTACAGGCTCGCACTACCACACCTGGTTAGCTTTTGATTTATTATAGAGACAAGGTCTTGCCTAGTTGTCCAGCCGAATCTTGAACCCGCCAGCTCAGGCAATCCATTCGTCTCAGCCCCTCAAAGTGCTGGGATTACAGGCGGAGTCACCGAGCCTGGTGGGACTACCCATTCTTTTCTTTTTCTTTTGGGTGATCATATTCTTCTGCTGCATATGTGCTGGTTTAGAACACAGAAAAATGTATACTGCCTAGTGAGAACTCTCCAGAACATAGTGTTGTAAAAATGGAAAGAAAAATTATTTGAATTTTTAATTGCCCAGTAGACTTCCATGGTTTTAGATTCAGCAAATGCTTTGATGCTAAAAACTAGTTAACTGATGGAATTATGTATCCATGTCACTATAAGTATAGTATGTTTGAATTTTTTAAACAAAGAAATCTGAATTTTAAAACAGGATCAATTTAATGATTATTATCTATGCTTAAAGTTTTCCTCCTGAAATGTGATATTCTACACTAAAAGGCCATTTTAATAGGCCTCAAAATAACATAAAATGTAGTTCATACTGACTCATTAAAAAGAACTTTTTTGCCCTCATGATTTTAGACTCTTCCTCTATGAGAAAGGGAACGATGACCTCTGTGTTTTCCAATTAAGGCTGGCTCATTTCTTTCCTGTGCAGGAAATTCAGAAGAAGAACCACAAGGCATTGTGGATGTTGTCATCCTCAGGCTCCCACACAACTGCAGTTGCTCTGCACCCACACACAGGCAGGTTGGGGCACAATTCCTTATTGAACAACACACTCCAGTGGTCCCCTGGAGGGCAGGCCCTCTGCAGACAAGTGCAGCACTTTGCCCTCGGGTGTCCCTGCCCTCCCCCCACCAGGCAAAGTAAGGGAGCCCTGGGCCAGTGCACAGCTTACAGACTCTCCAAGACATCAGGCCAGAATTTTGAACTTTACTATTGTTGCTGAATAGCAGGGGTTTGGTCAGGCCCTGTTGCTCACCACACAAAGGTGAGTATTTTCAGGGAAGACGGCTTTTTATTTGGGTAATATCAACCAAGGAGAATGACAGATTGTCAAAAAATTCATCTCCCTGGCCCACTGAAGTCAGGGGTGAATTTGTTTGTTTATTTATATATGTATGTATGTATTTATTTAGAGTTAGAGTCTTACTCTGTTGCCCAGGCTGGATTCCAGTGTCACGCCTATGGTTACTGCAGCCTTGACCTGCTGGACTCAGGTGATCCTTCTGCCTCAGCCTTCCAAGTAACTGGGACTTTAGGTGCCTGACATCATGCCCAACTGTTTTTTTGACTTACTGTAGAGTCAAGGTCTCACCAAGTTGCCCAACTAGTCTCAAACTCCTGAGCTCAGGCAATCCTCTCGTTTCCGCTTCCCCAAGTGTTGGGATTACAGGCATGAGCACTGCACCTGGCCTAAATTTATTTTATTTTTTTAGAAACAAGTTTTTGCTGCATTGAGATTACAGATGTGAGTCACTGTGCCTAGCTCAGGGGTTAATATAGTGGGGCAGGCATGTAGAAAACAGGCACTTGGGAGGAGTAAGAAAGAGGAGCTGGAAAACAGGTGGGGTCTGGCATCTCGTTGCCTGGATGTGGTGATCTGGTGAGGTTCAGTCTCTTAATTTGATAGGCCCAAGGATTGATTTCCCAGAAAGGAACTCAGATAAGACAATTGTAACTTTCCATCTTTAAGGTCAGGAAGGCCAATTTCTATGTTTATTTATTTTTTAAATCCTGTAGTCATTAGTTCTATGGAGAAGTTGGGCCGGTTTCGTTACCATTCTAATAAGCTTCTGATGTTAAAACATATTGCATAAGCCGGGCTCAGTGGCTCAGCCTGTAATCCCGTGCCTTTGGGAGGCTGAGGTGAGTGGATTGCCTGAGCCCGCGGGTTCGAGACCCATCTGGGCAGCGAGACCTCATCTCTACAATAAATCAAAAAATCAGCCGGGTGTGGTAGCACATGCCTGTAATTCCAGCTACTTGGAAGGCTGAGGAGGAAGGATTGCCGGAGCCCAGCAGGTCGAGGCTGCGGTGGCTGGGAGCGGCCACTTCACTCCAGTCTGGGCAACAGAGTGAGACTCCAACTCAAAAAAAAAAAAAAACCATATTGCATACTATGTGGTTTCATTGAGTAAAAGGTGTGCATGTGAACAAAAAATACATACACATGGAAAAACACAACAGCATTTCTGTTAGGATAATAATATTTTAGGTGACTTGAAGCTCCAAAATTTGGCAAATCTTTTTAAAAAATGTTTTGTTTTTGTTTTTGCCTTTAGTATAATATTTTTAAGTAACTTATTGTCTGTGTGTTTCTCCAGTTACAGAAGTAGTGTATGGATGCATTCTCTCTGTAAAATGATAAAATCAAGCAATGCTGAAGTCAAGAACAAATCAGAGATGTCTCCTTGTTCTGTCATCACTGTTTTCCTCCCTAAAAATAATTCTGCCACTACTGGACACTACTGCTGTAGCTCTTTTTCTGGGCATTTGTTAGGTATAAGGTTTTTAAGATGTTGGGTAAGACTCTTGCTGCCCTCCCAGGCTCCCCTGAGCCTAGAGCTTGGTCCAGTAGTTAAAGGGACCTTACTTGTGAAAGAGGAGGCCAGCGCTCTCCACCCAGGGTTCCCTAGGCAGGACCAGTATTGGCCAGAAGCCATCATGCATCGGGCTGCAAAGAAAGACTGGGCCCAGTGGGCATGTGGAAGAGTCTAAGGGCTAACCTGAGAGGAGATGTGCTCTGCCAGGGTGGTGTCACCTCCTTGCCAAACACACATGTGGTCTGCTCCTGCTGCTGCAGGTGTGGACCCTGAGAATGCTGCCCCAATGCGGCCTGGAAAAGTCTGCAGTTCTTGAGCTGTTGAAGTGCTCCTGGATTAAATAAAGAGGGCTGCAGAGGGGTGATCCCCACTGAGATTACTGACACCAAACTGTCCCACCAAGTAAGTGAGTGCCATGCATAGTCATCAGCCTAGAGCTGTGTTGTGGGAACTCTGGCCTCAGTAGACAGAGGAGTGTAGAAAGTACCCTCTGAGCAAATATTAAGGGAAGGGGGGGAATACGGTGAGAAAATGAAGGGAAGGAAGGAGGGTAAGGAGAGAAAAGAGGGAGGGAAGGAGCACTGTGCAGCATGGGCTGCCAGACAAAGAGGCAGATGGTGAGAACACCACTGAGAAGGCCGCATGTCTGCCCCTTCCCGTAGTCCAGAAATTATAGTTTTGCTATGGAAAAAGACCTGAAATAGTGATAGAAAAATAAATTTTAGGATTTAATGACTGACTACTAAGGCTGTGGAGCAAATTATGGCTTCAAGGATGAAAACTAAGTGCTGGAGCCAGAGTCATGCCCAAGAAGAAAAGCCAGGAAGTGGTCTTGTTTAAGGGAGGATGTGACAGCTTCAGTGCTGAACACTGTTGTGGACTAAATTGTATCCTCTCAAAATTTACACTTTGATGCCCTAGCCCCAGGACCTCGGAATATGGCTGTATTTGGAGGGCCTTTATAGAGGTGATTAAAATGAGATCATATGGATGGGCCCTAATCCAGTATGACTGGTGCCCTTACAAGAAGAGGAGATTAGGAACCAGACACTCATGACAGACAACCACAAGAGGAGGATACGAGGAGAAGAAGGTTGTCTATAAACCAAGGCCTTAGAGGAAACCAACCAACTCTGCTGACACTGTGGTCTTCTATTACTATTGTTACTTCTTTTGATTTACTTTTTTGGAAGGTAAAATGCACTTTTTCCCCCTCTTATTTTTATTTGCAGTTACTGAGGAAAAAAGTGCTTCACCTTCCAAAAAACAAATCAAAAGACAAAATAGTAACAGTAGAAGTAATGGTAATCATAGTTAACAGAATTCACAATAGTAGTAACAAATCAATAATGCACATTGTTTGAAGAACATTTGCGAAGTACCAGAATTACAAAGTATTGGAATTATAAAGTGCTAAGACACTGCTTTATACACTTTATTTTTAAATTCTTTAGCAGAGCATTTTTTTTTATTCCACAGGAAGGTTAGGCTCAGAGAGGTTGGCTCCTTGTTCAGGACACACAGCAAGCTTGACTCGCACACCAGGACTTTGCTCCGCTCTCCCCTGGGATTTGCAGGCTGCTTTCTCAACTCCTGGAATCATAGCACTCAGAGTTAGTGGCAGGCCTTGAGGCTGTGCTTGGGAATAATGTCTAGCCTGAGTTAGTGTACATGTCTCTACGTTGAGGAAAAATGACACATGAAGGTAGTAACACAGGAGAGGAGGATAGAGCTGACACACATATTGTCCAGCTTACTGAATGGGAGGACTAGAGATGGTGGAGCTGTAAGCCAGGAGGTGGGTTTTGGGGTAAGCACTATTGATGGTACAGATAGAGCTTTGGCATCAATCAAGAAAGAGAACGGAATTGCAAAGAGGAACAAAATTAGGTATTAAAAAAGGAACTACAGCAGCAGAGGGAAGGAAGGTTAAAGTTATACTGAACCATTACATGTATGTGATACATGACACATGAGAATTTGTATCGAGTGGATGTTTTTCTGGAAAAATACAAATTATTAATGTTAGTTTAGACAGTAGTGGTGCAGGTGAATGTTTGCTCTGAGGTCTCCCATGCCTGTCTTGTACTGTGATATTCCTACTCACCACTGAACATTGACCTCAAAGTTGTCTTCCTTGTAAACCTTCTCAGCTCTGCCTGCCCCCCAACTCTGGGTGAAGGAGTTAGAGTTTCTTGTGCTTCCCTCAGAACGTGAACAATGTGCCTCTGGCATGCTCCCTACAGTGTCATGTACACATCTTTTTCTAGCAGCTTTTTCCACTCTGGGCTCTCACAGACAAGTGCTGTGTGTTTCTTCTCTTCACACCATCGACGTATTCTCCCACACAGAATCATGTGATTGATGAGGCCCACGGGCTTCAAGAGGGCTTGGGGTGGACAGCAGGACAATTTATGGTGATGACAGCAGACCAGTGGAAAATGGCAATCACTATGGAGGATCTAAAAGCATGAGAGGAACTTGATGGAGAAAGTTCTTAGAGGAGGACCAAGGAGATACAGCTCAATGTTTGAGTTTAACATAGGAAAGAAGGAAGCAAGGCCTTGGATAAACATGTTGTTCTTCAAAAAGTCCCAAGAAGGAAAGTCATGTTCTGAAGATGGGGATGTGGGACAAGGAGCTGGGAAAATCTGGGAGAGCACTGAAGAGGACTTTTAGAGTGATGCCCAGTGTCCACTGGGCTTGGGACTCCATCCATGCTCAGTGGGGGACACTCAGCAGAACACTGGGAGATGTAGGAGGAGAGAGACCACCTGACTGGGGGTCTGATGGAAGGAGAGGGGAGGGTCCCAGCCCCAGAAGGGCTTGAGAAAGCTGGGCTCTGGGGCGCCAGAGGAGGGAGTGGCTGGAAGGAAGCAGCAACATGTGCAGCGAGAAAGCATATCTGCCTTCCTCAGAAGGAGGGAGACTAAGACAGGTGGCTTTTGTAGTTCCTGTCTCTTGGTTGGCAGGAGATGACAGATGATGTCTCATGAGGTGGGCTCCATGAGAAAGTAACCACCCAGAGTTGGAGTCTATTCTGATGAAACAAAAGCTGATATCAGGATTCCACCTCCAGTGTCTTTTTCTTCCCAAGCTCTGCCTGAGCTGTGGCTCCTTGCTGACTTCCACACCTGTTTCCTTGTCCTCCTGCCAGTGCTCACCTGTAAGTTGTGCCTCCCCATGCTAGGATGTGGTTCTTTGCTGACTGCACCTGTTTCCCTGCCCCCCCTCCTGTCAGTGCTCACATGTGAGCTCTGCCTCCTCACACTGAAGCTCTGTTCCTCCCTGACTTCTTATCTGCTTCCCTGTCCTCCTGCCAGTGCTTACTTGTAAGCTTTGCTCTGACAGCTGCTCATCCGCAGGATTGACAGGAGGATGCTGCAAACATCAAGAAGCCTCCTCCCCACTCTTTCTCCCCTGTTGCTATCCGTCAGGTTGCTTCCCCTTCTTCCTACCTGGAGACCCTCTTCCTTACTCTATGGGACACACAGTGATGGGCCCTGTTTCCAGGAGGCCGAGACTTCTCCTGCCTCTCCCATGAAAAGCATTAGCTAACTGCCACCTGGGTGACCCAGGAGATGGGGTATGAGGCTGTTCAAGTGGGAGCTGAGGGTGGGCCTGTCCAAAGATGCAAGGATAGGCTGTGCTGAGGTGCAGGCCTCAAGGTCCCCTTGGCCTAGAGGGTCACAGCCTTTGTCCACCTGTGGAGCCTCCCTGGGCCTTTGGCAGCAGAAGCTGGGTTCCCTTCTGCTCATAAAACACACTGTCTTTGAGTCAGGCAATAGCATAATAGCTTGTGGTTTAAGAACCACAGTCATGATGCCTGTAGCGCCTTTGGAAAGGAAAATAAACAGAAGAATGGCTTCAGTTTGCACTCCAGTGGGGGACCTTAACAGCAGGCATTTCATTTTGGAAAGCACGACTCTTTTCCTTGGAAAAGATCCTGCGTGGGGCTGCCCCACTTCTCAGTGACCTGGAGGCCTTGGTACCTTGGAGAATGGCATATCAACTCTGGCAAGGTTTTAACCTAAAACTAAATGTGTGTAACCTGGGTCTGCTTGGGCATGCTTCTGACATTGGTATTGTGATCTGTGCTTTGACATTCAAGTGTTCTGTCTTCTGACAATGATGGGATGACAGAACCAGTGTGAACTGGAAATAACTCAGAAATGAAAGCAAAATGTGGTACTGAGTGTTGAGCAGACACGCATGTCCCAAGCCCTTGGTGAGGGCACTGCTTCTGAAGAGGCTTAGGCCAGGTCAGACAATCTCCTGGGAATCGAAGGCTCCTGGTGAATGCTGCATGTCAAGTCCTGTGTATCTGGAGTTTTGCTGGCAGCCACAGGAAGTCATCACTTCCTCTCTTCAAATGAAACTTCCTCCAGCTGACTGCTGGCTGGGCCACAAGTGAAGCATGGAATCCCCAGTTAGGCCGTCCACTGCACCCCACAGTAGAAAGCAGCAGGGCTCACCAGGAAGGAGCACACTATCCTAGAATCTTCTGGGAAGAGCTGCCCCCAGGCCTTGCTTTCCCCTGAGTCATGTGGTGTGTGCCCATCATGGGTGGTATTGTCACCGCAGGTCCCACCAATGATGTTGTCACTGGTCTTAACCCTAAGTAATGTCAACCTTAAATAGCAAGATTCATGAAGTGTGATTACACGGAGAGTTTATTTGAGCCCATTTTATTTGAACTCATCTGAGCATGGCCACTCAGGACATAGGTTCAAGTTGCCCTGAATATACATTCCCATTAACAGTGGTTACAATTGGAATTTTAAGGAAAAAGAAGAGGCCACTCCTAAGTGGTTACCAAGAATTTATATTAAAATACATAAGCTGTTGTTTGGCATACACTGTTCTTTGTATCATAGATTCCAGGAACCTGAAGACAGTGGGTGAGGCAGCTGGCGAGAAACAAAAGAACTTTAAGCAATTGCCCTGGGCATGTGTGTAGGAATGTTGGAGTATGTGTGACTGAAGTCCCACAGGCCTATCTCTCTAAGCCTGATGACTTTTGCATACCTCAGGTAGCTCAGAGTGCACTGAGCTATTTTTTTCTCACTAATAAAGAAATTTGTTTTTCCTTGATTTCCCAAACGTATAAGGGAGAGGCTACCTGATGAGTCAGCCCCTGTAGGGTGGGAACCTGCCTGGTCCAGATTTGCTTTCTCTGCAGAGACCTCAAACCACAGGCGTTCACTCTGAAGCCTCGTCCAGGGCCAACTTACAGGCATGAAACTGCCCTTGCAGCAGGAAGGCCCTCTGGAGCTGCTTTCCAATATGGCAATCCCCAGCCACTGAGACAGGCCGAGATGTGGCAAATCCAAATGGATTCTCTACTGTGAGTAGAGAATCTACACTTTATTTCTAAGATTTAGTATGGAAAACAATGTAATGTGCTCCATTAAAATTGTATGTTGATTATATGGCAAAACAATGTTTTGGATATGTTGCGCTAAATAAAATATATTATTAAACTTAATTTCATGTATTTCCCTTCACTTTTAAAAAGTGTGATACTAGAGCATTTAACATAGATTTACATAGTGGTTCACAATCTGGTCACTGGCTAGGTGGTCTGGACTTCTTACATTTGGGGTGGGGGCTGACAGGAAGCCTAAGTTCCTTCACTTTCCCGGACCTGATCTTAGGTGCTGTGGGCTAAGTGTCTGGACATTGCCTCTTTCCCCCTCATCTGGCTTCTTTCTGCTCCTCCTCCAGGGAACAGCCCCTGGTCAAGGCTGGTCTCCGCAGGATATGCATATTCCCTGTAACAAGTCATGGGGTTAAAGAGTCAGGGGATACAAGTAAACAACCAACGCAAAGACAGCTTAGTCTTCACTCTTAATGTGATTGTAAACACTGCATGGGAATTTGAATAATTAACTTTCTTGATCATAAAACTGTTTGCTTTGCTGTTTTTAGGCATAAATTATTTTATCATTGCCATGTGTGGCAGGCTGGGTATGGCTGGAGTCACTGGGGGTAAAAATGTTCGCCAAGACAGTTATGAATTAAGAAATGTAGATTTATTAAAGGGAAGATATGTTGTGAAGGGCACAATGGGTCAAACAGCAGAGAGTGTCTGCTGTCTGCAAAGAGGCAGGGGCTGCATTAAGGTATTTATTTATATATTTATATTTTTTAATTGTGGGGTACAATTCAGAGTTAGGTATACAGATATTCATTGTGCAGGTACCCTTGTTGATTAGGTGTGCCCCCCCTTCCCCAGGCAGATTTCAACTACTGTCAATCCTACCTCCCTATCCCCCCCTCCTGCAATCTCCCGCTACTGTCAGTCCTTTTCCTGTAGTATTATGATAGTTGTTTAAGGTCCACTTATGAATGAGAACATATGATACTCAGTTCTTTGTTTCTGTGAAAGATCACTCAGTATTATAGACCCTAACTCCATTCAGGTTGCTGCGAAGTTCATGATTTTGTTCTTCTTTATGGCTGCATAATATTCCATTGTGTGTATATGTACTACTTTTTGTTAATCCAGTCCCCTTTTGATGGGCAGCACATTTGGTTCCATGTTCTTGCTATTGTGAACAATGCTCTGATAAACATACGTGTTCAGATATCACACTGAGATACCACCTAACTCCAGTCAGAATGG